>WIGN01000075.1:0-145910 GCA_014235955.1 Colletotrichum sojae
GGAGCGAGGACTGGGGAGTTGCATCGGTCCACTTGACAATAGGAACCGTCGATTGTCTCGCCAAATATTGTTAGTGACCGCGGCAGACTCGTCTAAGTAATGAGATTCTGCCAACGACCTCGGCATCTCGTCTGGTCCCAAAGTTCATCGGAAACACGCAACGTGTACGTTGTCTGCACCAGCGGCAGGAGGGAAAAAGAGAGAGAGAGAGAGCGGGAGAGAGAGCGAGCAGGAGCCCGGTAAGCATCAACAAGGAAATCCCCGGAGCTGGTCCCTGTGGCTTAACATGCACAATTCAGCCACTCCTGCACAATTTCAGGTACCGTCCATCAAGCAAGACATCCACCGTATTGATAACCGTCGCATGTACCTCCAGGTTTCTTCAACTGCTTCGCCAGGATCTTCACAAAGTTGTTCTTGTGATGGGAATAGAAAAGAAGCATCTGATGTCCCGGAGATCATATTCGGTGTCCATGTTTAGGTACCTAGTGTCACAGCAGATGCCCCAGATGCTTCCATTGAGAGTCATCAAACCTACCAAGATGTTGGTTCAAGACATCATACGTAACCTCTGAAAGCAGGACCGCCGGAAGTCGCTGATTGCTTGATCGAATACTGGCTTTGGAGGGCCGCCGGCCCGGGTTGTTCTGCACTACCTGGGGTGATATATCGTGGGTTCCGCCCTTCGCGAAGGAACTGTTTGCACGTGGGACGGGCATCTGCGAAATGACTGAATGGGCTGTACCTTTTGGAGATACTACTAAGAGACGAACTCTAGCAGAGGTTTGGGTAAGGTGAGTGCTCTTGTGTAAGTAAGAACAATCCAGCTGGATATGCCATCCAGAAGTCCTGGTATTCAAGACATGGCTCTGCAAACGAAGCTGCCAGAGCTCTGCGGGAGCTCTCTGTTCAACTCGTGACCATGATGGAGGAGCCAATGGGTGTGACGTCACGTTCCGCATGTCTGTCATGGCGCTATTTCAACTGGTCATTCCCACCATATACTCTTTTCTTTTTGTCCAACTTGATCCCGTAAATACCGATGGACTGCGGCAAGGCCCGTCCCGCCTGTGGATCATCTTGCGCGCCGTATTCGTACTTGCACCGTTGCTTCCGCGCGCCTCTCAAGTCACAAGTGTGCTTCCGTTTTGTACGTATTATATTCCGATTGACCTTGTGCTGGGTGTGTACAAAAACCATCATGGAGTCACCTGACCAAGCTGTGGCTTGAGAAGGGCGACAGATTCCTAATTCAGGCAAGACGCTAGCTGTGGTAAAACCTGGAACCCAGTTGGAAACAGCAAATCGCAACTCGCAAAAGTATTCGGGGAGTCTGGGACGCGTATCGAGACCCTTGTCAAACCAGACCAACGCAGGGCCGCAGGCGCACGAGCTTCGCCAAAAGATCCATTGCACTGGATGCCGAGGTTCCTTGCTCCGACTCAACCGCCTTTGCAGGCCAAGCCCGGCAGCGTAAACGGCAGACACACCCACCCGACCACCATCACGCAACGCTTCGCTCGCATATGTACTATCGCATCGCAACGCATCGCATCGCATCGCATTCGTTGCTGTCGCTGATCTGCGTTGTATGCGCCTGCGGTTAGGGACGTGGAGAAGCTGCCGCGACGCATTGCACGGCATCACCCTACCCACTTGCGCTAGTCATTTCCCGCCTTTGCTTTGCAGCAAGCCGTGAAAGACGGACACGCATACCTAGCACAAGTCTCCCCGCCCTCCTCGTCTCTTGGCTTACACTTACACCGAGGCACACGAGGCACGCGAAGCGATGCGCTCGCTCCCACTGACACCACGGTAAGAAGGTAGTCGCAGCAGCAGAAGCACCACACCAGTGCCAACCAAAGCAGGTGGTGTTCCTCGGCTGTCGAAAGCCAATTGCCATGCATAACCTTGCCGTGGAGCTTCTCCGCCACATGGACGACGCTACGCAGCTCGTCTGCATGTCCAGGTCCAGGTCCAGGTCCAGGTCCAGGGGCCGCCGGTCAGGCCAGTAGGTGGCACCGTGGTGCTTCCTTCTCTCGCTGCGTACTCGGTGGGATGCGGCATGCCTCACTCCTCGCTCATCAAGCCATCCCTGGCGAGAGCTGCTGTCAGGCCAGACCAGGACCAAAACTAAAGTACCTTGTATACCGACCACGGGGCGCATCCAATGCCGACTGCGACAATCTGAGAGATTCTCTCGCAATCTTGTGACAGCATCGACGACCCGTTACAAATACCTACCTTGCCCCATCCTTATGCCATTGGTCCTCCTCCGGTTCCGTATCGAGCTCGACTCTACCGCTTCTCTTCCTCCTCTCATCCTCATCCCCCTTCCCCTGCCGGGCGCTGCAACTACCAAACGGCACCCTCAACCGCCCTTGATCAAACTAAACCAGACAAGGCACACTACCTAGGTAGCAGTAGCAGACCTGCACAGCAAGACCGTCCGCAACAGAGCCAGGAGAAAGCTCCCACCGAGGTCAACAACGACAGTCTTCGTTGCAACTTGGAGGACCAACCAAGAGCTTGGCTGAAGTCATAATGCCTGGTAAGTGGTCAACCAACAACAACCCACGGTCCAACAATTGTTTTGTTTGGAGAAAAAAAAAAAAATCCCCGGCGTCTTCGCGCCGCACCTCGGCTCAAGCATTACATCAGCATCCCGCTGACCCAATTTGTCTTCGTGACGGTTAGTGCCGCTATCGCTCGCCGTACCTGCCGCAGCTGCGGCTTACTCGTACATCAATGCCCGTATATCGCTGTGGTACGACAGACGCCTCCTCAGCTGCGCCCTCCCGGCGACCCTCTCGGCCCTCTGGCGCGAGCGGACCGATCGATTGAACCAGTTCTACGTGCTGGAACGCGCCGCCCAATCCAAGTCGACCGCGAACCGACCCTTCATCATCTTCGAGGGCAAAACCTACACCTACGCCGAGACGTACGAGCAGGTCCTCAAATATGGCGCTTGGCTGAAGAACCGCTTCGGCGTCAAGCCCAAGGACATCGTCGCTATCAACTTCCAGAACTCCGACACCTTCGTCTTCCTCTGGCTGGGCCTCTGGTCCATTGGCGCAAAGCCTGCCTTCATCAACTACAACCTGACGGGCAAGCCGCTCACGCACTGTATCAAGGCCGCGACCGCGTCCTTGATGCTTATCGATCCGCACGTCGTCGACAATGTCGGGGAGGATGTGCGTAGCGAGCTGCCTTCGGTGAACTTCGTCGTGCTCGATGCCGATCTGCACAGGGAAATCGCCGCTACGAAACCACAACGCGCCCCCGACGCTGATCGGTCCGAAGACCAATACCAGAACCTCGCCATTCTCATTTACACTTCAGGCACGACGGGCATGCCCAAACCCGCAATCGTTTCATGGGCCAAGTGCATCGTCGGTGGCGTCTTCACCTCGAGGTTCACCGGCAACGGACCGAACGAAGTCTTCTACACGGTAAGCACGCCCTGCAAATGCCATCCTGTTGTTTGCTCGCTAATCTGTGTCACAGTCGATGCCTTTGTACCATAGCTCGGCTGCGTTGCTTGGGTTTGGCAACACCCTCGAGGCCAACGGCACAATTTGCATCGGACGAAAGTTCTCCACGAAGCAATTTTGGAACGATGTTCGGTCATCCAAGGCCACCATAATCCAGTACGTTGGCGAGACGTGCCGATACCTTCTCGCCGCTCCGCCTCAGCTTGACCCTGTGACGGGTGAGCCGCTCGACAAAAAGCACCACGTGCGCGTCGCTTTCGGCAATGGACTTCGGCCGGACGTTTGGAACAGGTTCAAGGACAGGTTCGGCGTCGACACGATAGCCGAGTTTTACGCCGCCACCGAAGGCTCCTTTGGTACGTGGAACCTCAGTCGCAACGACTTTGCAAAGGGTGCTGTTGGACGGAATGGCATGCTTTACAGCCTGGTCATGGGTATGGATGTCGCACTTGCAGTTATGGATGACGACAACGAGTCGCCCATGCGAGATCGCAAGACGGGATTCTGCAAACCGGCCAAGGCTGGCGAGCCTGGCGAACTCATGTTCAGACTCTCGCCCACAGACCTCGACCGCCGCTTCCAAGGCTACCACGGCAACCCGGGCGCCACCAAGGCAAAGGTCATGCGCAACGTTTTCAAAAAGGGAGACGCATGGTTCCGAACAGGCGACGTTGTGCGATGGGATTGCGAGGGTCGCCTTTACTTTTCCGACCGCATCGGAGACACTTTCAGGTGGAAGAGCGAAAACGTTTCAACGCAGGAGGTTGGCGAGGCGATCGGCTCGCATCCTGCCGTGCAAGAAGCAAACGTGTACGGCGTAGAGCTGCCGCACCACGACGGCCGGGCGGGATGTGCAGCTGTCGTCTTGCACGGCCAGCCGTCGGATGAGGTGTTGCGCGGCATCGCCCAGCATGTGAAGCTGTCGCTGCCCAGGTATGCGCTCCCGATCTTCCTGCGAGTCATGCCGCCCGAGGCCATGCAGACGACGGGTACGAACAAGCAGCAGAAGCACGGCCTGCGCGCGCAGGGCGTGAAACCAAGCGACACGGCAGCCGGCTCCGTGTACTGGCTGAAGGACGACACGTACGTCCCCTTCTCCGAGCGGGACTGGAATGAGATCAACGGCGGTCGGGTGAAGCTCTAGATGTTTGTGCTGGTTGTGATTCCACGCGAGCGAGATACCACTTTTTTACCTCTTTTTCCTCATTTTTCTCCTGGAACAGCGCTACAGCCAAGCTTGATGGTTGCTTCTCTGCTAGTGCTCTCAGCTTCTTGGGACCTGTCATTGTAAATACTGCAAGGAAGATGTTAATAGGAACGAGACCAGAAATGGAAGTATCAATTCATATTGAAGCGTGTCACATTCGTAGGTCGGCCAGATGTTTATATGTGAACTTGTTGATTTATTGGCTGCTCGAGGCTACTGTTGTTTCTTTACCAGTGATGTTGTGTCATGTTTTTCTGCATTGCAGATCTGACTACAGCTTCTTAGCGGGGAGTGGCGGGAGGAGTCGGGGGGTCAGTGTTGGGGGAAGGAGGTCCGTTGTTAGAGCTCATGTTTGCGGTGTTGAGAGGTGTGTTTGAGAGTAGTTGGCTTGGTTGTGTTGTGAGTTGTTTGTTTGCTTGGTTGATGTGGATGAGATTTGATTTCTGACAGGCGCGACTTTCCTGGTGTATATATACGATTTCCTACGCGATGGTGAATAACGATCTGTATTGCTAGCTTTGAGTGAAGTTGGGGAGTGATTCACGACGAGGCTGGGTCAGCTGTGGTGAATTGTGAAGGACACTTGCTTAGAGACATCTTGATGATGTTAGACAATACAAAGCACGAGTGTTGTTCAAATCACAGGGCTACTATGGGGTTCAATCACTACAGGCTTATTCTGTTTTCTATGATCTGTCTGTATAGTCCTACTTGCAGATTGACCTTATCAGTGTGGCCTTGCCACCAATGGCCTGTTGTGAAAGTCTCGTGATTGTTAGTATTAGTTGTAGTGAAATATTGACCTCATCGCCAGATGTAGACTCCCTGGACGTCCAGACAGCACTAGAAGGTGGACGGCTCAATGACTACAACCAGGACTTATGTGTTTTACTGAGATGCCTGGTAATGTCACTAGTGCTGGTCTCTCTCCATGGGGTTAATGGTCATTGATATTCTTTTTGCCATTCTTTTGAGTCTTGGACCAAGTTATTCAGCACGTATTTGGTTACTTTATGATGGCAAGAGACGTTTAGCTTTCCTGGATGCTAGGCACGCAGAGGGTTAAGGTTGCCCTTATTTTGTTGTCTTCTTAGTTGGCACAACCCAAGTAAGACTGGATCTCCTCTTTCAACAACGTAGGGTTGCTCAATTTCTTTGTCTGCAGTTCACTTTTTCAAGATGCCTTCCAATGGGAACACCAAACTTTTCAATTCTCCTGAAAAACTCAAAATTGTTAGCAGTACAGCTCGAATTACGGACTATGGTATTCCAGAGGGGGTTGGGGGATCAGCTGGCAGCTGCTGCCTTGACCAAACTGGCGAACGTAGAGCCACGAGACTCAATTGCCCAGATGCTCTGGACTTCCAAGTCGTATCTGGCATTCATAGGCATCTGTATTCCACGACTCGCCAAATGTATTGTTTAACTGGTCACCGTTGGCCGGCTGAGCCATGTTCACTCTCGGCAAGCTGGATCCCAAGGAGCTCATGATCTGTCGAGGAAGCCGTCTCCGTACAGGACCAGCTTACAACTACTACAGTGGAGATGTCGGCGGGCGGCAGTCGGTGCGGAAGAGGAGACGTCGGTCGGCGCCGCAGACCCGGGAGGCCCGGGAATTCCGGTTGTCGGCGATGGCGTGCGAGTCGAGGGGCGACCGGGGGAGGACGTGGCGTGTAATCGCTGAAGCCAACGCCGCATATGCGTGCGCCTGATACGGAGATGCCCGCGGGGCTCTGATGAAGAACAGAAGGCCTTCCAGCCTGTGAGCGGCCATGATGTGCCCTGGGCCAAGGATGATGTAATCGAGCACGCCATCGGGACTAACCGGAAATGGCAATGGAGGGGTAGTGACAGCTGAGTTGAAAGAAAAAGCCCCTCCAACGCGGGGCAACAACTCGTCGAAGGAAGGAAGGAAGCATTGGAGGATTGGAGGGATTGCGGGCAGCGCAGGCGCAACGCGGTTGCCGTAGAGTTGTTGCCCAGGAGATTCTGCGACGTTCGATGCCACCTCATGCTAGGGGGACATCCAATTGTTAGTGCAGAGTGCTTCTTGGCCTGGTGGTTGGCATCCGGGGGTGGTGCGAATGGGCTGAACGTGTGCTATTAGAGTTCCCCTCCCCTATCGCAGGTACTTCGGACCCCTACAATACCAAGACCCCTCGACGTGGTACGTGGTAGCTTTAGAGATTAGTAGTATTCGATAGATTGGTAAGGCAGGTAGAGTTAGGTGGCATGAGGAGAAGTCGCCGTGATTGCCCGTTGCCTCCCTGCTTAGTATTTAGTCTGCCCGTGTTCCTCACCTTCCTCATCTCCCGCGTCCTTCCTCTCTTGACAACGATCTCTCTACCCAACGTCCTCTATACCCAACACACTTACCACCCCCCAACACATCAGACACAATGGCTGAAGAGCGCCCCGCCCCGTAAGTTGCCAATCCTGCTTTCTCCATGCCATCCACTTGTCCCCGCGCACCTACTCCAGCCATCTCCGTCTGTCCGAGTGGGAGACAGGACGTTCGCTGGCCGCAATCACCAGTCCCGTCTCGGCGGCGGTGATGGCACCGATAATGCTCCCTCGCAAAGCCAGAGAGACCGCACATCATCATGTCTAAGCACTAGAACCAATGCTAACTCAATTCTCAACAGTCTCCGTCTCGGCACCGTTGCCCCCAACTTCAAGGCCGAGACCACCAACGGTCCCATCGACTTCCACGAGTTCATCGGTGACAACTGGGTCGTCCTCTTCTCCCACCCCGAGGATTACACCCCTGTCTGCACCACCGAGCTCGGCGCTTTCGCCAAGCTCGAGCCCGAGTTCTCCAAGCGCGGCGTCAAGCTGATCGGCCTCTCCGCCAACACCCTGGGCAGCCACGAGGGCTGGATCAAGGACATTGACGAGGTCACCGGCTCCCGCGTCTCCTTCCCCATCATCGCCGACAAGGAGCGCAAGGTCGCCTACCTGTACGACATGCTCGACTACCAGGACACCACCAACGTCGACGAGAAGGGCATCGCCTTCACCATCCGCTCCGTCTTCATCATCGACCCCAAGAAGACCATCCGCACCATCCTCTCCTACCCCGCCTCAACCGGCCGCAACTCCGCCGAGGTCCTCCGCATCGTCGACTCCCTCCAGACCGGCGACAAGCACAAGATCACCACCCCCATCAACTGGATCCCCGGCGACGACGTCATCGTCCACCCCAGCATCAAGACCGAGCAGGCCAAGGAGCTCTTCCCCGAGGTCCGCATTGTCAAGCCCTACCTGCGCTTCACCCCTTTGCCCAAGGACAAGGCCACCGTCGCCTAAGCGATGGCGGCCTGGAGTGGCGCTTGGTATGGGGTCGCTATGTCGAGTGACGCAAAATCTTACAAAAAATAATAAGCACCGGCCTTGTCGTCCCATTGGATAGGATTATACCCAGACAGGAGGGCAAACTTCCCCGTAGAACGAATGAAATAATGAGACATGTCAAAACACGTCTGTACCTGTTCAACTGTGAAACGGACCAAGTAATAATGCTCTTTAGTAGTTACTACTGAGGAGATGTATCCACATGCAGCTTATAGTCGAGCTAAAGCAAATCTCAAGGGGCATTATTATTTCACAACCCAAGCTAAATATCCCCCTTCCCACAAGTACCCACGCTGCAACAACAACGGGTAGTCGAGACGGTGACGGACGGCGGCAACGATAACGGATTATAGCGACAAGACCGGATAATAGCAACAGCAGCGGGCAGCAGTAATAGTAGTGGGCTGCATTGGATAGAGAGGATGCAAAATACCTGCTCAACCTAGGGGCGTGGAATAAAAGGCCCCATCACAAGAGACAGGGACGTGTCGTTGAGACCGAGATGGAAATGCAGATAGACGGAGATAGAGGCAGTGAAAGGCCTAGTGAAGTCGCAAGGATGACAGATACGGGAACAGTTACAGACAGAGAGACAACGGCAGACGATACCAACTTGAGTTCAAATTGAAACGAGGAGGAGCGTCAAATACGACCAATACTCTGTAGACTCAGCTAGACACAGAGAGACGGAGACAAGAACAGATAGAGGTGAAGCAAGACAATCGAGACGGAGCCAACGTCAGAGCCAGAGCCCTCAAGACAAATGATCCAGACGTAAATTAACGCCAAAGACGGAGCTAGAGACCAGAACTAGGACCACGAGGCAGAGAGCCAGGGCCGCGGCCGGGGGAGAGAGAGCTGGGGAAAGTTGAAACATTGGCAGGCACCAAATGACAAGTGGCCGGGTTCCCACGTTTTTCCTTCGGGCGTGTTGCGTTAGTGAGGTAGGTCCGGTCAGGATGCCTGTTCCCTGGGCTGCCCTGAGACTTGACAGGTAGCGTAATGTGTTTGTTTCCGACGGGCTTGCTCGGCGTTTTGAAGCCGGGCGAGGAGGAGCATCATTTTGCACTACGGACACACTAGCATGGGGGACAGCGAACGGTTTCAAGGGCGATGACACGCGATGATAGCGGCCGGCGGGTTGAAAAAAAGGTGACGGGCCCGGACGACCGGTGTCGACACAGCCGGAGACAGGGGACAGGGACAGGGACCGGGCTGCGATGGTTCGGTGGTGGTGTTTGCCTGGTATTCGTCTCCTTTTGCTGCCCCTGTCTGTCTTCCTCGGCGGTTCTACGCCACTGTGACTACGGAATAGCAGCACAAGCTAGGTAGTAATACAACTTGCCTCGAACTTTTGTCGTCCAGGGAACTGTATGACTGCCTGCTTGCAGTCCATGATACGGAAGCTCGGCATTATGTGGGAGCTGTTCATCCCCTTTTCTCCTCCTGGTGTCCATGGAAATACGTACGTACGGTACGGACTCTCTCTCACTCGTTCCTCGGTGCGGGTTGGTTTAGAGGTTAGACTGGCAAGGGTGGTTGGTTGTCCAGCCCTTCCGTCGTTCCCATCTCTGCTCCGATTGGTGTCGAGGCCAGGCATAGCACAGCGATTCTGCAGGCGCAGGAACCAAAAAAAGGGGCCGGTCTGTCTCGATCGTCTGATGTTTCTTCTCTGCCTTCTTTCTTTCGTTTCTCCTGCAGCAGCCGTAGCCGCAGCCCGCAGGATTTCCGACCGTGGACCGGCACGCGGGACGAGACACTAGGGGCATCGTGTTTCGGTAGCACCAAATCCATGACTTGCGCGCAGTGCCCATTCCCACGGCACGGGGTTTGCTGTCGGCGATATTACTACTCTTTCGCTTCTTTGCGTTGGTAGAATGTTTGCTTCCGCGGCAGTCGTTCCTGTGGCTTTTTCGTTCCCGTGTGTAACACACACACCTATCGTGGGTTTCTGGGTTGTGCCTCGTACCTCCGTACTCTAAGGTGTACCTCGAACACATGTTTCTGATGTGGGGCTGAACTGGCGCCCGAAGCAAGGGGCCCGTGCGCATACACAAATGAGCGGGGCAGCAGGACCGCGTTCTCGGTCTACCAGTCGCCCCTTTTACTGCATATACCTCCAGGAAAGTACTTGCTAGAGATTAAGGATGTACCTGCCCGAGACAGCGCTGTGGCCGGGTACGGAAACTGCCCTGATATAATACTCGCGTTCGTTCCAACAGGACGACGACAGGCTGGATGCTGTCAACAGGTATTACTCCGTAGACTCTCAGTATCATTTACGCTACAGTGCGTACACCAACACGGTTCCCCCTAGGTGCGAGCCGCGGTGCCGTTTCCTGTCTCCTTCCTGCCGCCGTCCGCTGGTTGGTGCACTTGAGCAGCGAACCGGAAGTTTAGGTGAGGCAGGCACTACCTTGGACCAGTAACGTACTGCGTACCTTCCTTACGGCGGGTGTGCGTAAGGGTTGTAGCGTGCAGAAGCGGCTGCAAGTGACGGATATCACCTGCGACTCGCTCCTCCCTTCCCCCTCCAACAGCAGCCAACCTCTATCTAACCTCTAACCCTTAAACCTCCTTCCTTGCTTGCTTTTACTCTTTTCCGTCAACATCACCACCATTTCCCATCGTCATCGTACATACGACGCCTTCCTTTGCCTGCCTCATTCCAGGGGACATTGCCTCGAATTCATCTGACCCAAAAGGGGCACAATCTACGGTCTGTCTACTACGCGCAGATAACTATCACCACCCTACGGATACAGACACACTGACTGACCTGCTGTCCGCCAGCCTCCAGGTATACCGTACTGCTATTAGCGCCCCACTTCTTCCCTCGCGTCCGCATCCGCGTCGGAGTTCGAGCTGCTTTTCACCTCCTCGACCGGCGGCCCCCGTCTGTGCGTCTTTCACGCCAATCCTCTCCCTCTCTCAGTCTATCGCACTCCCGTCACAGTCTCTCTCTCGGCCGGCGGGTTTTGGGGGCACCGCTGCCACCGCACCGCTCTTTTTCGACCACCCCCTTTGAAGTTCGCTGCTCCGACGGCTCCTCCCCCCTCCCAATTCTCCCGTCAAGCAGAGTGGCAGAGAAACGCTTCTCCCCTCTTACCAACCCAACCAAAAAGCGCGACCCGACACCAAACTCAACACAGCTCGCACTGGATACCATCGACAGATCTCCTCCCCCTCCACGTCCCCCCTCGCCCCAGAAAACGTGCAGGGGAGACGTTTGGAAATTAGTAACTGCGACCCTGCTGGTGTGCTGGCCGTTGCCGCCCTCCGCTGTTCTGTCTGCCCGCGCTGTCACCGCTGTCACCGCTGTCACCGCTGTCACCGCTGCTGGCCCGTCTCCTCCGTCTGCTTCTTCCAGGTTGCTTGCGCTGGTCCATCTCGTTTACCCCGTCGACTTGCCGCCTTCCCCGGGGGTTTCTTTCGCTCGCCTGAATCGCCTAGCTATCACCGACGCCGACGCTGTCTATCGCTGTCGTTCTCCTCCGCTGTCGATCGCCTGTTCGTACCTCTCTTTTGCTGCAAGCCGTACGCGACGCGACGCAACGTAACGCAACGCAACGCCGGCGAAAGCTAGCTGGATTCGCTTCGAGTGCGAGCCGCTGGGAATCACCTCGACTCGAACCGACCCGAACTCGATCCCGCCGGCACGAGGACGTCGGACTCGACGACCTCCCTGGCTATCGTCATCCCTGATCACAGGTGCGTATGTACACTACACTACATTACATTGCCTTGCCTTCATTACCTTGCCTTGCCGTGTGGTCTCGTGTGCTGTTCTGTTCTTTCTTGTGCCGGCCCCGTCTTGAATCGCCTCCCCCCCTCTCTATCCTGCCAAACCCCCATCTTCCATCCCCATCCTGGTCCTGTCCTATTTGGACCTCCACTACCCAAGCCCACATCCCACTCTATCTCTTGTGCGCCGCCTGCTGTCAACTGTGGGGAGCAGAAACGGTCAGGACAGAGACGGGCGAGGCCTGTTACTGTTACGGTCTACCTACCCTACCCGCCCTGCTTGCTATTCAGCTCAGCCGAGCCCAGCCAGCTCAGCCCGGCCCAGGAGTAGTGTCCAGTGGTCCACCCCAGAGAGACGCAGGCGCACACAAGTGACAACGCCCACGCACATCCACACTTTCACAAACACCCACGCCCACAATCAAGTGTTAAATACGCGGGCGAGCGTAACCCGCCTGCCCGCCCCTCGGGTGATACCGTCAAAATCATTCTGCCGACAGCACCGAAAAAACGCTGCCCAAGCAGAGCAAGGTGCCAGAGCCACAGCCAGGGCCTCAGCCAGACAGCCGGACCCGTCATCCGTGCAGGGGCCCCAGTAGAGTCAGGCGAACGAATGATCCTTGGCTGAGTCGCTTGATCCAGGGTCCCCGTTCGATCCAAGATAGCTGTCTTTTTTTCGCCTCCTTCTCTTCGACCTATCTTCTGGTCTTGATTCTGCTTCTTCTCTCGCGGATCGGGCTGTCTCTTTTCCCTCCACCTCTCCCCTTTCCCCTTCTCTCCCACGTGTCGTCGGTTCGCGCCGGAGGTTGTCTACGTCGTTGCGTGAGTCGATCATCAACGACGCCGTCGCTTCCGCCCTCCACCGCCACTCTCCTCCCCCCTTTTCTCTACCCACCGTTCCTCCTTCCGGGCCCTCCCGTCCGTTGACGGCTCAGGGCTCGCACGGCACCGGTACCGATCGACCTTGACGATCTCGCCCGAGACTGGCCGCAGCCGTTTTCTGCCGCGTGGACGGACTTCTTCCCTTCTTCCTTGCCAACCCCCCCTTCTATCGCGCTTGATGAAAAATCTCTCAGCCTTCTTCCCCAGCCTCTGAGCCTATCCCGACCCTTCCCCACGCCGAACGAGACCTTGTCACGCACCAACCCGTAGGCTGTTTACCCAGCCTGGGGGGTTGATTGTGCAATCATGTCTGGCCCGGGACTAACCTCGAACCACAGCGACCTCTCGCGCTTTTCCGACTCTGAGACGGAGCAAGACCGATCTCCTCCCGGAAAGTCTCCCGCCGATATTCTCTCGGGTGTGTATCGAGGCTTCAAGAAGTTCGCCCCGAGTAGAGACGACTCGGGCAAGCTTTCGAGACAACCTTCCCTCTCGCATCTGGGCCTGAACAAGCTCTCACCCAGCTTGAACCCTTCGCCCTCGCCGCCTCCCTCAGCGACCCCGCCTCCTGGTCAGATTCCCTCCAAGAACCGCTTCCTTCAGCAGCAGCATGGGAGGAGTCTGAGCCTACAGAGCAGTCTCGCCAAACCCCTACCCGAACCACCACCATCGCAGCCCTCGCCTACAGGACCCGACGCACCTCCCGCGACCTTCTACAACTACGCGAGCCTGGGTGCTATAGAGGAGGCCCCGGCCGATGATATGAACAGCCGGACTAGTACCATGGACTCGAGTGTCTCGGTAGACAGAGGAGGACAGGCGTACAGCGGCGGGACGGGATACAACGCCGAAATGGCCAGCAGTCAGAGCAGTTTGGAAAGCTCTTCGAGGCAGGATGGCGGTGAAGAAATGAGGGAGAATCTGACGCCTCGGAGCAACGGGCCCTTGTCGGCGGGTCCTTCGCCGTCTTCAAGCCAGAACCGACCGCCGGCCTCCGTCTCGGGCGCGCCAGCTGCTTCCTCGGCGCATCTTTCGGGCCTCATGTGCAATGTGCATCGCACGACGGGCAGGGAGCCACACCCACTCGTGGGAGCCACGACAACCATACTGGGCGACAAGCTATACGTCTTTGGTGGAAGAATTCTCTCGCGGAGTCGCCCCGCTCCCTTGACGTCGGATCTGTACGAACTGGACCTCATCCGCCGGCACTGGTCCAAGCTGGAAACAACGGGCGACATACCGCCACCCCGATACTTCCACTCCATGTGCGCCCTCGGAGATACCAAGATGGTATGCTACGGCGGCATGTCTCCAACACCAAACCAGACGGGCACCGGCCCAGACCAGCAGCCCGAGGTGACGGTCATGTCGGATATTTACATCTACGACGTCCCGACCCGCAAGTGGACGTTCATTCCCACGGCAGAGGCTCCCCAAGGCCGCTACGCACATTGCGCCTGCATCCTGCCGACGTCGGCATCATTTACGTCTCACAAGGCACCGCTGTCAGCCCTGCAGCACAACCCATCTTCAGGGAACCCGAACGAAGGGAGGATAGGAATCAATATCGACGGGAGTGGTGGTGCCGAGATGGTCGTGGTGGGCGGACAGGACGGTGCTAACCACTACATTGAACAAATCAGTGTTTTCAACCTGCGCAGTCTCAAGTGGACCGCCATCGAACCTCTCGACAAGAGCTGCGGCGCCTATAGGAGCGTCGTCGCGCCTCTTCCCCCTTCGGTTACCGCCCGAATCGGCAAGTCGAGCTTGAATGGCTTCCAGCGCGAAGGTAGCATCAGCCAGGAAGCGCGGGAGCCGGGGTCTGCTATGCTTATTTACTCCAACTACAACTTCTTGGATGTCAAGCTCGAGCTGCAGATCAGATCCTCCGACGGCACATTGACGGAAAAGCCCATGTCAGGCTCCTATTCGCCGCCCGGACTCCGCTTTCCCAACGGCGGCGTCATCGACCACTACTTTGTGGTCAGCGGCACTTACCTCACGTCGTCTAAGCAGGAATATGCGCTGTGGGCTTTGGACTTGAAGACATTGACGTGGTCACGCATCGACGCCGGCGGGGCCGTCTTCAGCCAGGGCAGTTGGAACCGTGGTGTTCTGTGGAATCGCAGGAACACTTTTGTGATCCTCGGCAATCGGAAACGAAGTCTCGTCGACGACTATAATCATCGGCGTATCAACTTTTCCAATGTTTGCATGGTTGAGCTGGAAGCGTTTGGTTTCTATGACAACCCGAGGAAGACCAACCCGATGTCTGGCTTCGTATCTGCCAGCAGCCCCTACACCGGCCCAGGCTTGAGTTTGGCAAGGAAAGCAGGATCCACGGCCGGCGGACGTTTCCACTCGAGAGCTTCGGAAGAGTTGGGAGAGAAGGCGCTTGCGTTACGCGAGCTGTCCGACATGGACATCCTGTGTCTCCACGGAGAAAGGATACCTATCAACTCGAGAATCGTGGCGCGACGCTGGGGACCATACTTTGTGCAGCTGTTGCGCGAAGGCACGGCTACTCAGGACGGCAGTGATGCGATGACTCTGCGGTCCGGACTCGGCAGCGCCGTCAGAAACTCCACCCTGACCATCACGCCATCGCGCAACACCGTCGAGAGCACGACCTCGATGGCGAGCACGGCGCTCTCTTCCGGTTCTTCGACGAAGCCTCCAAGCACCGCTCCCACCAGTGCCTCAGCAGCGTCTTTCCCCATCCCAGGGTCCGCTGGCGCGGACCCGACTACGATCAACTCCGCCCCGACCCCGAGGTCGCTGCCACCCAACTCTCGGCCTCGGTGCCTCTACCTGCCTCACACATATCTAACGGTCCAGGCTCTCCTGCACTTCCTCTACACCTCGTCGTTGCCGGCACCGTCGTCCCCTCTGTGCACGCCTCCTATTCTGTGCTCGCTCCTCCAGATCGGTCGGCCCTACAAGATCGATGGCTTGCTCGAAGCCGTGGTCGAGCGGCTCCACGCACTCCTCGACTCGAGGAACGCCGCCGCCGTCTTCAACGCCACCGCCATGGCCGCCGGTGGCGGCCGCGGCATCGACGGCTCGCTGAACCCCAATTTCTTCGTTCCGTTGGATGCCATGGGCTCCCCCCTGCCCCTCTCGGACGGCTCCCAGAACGGCGGCAGCAGCACGGACCTGCAGGGCCTCTCGTCCCGCACGGCGGCGCTGCGCATCAACACGGCCATGTCCGCCGGGCGCCCCTCCAGCGACGAGCTCAGCGCCACGACGAGCGTGAGCGGATCAGAGTGGAGCTCGGAGATTGGCGACTCGGAGCGCGGCGGCAACTTGCGGGAGGTCTGGGGCGGGGAGCTCAGCTCCGTCATAGGACTGCAGAAGCGTGGCCTGCGCGGGCTCATGGAGGGCCGGCGGATGCGCGAGCGCACCGGGACGAATTCCGGCACGAGCATGAGCGCTGGCATGGGGCCCTATGGCGGTGGTGGACAGAGCCGCGTGGGACTGGGCATTGCTGGGTCGTGATGGGGGTTTTGTAAGAGACTCGGGAGAGATGATGAACGGAGGGAGCATGGGGCGCGGAGGTAATGAGTTTTATGATAGCATGGCCAAATGCAAGCATTTTTGCCCCCCCCTCCGCTAAGGAATTACTTGCCCATTCGCGCTAACCTCGGGAAGACACTCGTGAAACTCTCTTTTTGAATTGTCAAGATCCCAGTGTACAAGCAACCTGCTCTATCGACTAGAGAGACGTATATGCAAGTCTATGATCTATGTACTCACGCTCCAAATCCAGGCTGTCCTGTCGCCCGTCCAAACGCTCAGCATAAAGCCGTAATGCCCATCCGTGTCTACGGAGGGGATGCTCAGAATCGTAGTGGTGCCCGTCCGAATGCTGTCCAGCCTTCCGTCCAAGCAACTCAGTAACTGGCTAGTCCCAAGATGCAAACAACCAGGCATGCGCATTTAGCCAGAGAAGGGACAGCCGCCACGCTGGTGGGCCTTGAGCTCCTCCACGCCGGCGGCCATCTCCTCGGTGCCCTTGCCCACCTTGTCCTTGGGACCGATGTCCTCGAACAGGAAGCCCTGGGGCATGTGCTTCTCGGGACCGGGGACGATGCCGCCCATGAGGCGGGTGGCGAGGGCCGTCGGGCCCCAGCGGGACCAGAAGCCGGCGGGATTGTACCAGGGGTCGACGAGGTAGTCGTGGTGCACGATGCGGCCCGTCTTGGGGTGGGGGTCGGAGAAGTAGAGGACGGGGATGAAGCGGGGGAGCGTCAGGTGGCGGACGACGAAGCGGCGGAGGACGAGGGCTGCGTAGACGGTGAAGATGGCGGGCAGCTCGGGCTCGGTGAAGCTGTTTATCTCTCTTCATCAGTACAAACCAGCACAGAGACTTGGATGTGCGTGTGTAGTAGCAGGGACTCACCAGAAAGCCTCGCGCACGCGGTCGCCCATGAGGACGGTGAGGGCCTGGCGCGCAAAGGGGAGGGCGAAGCGTGGGACGGGCCAGAGCAGCATGTCAACGAGCAGAGCGCTGCCCATGGCGTTGTACTTGGACGGCTTCATGACATCCGTCTCGTACTGCTTGGCCCAGGCGGAGATGTCGTCGGCGAACTCGATGCCGTCGGCCCACGAGTCCTGCTTCAGGTAGCCCTTGTACTCGATGTTCATGGCGTCGCCGATGGCCTTCCAGTGGGTGCCGATGGCGCACACCTCCATGTCGGTAAGAGGGCGCCACTCGTAGAGCTTCATGAAGCGGGGCGGCTCGGCAACGCAGACGGCAAGGGTGTAGAGGAGGTCCGCGTTGGAGATCTGGCCGGAGGCTAGGTAGCGGCTGTGGAGGTAGTTCATGCGAGAGATGGCCTTGAGGCAGCGATCCGAGGTCGGGGGGTTCAGAGAGAACCTGTCATGATTGGTTAGACAAAAGAGGCTCGCTATACATCGTGAAAGTGAACATACTCTCTGAAAAGGACGGTCGTATCCTCGTATCTGCGGTAGGAAGCGTATGTTAGTCTCTTGAGTCGGTGAGGCAGCGTCTGAAGCTGAGGATTCTCAAGTTCCAAGACCAAGTCGTTTGGTCATGGAATTGGAGTCGGTGCATACCTCTTGGAAGCATTCTGGGGATTGGCCAGGTTCTTGGTCGCGACGATGAGCTTGGAAATGGTCTCGATGCCATAGGTCTGGTTACAGGGGTCAGAATCGATCTCGAGGGCACCAAGTATTATGAGAGCGACACACCTTGAAGATGGCGAACTGGAGGGCGAGCGTGTAGAACCTGGGAAACTCAAACTCCACCATGTTCTTGAGGATGATGTTGGCATCATCATTGGTCATCCGCGCGAGGGAGGCACGATCGGTGTAACCCAGGCGCTTCTGGAGGTTGTTGATACGTCTGAAGCGAAGTGACGCACACAAGACGACCCAGCCAGAGATGAGAGCCACAAGCATGGACAGCGTGGGCATCGTGGCAGGCATCTTTGAGCTGTAGCCCAGGATTCCAGCAGTGGCGAAGCTGCTGGAACTACCCGCGCCGGTGAAGTTGGATGTGGTATCCATGTCAACCAATTGAGCAGAGCTTCCCCCTTCGCGCTTTGTACCTATGCAAAGGGCCAGATTGGTAAAGAAATATTTGTCGGGAGTTGTTTCTAAGACATTCAGAGGTGCTCCGGACAGGGTTAAGAAGCGCGAAGGGGAAGGAGCAAGTTGGCATACAGCAGCAGAAGGAGCGAGTTGCGCGTCGCACCTGCTCAACCAGTCAGGAAGAGAGAGGTGAGAGTGAGGGTGAATGATAGGTCGCCTAAAGAACAGTCAGTTTATGTGAATTTATAAGAAAAACATGAAGCTGCTTGTAAGCATGACCGCTAGATGAGTGGCGCAGAGTGACACAAAGCACCAGTGCGGAGAAGGAAGGGTACAGTACTAGGTACGTACGCAAAGGGGCAGGGCAGGTGCAAAGGTGGTCTGACACAAATAAAATGGTGGGAGTTGGTTGCAACTTACCTTTGAGACAATCGGGGTTGTGTAGTTAATTAATGGATAATTCCAAGGTGCGATAATGAAGAATAACTTCAGGCTCCACCAAAACCAGAATGATTTGCAACTTTTGGCTCATGGAGGAGTAGGAGAGATGAGATGCAGAGGTTGGAGTGGATGCACTGAACCACAGTGGAGGATTATCTAGAGGAGGTAAGCAGAGGTGAGGAGGCAGGCGCGAACGTGGAAGCACAGGGGGCGGGGTTATCTACCTCTCTAGGCAGGTCATTACCCCACGCTTGCCCTTTGAAAACTGAGGGTCTCTAGTTTCCATTTCTTAGAGATATCTAGTGTCTCTTGGTCAGCAGTGGGAAAAAATGTCTTTTAGCAGTGGCTGTCTTTGTCCAAGATTAAAATGGAATGGGTGATATGTGCGATAGTTATCTATGTTGAGCCAGACTACCTAGGTAGAGGTATCAGTATTTCCCCCTTATTCTCCACCATGTCACCAACTGGGTACTAGACAGGGGCTAATGAGCCGTGGACTGCAACCTCGGGTTACCTACCTAGTTATTGCTCGTTCAGGCAAGGCTTAGTGCAATAGCACATGTTCCAACAAGATGCCAAGTTCGGTTCTCTGTTGGTGGTCTTGGTGGTCCCACCCACATGACCTACACCGTAATGGCAGTCGGTGAAACTGAGTACGAAGCCTTCAGTCACTGTTCCTGGCCCCCTCACTTTGCCTCGAGGAGCTGGACCATGATTGGACATCATGTCGGCGGAGGGGTTCGTAGCTGTAGTATTCTCCGAATTCCACCATTTTCCCCTTTCAGAATAATAGGTGAATATGAATAGCAGAGAATGCATGTCCTCTGGGACCGGTTCTAGTTCGTGAGCTTCTATCATTTTGCCACCGGCAATTCAAACCTGCACCCGCTTCTGACTCGCCCATGCTCTGTCGAGCCTCATGGTGCGATGAAAGGTGATGGATAGCCACGCCGCATTTGGAATCGTGGCTGGCAGGGGACTCGTGGAAGAACCGCACTGCCGACACAAGCCTCAATTACCCAGAGGAGCGGCCTGCCAATCACGGGGAGATATGGACGGTCTGGAACGGTACCTCAAAGAGCCTTGCAAATCGATAGCTCGAGAATACCATCTATCGAGTCTGACAGGTCCCCTCAGTAGGGTACATGTCTTTCTTGAAAGGCGTTGAGCGCTGGCAGGACGTAATGGAGACAAATGATGTGGTCATCTCAACACCAAAGATGCTGGTGTTTTTGGAACGGCCTCAGGAAAGGTCTGTATCCATTGTAGAAACAAGCGCTCGGCTGTGCGATCAGCAGGTTGCTTCGCAGAGACCTTCTTTGTTTTTCGCTTGAGGGGGCCGTTAGAGATAAATGAAGTGCATATATTAAACCTCATTGTCTGTTGGTTCCAACATCAGAGCGAATATGGTGTGTCTGCTGGCCGCTACAATAAGCGCGGGCAGTGAATTGTTGCTGTGCATCTTGCCCGTCCGTACCTGCCATCGACAAGGGACCTAGAGGTACGGCAGGTGGGACCCGTCATAGTGGAGAAATACCGGCCCGCTGTGGAACGTCGATCCAAAGTGGCTAGCGCAGGCCTATTTCGGGCCCTGACCACTCAAAGACCCGATCAGCCTCCACCGCGACCCAGGATGCCAAGATCCGCCCCATTTTGACGTGCAGGCGCGCGTCTAAAGTCTTCCTCCACCGACCTTGATCGCGTCGTTTCCACCGTTGAGTTTGACAACGCACAACGCGCCACTGCATGTACAGCTCCAGTCCTCGGATTACATGCGAACTCCCGCTCTGCTGCCAGGTACGAGCGGGAGCCGAGATGCGAGAGACGAGAGCCCCTGACCCTTGGCTGATGGAGATCGTCCAGGCGTATGCGAGCTATCCGTCTCTGCTACTACCATCGTCAAGACGGCATATTGCCGTGCCACATCATGGGGGCATACGCCATTGCTACACTCTACTAACGCCCGTTGATGCAAGTTGGAGGCGAGGGACCCTTGGCCGCTCTACCGCGCGCGCACATACCTATACATACTATGTATGCATAGACAAGAGTCGTCTGCTTTCCATGCCATGCGACTGTCCTGCCTCATCTCCCGCTTCGGACCCCATTGGCTCTTTCGCCGCGGTCGTGGGGTCTAATGTCCGCTCCAACAACTTTGGCGCTTCCAAAGGAGGGACTGATGCCAGGTCCATGATCCTTATGCCTTCAGCTCTAACCTGGTAGTGTCCTTGAGACCCACCCCGGGCCCTTTACCTAGGAAGCGATGATCGGCCCCGCGGATGGCGTGACACGATCCAGCCCTAAACACCGACGAACCTCTCCAGATGGAGCTTTGCCAGCGCGGCAAGGCTGGCGGCTACTCATACCCAACGCCTTCTCGGCCCCGGTTGCTTCCCGTTTGAGCCCTCTGCTCCCTTCTTCGGCACCCCGGCAGCCGTCCGATCAGGCCAAGGTCTATCGTAGCCGCCCTCCAGACCCGACCAGTTCTACGCGCCCAACTCCAGACAGACGCCCATCCTCGCGACATGTCCAGCCAATGTCTGCGGCCCTCTGAGAGGCAATCTGCTTTTCCAGACACATGAGACGGGTTTCATGGCTCCTCTGCCATCTCTTTTGCGCTTGTTCAGCCAAGCCGCTGTGTTTCAGATCCTCATGACCCCGGTCTTCTTCAGTCGCGACTCTGCGCCTCTTTGTCTGCTCGCCAGGTCGTGATGTTGCTTAAAGTCGGGCCTGACGTCCGGCTCCTCGACCTGTTCTTGACCTTGTGTTCGTCCATCAAGCAAATCTCACTCCATCTCACAAGAGTTTCCTTTTTTCCCGTCTCTATTTCCTTTTTTTCTTTTTCCTTACTACGTCATCTTCATAGCATTTCCTAAGCCAGATTTCCTAGTCCTTCTGACTTTGCGTCTCCATTCGCTATATCATCCTCCTATACTCATCCGACAACTCCTGAACAACCTCCGGGCGAGGATTCAAATTCCGGCACCAAGACGAGACCCTCGTTTATCGAACCTCTTCACCGCAGTGTAATCCAGTAATCTGCACCCGTTCCGACTACGCGGCAGCTTCATCCGGTTGCAGCGTCACCTGCCAACCTCACACAACAAAAGATACCATGCCCAAGCACACGCGGGCATCCAGTTCGAGCCACAACCGCTACGGCAACCCCATGCCTGTCTCTTTGGCCCCCGCGGCAAACCCCATCGCCATGTACAGCCAACGCATGTCCATGCCGCAGTCGGCCTATTACACGGTGCCCTCCTCGGCCCCCATGCAGCAGCAGCCGCAGCCAACGTACGAAAGCTACGCGCCGGTGACGGCGCCCCCCGTCTCGGTCCCTCCCCTGCAGCACCGGGCCTCCTCCGGGGCCTGGACCCCACAGGACGACCAGCAGCTGCTCACGGCCCGATCCCAAGGCCTCAACTGGGGCCAGATCCAGATGGCCTACTTCCCCAACAAGACGCCCAACGCATGCAGGAAGCGCCACGAGCGTCTGATGGAGCGCAAGGGCGCCGACGACTGGGACAACCGCAAGCTCGAGAGGCTGGCCAAGGAGTACATGAGCATGCGCAAGGAGATTTGGTCCGGTCTGGCCGCTCGCACCGGAGAGAAGTGGAACGTTGTCGAGGCAAAGGTACACACTCATTTACCGTTCAGTCCAGCCACGACGACACTTTACTGACTTGAACTTCTCCAGTGCATGTCCAACGGACTCAAGAACTTGCAGAGCGCGGCCCGCGCCGGGGCGAGACGGGAGCGCCTGGAATCGGGGCAGCCCCTACCACCAGGGTATGACGATGACAGCGGCATCAGCGGCCTCGGGTTAACCCCAGTTGACGAGCTAGACGCGTCCTACAGTAGCCCGGAGACCGTCTCCTCCAGCCACTCCGCCAGCGGCGGCAGCACCCACTCGGCCGCGGGCTACGTCGCCTCCTTCCACCAGCACCTGCAGCCCCTCCACCACGCCGGCCAGTACGGGGGCTACGGCCACCACCCGGGACACGGATACACCAGCTCGATATCGTCGAATGGCTCCGTCAACGGTGGCTACGGACAGTCGCAGTCGCCGAGCCCTTACTTGCATCCGCACGGGCAGAGGCTGCCCAGCGTGGACATGGGCATCGACGCCATCATCAACCGGCCCGGCGGCGGGGGTGCGCAACAACCAATGTGACGGAGTGGATGAAATTCGGGTTGGATGTTTTCTTTTTGTTTTGACTCTTTTCCTTTTTCTCTCATCTCATTTTTTTGTGTCGTCACGGACAATCAAGAGAGGCGTTTGGGCGTTGCTCGGGTCGGTTTACATCAGAATTGGTGGGGGTGGCGTGTTCGTTGGTTTAAGAGAGAAAAAACCGAACACACTCCTTCAACGCGCGGTCAGCACAACGGCAATGACTTTTGCTTGCGGGTAATGACGAAACGGGCGGAGCGGCAGAAGATAAACACCCGAGGAATCTTTTTCAACGACACACTTGCGTGTATATTAGCATCTATAGATACCCTGAAGGGGGGGGGGGGGAATGGGGTTGAAAAAGGGATATGATAAACAACATGCAGTCGATACTCTTTCGAAGCCTCCGCAGTTGGTGATTTGAAACAGAACCCCGAAGTGAGGGTCTCGAGTTGAAGCCCTTTTCTTTTTCATGACAAAGGAGCACAAATATGGTACATTGCGAGTTTTTTCTACACTTTTTGCCGCCAAAAAACAAAACGGCTATCTATCGCGCGGAGAAGAAAGAGGGGGCGCCACGGGCATCTCGTCCAGCTCGTCGTCTTCCCACTCGTCCTCGTCACCGGTGCCCATCACGCTGTTCCACACGCGGCTCCACATGCCCTTCTTCTGCAGCAGGGCGAGGACCATGACGACGGGGAGGTGCCACACGCTGGCCCAGAACAGGCCCCTCGCGGAGCCCTTGTGGCCCTCGTACCTCCAGAACCGCACGGCCTCGTACGACAGCCACGCGTTGACGGGCAGGCTAGTCACGGCGAAGCTCCACTCCGTGACGCCCGCGGCGCAGAGCGCGAAGCAGAGCGGAACGAAGACGAGGCTGTACCGCAGGGCGACGCGGGCGTTGCGGGCGGGGTTCGTCCAGGCGAGCATGCGCAGCCCCGCCGCCTTGTATTCTTCCCTGATGGGCCAGGAGAGGGCCATGAAGTGGGGGAACTGCCATGCGAAGAGGAGGCCGGCCATGAGCCAGCCGCCGATGGAGCTGCCGTCGCTGGCGAGGAGGAGCTCGCGCCAGGAGCCGTCGCCCGAGGCCGTCTCGCCCGCCGCCGCGGCCCAGCCCATCAGGGGAGGGATGCCGCCGACGACGGCGCCGAGCCAGGTGTTGGCGGCGCTCATGGCCTTCATGGGGGTGTACATTCCCGCGTAGATGACGATGTTGGCGCCGCCGAGGAAGGCGACGGTGGGGTTGACGCCGAAGTACAGCGCGCCTACGCCGGTCGCTGCCGTGGTGACGGCGAAGAGCACGGCGGCGCGGGTGGTGAGCAGCCCGCGGACGAGGGGGCGGTTCCTCGTGCGGGTCATCTTGGCGTCGGTGGACGGCTCGTAGAGCATGTTGAGGGAGTTGGCCGAGGCGGAGCACAGGGCGGTGCCGGTGGTCAGGAACAGCAGCGTCAGGGGACTGAGGGAGGGGGACTCGGTGATGGCGGGCGAGAGGAAGCCGGGGACGGGGTATAGGGCGTAGGGCGCCATGGCCGTCAAGACGACGAGGGCGGAGAGGCGAGGCTTCGAGAGGGAGAGGAGGGTCGAGAAGATGCGGCGGGCCGAGTGGGCGGGCTGCCGCTCGGCGACGGTCGTCAGGGCGGAGGAGGCATCCTGCGGGAGAGGAGCTTCGGATGAGGAGCCGGCGGCGGAGGCTTCGGCGGCGGCCTTGCGCTTCGCGGCCTGGCGGCGACGGTGGGGGAGATCGTGGCTTACGGCGAGGTGGGAGGTCGCGGGGCCAGCGTTGACGTTGCTGGAGGAGGTCGCGGAGGAGGAGGAGGAAGTCGACGAAGACGAGAGACTCGCAGAGGCAGAGGCTGAGGAGCTGCGTCGGCTGGGAGCTCGAAAACGCGCATGGGAAAGGTCCAAGACGCTGTTAGAGAGGAAGTAGCTCGCGGCGAGGCGCACAGGTGCGGCCTTTGCTGCGGTGTTTGAGGCGGCGCGCTTCGCGATCAATGGCAGGGAGGCAACGCCCCTTCCGGAGCTCGAGGCCTGGCTGACGCATTGGCGACACACATTATCGAGGAGGCAAGGGCGCAAGAATGGATTGGGAGCTGGCCGCATGGTTCTTGCTCTGCCCTGCGCGCATGTCGGCCGGGTCGGGAGGGGAGGAGAGGGGGTGTCGAGGGCCGGCGGCTGCGGCGCGGGCGCTCCCGTAGGCGCTTCGGAGTCGGTTCGAAGGGTCGGAAGACCTGAGCGGGCGACGAAGGGCTCGTGAACTCCTCGATTGGCGTCGGAGGAGTTGGCCGGAGGAAGAGTTGAGGGCAATTGTGAGGCCGCGGAAGAGATCATCAATCGGACGACACGGTATGATGGGCTCACAAAATATTTGGCCAATCAGATGACGCCCATGACGTCCCCACTCATTCTCCAGGTTCTTACTAAGGCACAGCGCTACAAGGTACTTACGCCCACCGTTTAGGTATCAAGTACCTAGTTGGGTACCTAGTTAAACCTGCACATCTTCAAATCTTCAAAGAAACGGTCGTGACGGGATGATATTCGGCTTAGATTTGCAGCTGTCTAATACAACTGACGGGACAGAGACACCGAGCCATTCATATACGACGTCTTGGCTTCAGGACCGTGAACATTCTGGGTCGTCTGAACCGTCTGCGGCAACTTGGGGTTCTCCACATCACTGCCCGCGCCCTCGATTTCTACTCCTTCCCGTGTCCATATCGTATGTGACACGAGAGTCTCCTTTGCCGGCAAAAGCCAGCTGAGCGACGTGTAGAGGAAGACGGACACGACGAAGCCAAACAGCCAGTCGAAGCTGTACAGGTGCTGCGCTCCCTCGGAGGTCTGCACCGCCGGATAGCCGCTGATCGCGAGCGCCATCCCCGGCAGCGAGGGCGCAACTGGCACTATGAAGGCCACGAAAGCTCGCCAATTGCAACCTCCGACGAAGCGGTACCGTCCATGAGGGTCGTAAAGAGCTGTAAGAGTGTCAGCCAGGTCGTTCAGCCGAGTCTTCCCACGTCAGGGGCACACTTACCAGGCAGGTCATAACGCTGTTTCTTGACAAGCCAAAAGTCGGCGGCCATGATCCCGCTGATGGGCGCAAGGAACACTGCATACGCTCCCATAAAGTTCAGAAACGTCTGCGCCGAACTGAGAATCTTCCAGGGCACCAGCACCCAGCCTCCGATGACCGCCGCGATGATGCAGCCCCTCTTGATGTTGACGAAGCGCGGGAGCAGGATCGTCAGGTCGTTCGCCGCGCTGATGGAGTTGGCCGTGATGTTGGTCCCGACGGTGGCGATGAACCACGCAAGAGCCGCGAAGAAGGCGGCGGCCCGGCCCCCGGAGCCATCCGCGAGCCACAAGCTGACGATGTCCAGCGGGTTCCAGAGGTACTCCCCGACGATGACCTTGGTCGCCGACGTCGTGATGATCCCCAGCGCGCCGCAGATGGTGAACACCATGGGCACGAAGGGCAGCTGCACCAGCTGACCGTTCGGGCTGTTGGCGTAGCGGAGGAAATCGGGGATGTTGACGCCCATCGTCGCCCACTGGCCCGTCACGCTCGACATGCACGAGAGCCAGAGCCACGCGTACTGCGGAGTCCCGGAGGGAACCTCGGGCTGCAGTCTGAATATGTCGCCGCCGCCGCCGGCTTTTTTGACGGCCCAGCCCATCGTGCCGAGGACCACGGCAGGCGTGGCGAGGAGCTTCACGTAGAACAGAGGGCGGAGCTTGGTTGGGTGAATAAGGAGCAGGGGCAGCTGGAACAGCCAGAAGAGGAAGAACCTGCATCGGAGCGTCAGTCTCGGAAACCATTATGGACCACTGTCCGTCTTTATTTCCACTTACGAGCACATTCCCATCGAGGTGATGCCCGCCGACTCTGGCAGGGTGTTGGGTATCCTCGCGTACGACGGCGCCATGGCGCTCAGCATGATGGTCACGCAGAACGACCCGTTGGCGCACTGCACGCCGAACCAGAACATGGCCAGGATGGCGCGGCTGATGATGGCAAAGTAGCGGAAGTAGAACCCGAAGCTCCCCGCCGCGATCACGGAGAAGGGGACGTGGAGGCGCGATCCGATTGCGCCGTTGAGAACCATGGCCACGGCTATGCAGCAGGTGCCCACGAACATGATGGGGATCGCCCTGGGTTTTATCAGCTTTGCTACCTTTTGCATACTCTCGGGTTTCTCGAAGTTACTCACTCCCTCCAACTTAGCCCGACGGCCAGAATACTTCCTGCAGTTTGGAGAGTGCTGAGGTTCATCAAGTCGCTACTCCAGTAGGCCAGGATGGTCCAGATGCTCCATGTTTGCTGCTCAAGAGGCACCGGATCCATGTCCGAGTTGGTCTGTTCCGGTCGTCAGTGAGTTTGCCCACTCTCGACGACGAATTGGTTATCTTACCCAGACTCCATCTGGGGCAATGGCGCTCGGGTGCTTGGGCAGCTCCCAGGCCTTCACCGAAGTGAAACGGCCCTTCATCTTTTCTTTACTGAAGCCCTGCATCGTGGGGACTCTTCTCAGGCGTTGATTTTGAAGAAAGTAAAATCCAATTCTCGGTCCCGAGTGGCCTAGTCCTAGCAACCGACCCGAGGTTGCTGTCGGCAGAAACTAGAAAGAGAGACAGAATCCGGGGAAAGTAAGACCAGCAGCTGCGCAACAGTCTTGATTTGACTACCCGCGATCCAGCTTACTGAGCTGCACAGCAACACAGCGCTCGTGAAGTGAGACATGGCCGCCTCTATGTAGTCGGCAGACACTCAGCTCGGTGCGGTGTAACCCAAGCATGCATCAACTCGCGGGATTGGCCACGGTCAGGTCACGGCGGCATGGGCACGAAACAGACGGTTCTAGCCCGAATTGCCACTAGAGAGACCAAAGGGAAAGAAAATAAGACGTTGTTGATACGCATAATGCAAGGGCAGTAAGATAACGAGGCGAGGGTTATCAGCTCCTCTATCAAGAAGCAGGGGGTTGACGCGCCTGAGTGGGCGACTTGGGACCAATGGAAGGTACAGTGCTTATCAAGTCGCAGCAGTCTTCCGCTGGTGCGAAGGGAATGGCTACAATTGTGGCATCATTCGATAGATGGCGCAGTATTTTGCAAGCTTCTGTCGAGATGTGTTTTGCTTGTGAACGTAGCGGTGCAATGGGCCGTTGCCTCGCTCGGTTGGTTAAGTCGAGAACCAAAAGTGCCGGAGGACAGTTCAACAGTACGGTAACTTACACTCAGATATCTTCGATTTGTTGGTACGCCACTCTGAATGGGCTGGTTACCTAGGTATGTATGTATGCCAAGACTCGGTTGCCTACATACATGTCAAGCTCGATACAATCAACCTCCAAATCCCCTGTGAATGTCATCAGACACAAACCCCGCCGCTACAAATACCTCCGAGCCAGCTCCTCAAGACCGTCCTGCTTGTCCGAGAAGATGTTGATGGCCTGGATGAGCTTCTCCTCGTACTTGCCGTTGCCACTGCGCGTGAACGCGATGCGCCACTCGCTCTCGTCCCTCAGCGCCTTCTCAAAGTCCCTGGTCCAGCTCTCGTCGGGCCCGGCCGCGAAGTATGCGCCGACTTGCTCGGTCCACGCCGACGCGGGCTGCGCGGCGAGGGCGCGGAGCAACGGCGGCGAGACGGTGACGTGCTGGATGCCGGCGAGCTGCATCACCTCGGCGACGGAGGTCAGGCTGGCGGCCAGCACTTGCGTCTTTGCCTTCTTCTCGATGTAGTAGGCCTGGGCGGTCCTGCAGAAGTCGAAGGCCTGGTGCTCGTCCACGTAGCTAGACGCCGGGTCACTTTAGTCATATCTACTCGTCGTTCGAGAAGGTAGCCACTTACCCCGGAACGAAGTGAACCTTGAGCTCGTTCACGTAAGGAGCGATGTACGTGCACCCGGCGTCGGCGGCCAGGGCGGCCTGCTCCATGCAGAACATGGTCGTCGCGAGGGTGGCGATGCCCTTCTGCTCGAGGACCTTGGAGGCCGCGATGCCTTCCCAGGTGGAGGGGATCTTGATGCACACGCGCTTTGCGTCGAAGCTGGGGTCGATCTTCTTGAACATCTCGACGATGCCTGACGACTTGTCAGCGAGACGTTAATCATCTGATTTCTAAGAGGGAAAACATACGCTCGGCGTTGGAGCGGGTCTTTTCCGCAGAGTACGAGTACTTGGTGTTGGTCTGGACGTGGAAGTAGCCCGTCAGGTAGGGGGCGAACTGCAGCGACAAGCGGACCATCTGAGAGCAAGGTCAGCATCGGGTTCGGTGGTCTGAAAGGGGAACATGAAGGGGTACCATGATCTCGACGGCGAGCTCGACGGGGTCGACGTCGGGCCAGGTTTCTTTGGCCCATGTCTTTGCGTCCTGTGCGGCGGCCTGGAGGAGGCCCTCATGGTAGAGCTTGCCGTCCGCTGTCGCTCTCGTGAGCTCGCCGAAGGCGATGGCCTGGTTTGATGTGCAGTCTACGAAAGGGCCCAACTCCTTGGCGACTGGAGTGATGTATGTTAGTGAAATGTTTGCGTGGTGTTTATACAATCTGCTTGGGCGTTTTACCTTCGACGTCAAGGGTGTCGCAGTCAACCTGGCTCACGGCCCTGAGGCTGTTCAACAGCGATTCGGCTTGGGAGGCCATATTAGACAGATTTGGACGAGTTAACGAGATATACAGCGAATGTACTGAGAAGACGGGAACACGGTTTTCACTTTGTACTTTGCGATGAGTGGTCTGGATTCAAATTTGAGGCGTAACAAAAGGTACTGCCAACATGAAAACTCGACGAGATGGGACGGGAGGAGGCTTAAAAACGCCGTCTAACTAGGAGCGGCCGCCATTGCCACGCCATCGACCGGATGGCCAGAACGGGGGCTCCGGCTGGCTGTCCATTGCGTTGTCTGGAGTCTGGACCCAGAACCCCGCACTTCTGTCGCTTCTCAATCTCAACACCGACGACGATGTTAAGCAGTACCAGACTTTGAGGCGGAGTAGTGGTGAACACCGCGAGTATTTGCGAACACGCAGCGGATGGGGCTCCGGAGCTCAGCGCCGATTTAGGACTGGACCCTTCCCCTCTCCTTCTTATGGGGAACGTAAGCGCAACGACGCGTGGCGAGCAGAAACTTTGGCTACCCATAGGTAGTGTACCTACTTAGTAGGTGTTGAGGCGTGAGGAGTGGGTTCCCTTCGGGACGGAAGAAACGTGGGGTCCCCGCAGGTGAGAGCACCCCGAGTCCGTCGTTGGATGTTATTTTGAGACCGCCCCGGCTAAATTTCCTGTCTTAGGTACCTGGCTATCCTACTATGGTGCTCATAGGGCAGGCCAACAACTAAGCCTCAGGAATATCACAGCGGCACTAGCAACCGTAGGCTCTGTGTCCGGAGGTACCTAGGTAGGTCGGTACACTGTAGGTAATGTGCAGCTGGATCCGACCAATAGGGGGCCGTAGTTTAGTTAGAGACTGCCCCATATAGGCAGGACAGCCAGATGACACTGGAAATTTTGCCGGTCTCCTGGGAAGGAAGGGCCAAGCGCATCGTGTGATTTACTTGATTTCAGACACTGTGCCAGGGATAACCTCTTTCTCTTTGAACCACAGCTCCCTCCCTCCCTTGCTCATCCACAGGACTCTGCATCAGTGTCGCTTTCGCCTGTCCTCTCCCAAAACAAAGAACCTCAAGAATATGAACAACCGCATCCATCACACTCAGGCATACGAACAGTCTCATTGAACTTCTCAGTCGTGCTATTGTCCAAGGCTCCCTTGGTCTCCCTGGTTTCCGACATCCTCTTCGTCGATGTTTCCGGTCCATCGTGTTTTCTTTCTTTGTCAGAAAAGGTTCTGGTCGGACAGCCACTCGCAGCCAAGCAAACCATTGTCCGCAGGAACAATCAAAATCGGCTTCAAAGGCCTGCTTCCCTGTTTCTCTAGGAGTCAATATAAGTCCAAGCTTCTGCTATGGTATCAACCCCAGCCGTTACACGCCGCGGCAGTCTCAACGGCCGCGAGGCCCATGCAGGTACCTAGCTTGTTCAAAGGGCGAGTATTATCAAGGCAGTTGTGGCCCAAATGACCTCTAAGTCGGTTGCCTAGGGAGAATCCGAGATGCAGCGTTGCGCAGAATCCCTTGAGAGTGGCCATATTCCGGCCCTGCGGGCAACAATGGCAACATATGCCTAAAATATCAAACGAACAGAAGAACTATGTAGTCACCTCAAGAATCTCCCCATGTCTTTGAACCCTTGGATTGAGCTACGATAAACTTTTGTCTCTCCATCTATCGTCGTCTTGTTCTTATTAAACCCCTTCTTCTCAACAGGCTCTGTTGATAATTCGGCATCTCTTTTTGTACTTACTTTCTCCTCACATTCCTTGCTTGATTTCCTTGACCAGTCTTGTCTACTCTGCAAAGCTCCTTCCATTTTTTTGTCCCCAGCCATGGCAGACTCTCTGAAAAAGGGGGGCGACCCCAGGGACCGATACAATCCTCTCATCAAGCCATCCGACGAAGCCTGGGAAAAGATCGAGAAGCAGTTCAGGGCTCTGCTCGAGCAGCCGACCATCTCCGTCGATAAGATCTTGAGCGAGTACTTTACGGACCACGAGCGCAAGCTGTTCCTGCCCGCGACGGAGCCCCGAAGTCTGCGAAACACCCAAGAGACCAACACCAAGAGATACGAAGCTCTGCTGGCGGGACGCTTCCGGGGCCACCGCGTCTCGCTCGCAGTAAAGTTCACCATGCTCTACTTCGGCCTGCCCGTCGAGCCCGTCCTGGCTGGGCTGTTCAACTACGTGAAGCCCGACTTTGACGTCGACGACTGGGACGAGCTCCGCGAGGTGGAGGTCCAGCCGCCGCTGCACTTCCTCACCGCACACGACCATCGGAACTACGGTCTTGATCACATGAAAGGTCCGGAGTCCATGAGGCGAGGCATTTGGTAATCTGGGCTAACCTTTTTCTGCTGTAGGGAGAGAGGGCACGTACAACACTATCCCAATTCCGAAGTCCGAGCTCGAGGAGGAGAATCCAGAGGTGGCTGCTCAGCTCTCAGGGGAATACGTAGGTGGCCACGAGCTCGGTCTCCGCGGAGGCGGATGCGGCGACGACGACGACGACGAGGACATGTCGGACATGAACTCCCAGACTCCAGGGGAAGACGGAACTGCTTGTCACTTGAGTCTTCGCGGAGGTGAAGGCGACGACCACGATGCGGACATGCCCGACGTCGTGACCTACGAGTCTCGCGCCCGTGGCGTACGAGGCCCACGACATGGCACCTCAACTCGGCCACAGGACCAACAATTCACAGTCTCGACGGCTACGCCAGTCTCAAACACATCTAGCCACACGGCATATGACCAAGAATACACAGTCTCGACGCCTACGCCGGTCTCAAACAGACCTAGCCACCTTACAGGCTCCCCTTACGACCTTGCGACGTTCCAAACGGGGCTGCCTGCTCCCGTTACTCCCGTTGGAAACACCAGACCCGCGGCGCCTACCAATCTCAAGCCTGGCTTCCCGCCTCCTGTCCGTCGCGGCGCCGGTCGATCCAGCTCCATCCTTCCAAAGGGCACCTCCGGAAACGTGCCGGCCGGGCCAGTCGCGCAGGAAGCACGGCGTCCTGCCACCTCCAACGCTGATAAGCCCGCAACATTGTACGGTTACCAAGGCCAGGTTACCTTTCGGCCCAGCGACCTTTCGACATTCCAGGATGCCGTCAGGAGGCTCTTGTCTCTGAAAAGCGGCGACCGCTGCGATATGAGCCTTGCTCATTTGGATCGCACGTCCAGAACAGTCATACGCGTTTTCGAGGCCGACTTCCCGCTCAGTCCCGAACATGAGATTGTTCAGTACCTGAATAAGGAGTCGGAAGCAAACCCGGCAAACGTGTGGTTTGTTTTCCGCAAGGGCGAGGTCGCGCCCAGCGCATGGGAACCGCAACAGTTCGAGTTCTCGACAACGCTTACCAAACTCCGACGCGCCAACGCCTTCGGGGGCCACGATGTTGCGTACTACAAGATGCCCCCGCGTAGCATCTTCTTTGAAGAGGAGGTCCCTGGGTACGCGTTACTTCCTTTGAAAGCCTGGGGCACCAACATGTACATGCCTTTCCTGGCCACGGCGCAAGAGGTTCTCGTGGGAAGACCAGACAGACCCGGCGGCGGCCACTGCGATATCCGCATTGCGACTGATGCACTCGCAAACCACTGGTTCGGCGGCCTCGAGATCCACCACATGGCCTGGAGCGCCATGCACCCCTTCGCGGCCAAGGGAAAGCCTCTCGACGTCGAGGTGCGGTCCCTGCCGAAGGATAACGTCGTCTTTTACATACCTGGGAGTATCAGCACGACTGAGACGTTGAAACTTCGACAATGTTCCCGAGGAGACGAGTCCCGCGGGCAGTACCCTGACGCGCTGAAAGTCGTCAACCAGATGTTAAATGCGACTAGATTGCCTGCGCCCACCGCGTCCTATCGTATCTGGCGCGGATCCGACTTCTTCAACTCGTCGCTGGCGAGCCCCGAAGAACGGCACAAGCCTCTCGAGTGGTCTCGCCACATCAACAATAATGCAAAGGGCAATGCGGAGCTCTCCGCGTTCATCACGAAGGCTGTCGATGATGCGTCTGAGCCATGCCGCTTCTTCGTCATCCAGCCGGTCGAGGAAGACAACCCATGGACTATCTGCAGTGCTGACGAAACCCGAGAAGAGGAGTTCCCCATAGACATAAATGACATGGACTCCTTCAAGGCACTGGTCCAGAAGCTGTACAAGGGCGACACTAGTACGCAGTACGACCCTGACAAGAACAGCCTCCTCCTCGAGTGTCTGCTCTCCGCCGAGGAGGACTCAGAGGAGGCTCGACTTTGGGACCAGATGAATTTCGTGCTGCGACCGGATGCCTCTGATGCAGAAATTGCCTTCGTGCGTCGCCTCGTTGTCACGAGGCAGGTGCTGGTCTGCCCCCTCGAGGACGATGACCTCGACTTTGGTAAGAAGATGTTCCCCCTCCTCGCACATCCCGGATAAAAAGCCGTGGCTAACGTGAAGGACTATAGTCAAGCAACTGGGCAAAAATGCGCTCTGGGGACCTCGCTACGGAGAGACTTCACGATTTCGACAGGAGTTGGGACTACCCTCCGTTGCGCAACCTACCAGACTTGCAACTACGGTCCCCAAAGCCAAGCCACAGACGAAGCAGCAATCGAAGCAGCAATCGAAGCGGCAGACGCAGCCGCACTCGTATCCGCAGTCAAAAGCGACTCCTACCGTCCCTCGCAGGGAGCCCCGCGAGATACATTGGGCCAAGCAGCCGAGTGTGTTTGGCAAGGGCATCTACAACCCGTCCATACCGATCAACGCCCCGCCTGTTGAGGAAGTCATGCGAACGGGAGGCAACCGAGTGCCCATGGTGACGAAGAACGTGCTCACGGTGACGGAGCAGCGGCGACTCCAGGAGGACCTGTGGACGGTCCGGGGAATGGCGCTCGACCGTCTTTCCAAGTGTCCGTGGGAGAAGTGCAGGTTCACGTTCCGGATCGACGAGCAGCAGAAGCTCCTGGAGCACCTCCAAGCCACCCACGTCGGAAACAAGTGCCCCTGGTGCGACGCCTACCTCTTCGAGCACTGGACTCAGGCCCGGAAGGAGAAGCACTTCAAGGAGGCGCACGCGGACGAGCTCCAGAAGATGCTCGGAACGACCACCCCTCCCACCGACACACGGCGCACCACAGAGCCGGCGCTGAAAGTGGACTCGCGTTCTCATGCCGGAGCCAAGCCCGCCGCCCCGGCAGCGATATCTACCTTCCAGATCTTGGAGCGAGCAAGCCGCCCTGTTGGACTGCCTCGGGCACCACTCCCGCCTCCCAAAGCTAACAGCAAGGAGGGCGGGTACCTGTTCTGCGATCGCTGCGGCCGCGACCACACGGTGCTCAGCAACAAGGCGGACCGCGAGCACCACGACCGCCGGTGCGTGCCCAACGCCGACGCTGCTGGGCGCTGCGACTTCTGCGAGGTTTGTGGCGATGTGGTCTGGAAGACCAAGAAAGACAAAGACGAGCTCGCGCCGTTCGACGATTACCCGCACCGGTGCCGCGGGACGTCGCACTCCAACAAGCCGCACTGCACCAAGTGCGGATTCAGCCTGCGGAAGCTCGAGGACAAGGAGATAGACACCCACCGGCAACACTGCAGCGGCTTCTTCGGTACGCTGGGGTGCTTCTGTCCGTACTGCCAGCACTCCTTTGTTAAAGATGGCGTGAGGGCACCGGTCGTGGAGGTTGAGAAGCACATCGCCGAGTGCAAGCACAAGACAAATCAGGGCACCACGCCGTTTGAGATCTACGGCGATAGCTTCAGGGAGACCGACGACACGCCGCCCGATCCGATGTATCTGGGAGAGGAGAAGGTGATGAAACTCGCCGCGGAGCAGCGTCGGCCTCGTGGTGCCCCTCGCTACCTCAGCCATCCCTTGGCGTGGCACGATAAGTGCGGAGGACGGCCCGTCGTCGACCCCCCGTCCGAGTGCCCCGTGTACGGATGCCGCGAGCCACTTTTCGGTCTCCTGCCAACCGAGGTCCTGGGCCACTTCGAGGTGAAGCACGACGGTGTCCCGCAGAAGAAGTGTCCCTTGTGCCACCTCTCCTTCGCCATACCCGAGGAGGAGCGCGAGAATGACCCGGAGCTCGGGGAGTTCGCGGACCGGGAGGAACAGGTCGCCCACATGGAGTGCCACGTCTACCAGCTCTGGGACATCCTGGCGGGCAAGAAGGTCCCGCAACCGCCGGTGCAGGCGCCCTTTCACCCGTTCCACAGCCTCTGGGACCCGGAGAACGAGACGGGCCTGGAGCGGCGCGACAAGCGCTGCCCGCACTTTGAGCGGTGCGGCGCCATGGTCGGCTTCATGAACCAGGCGCAGTGGAACAAGCACATGGAGACGGCGCACGGCGTCGAGGACTTTGGGACCCTCTTCTGCCGGGACGTGAAGGCGGACGTGGAGGCGGCGCTGCAGGCCCGGAGGGAGGAGAGGATGAGGCAGGGGAGGTCAGCTGTGCCGGGCTTTACGCATACTGTCGTTGAGGCGACGACCGCGGAGGAGATGGCTGCCGCCTCGACTTTGACGGACGGTCCTGTCCAGGACCGTCCTCAGACTACTGGACAGACTTCTCTTCAGCCTCCTCCCAAAGCCAATGTACAGGCGCCTCCTCAGGTTACTCTCCAGGTTCCTCCCCAGGCTCCTGCTCGACTTACTCCCGGGTTTCCTCCTCTTCAGCAGCTTCCTTCTCGGGCTGCTGTTCGGGGTCCTCCACCGTCTCTTCCTCGAGCTCCCCAGACTCCTTACCTGCCTCCGATCGCTCGTGTACCAGTGTCGGCCGACGGACGGTCTACTGCTCCAGAAGACTCCGAAACAGACCCGGATCGAATGGTTATAGAGCGGACGAAGACCAGCACCACCGGATCCAGGCGGCCAAAAACACCCGTGACACCACGCAGACCAGATGCCGGATCAGGTAGCGGAAGCGGCCAACGGCCTAGCAAGAGCAGCGGAGGCCAACGATCCGGCACCAGCAGCGGCGTGTCCAAAAACAAACCGTCCGGCAGCGGAGTATCCAAGAGCAAATCGTCCAGCAGCGGCGGGGCTCAACGGTCCGGCAATAGTAGCGGAGCGTCCAAGAGCAAGTCATCCAGCAGCGGAACAGCGCCGTCCAAGACGCCAACCAAGTCGAAGGCCGCAGACAAGCCGACACCCAAACCGAAGCCGAAGGCCGCCAAACCCGCCCCGCCCGTGTACGTCCCTGCCGAGGACATGTACTGCTCCAGATGCTTCCGCAAGGCTCCTAGAAAGAACCCGAAGAACCCAAGGAAAAATGACCCGGACAGGCAGGCCCAAATGAACGTAAGTAAAAGTCCCTGCCGCCTGTGAAGTTTTGATAACTGACGCACTGTCTTTCTAGGCCCACTCGGACCCCAATCGTAGCTGCCGGATCCCCCCGCGGGAGGGCGAGATCACGTACGACGAGGACGGGAAACCGGAGCTTCCGAGCAGGGTCGGCTGGATACACAAGACCAACCTCATAGTCTTCAAAGATATCAGGAACGACTTCGTTTCCAGACACCCCGAGCTGGCGAAAACCATGTGCCCGATTGACGGGAATTCCACTCGCTCCGTGCAACACTGGCAGCACGATCCGAACAATGAGTCGAACAGCGAGGTCTGGGGCTTGCCATTCCCTCCCGAAGAAAAAGGAGAAGAGGGCGAGGACGATGATGATGACGACGACGAAGAGTCACAATCGTCCGGGTCTGAGTCGGATGGAGGGGAGGATGGCGGAGACGACGCGCGACGAAAGCGACGACGCAGCAAAATGTACAAGGGGCCATCGCTCCCACGCGACCCGACGTATCGAGACAACGGCGAGGAGGACGACCTGAGCCAGGCGGACCCGGCAGACCTGGAACCTGAGTCCGACACCACATCCGCAGGCGAGAAGCGCAAACGAGACTTGGATAAGACGCAGGAGAGGACGCCTAAGAGGCCCAAGACTGCTCAAGTCCAGGAAGGAGAAGAAGAAGGAGATGAGGCGGGAGAAAGCGGACAGGACGGGTGAAGTATTGACGATGGGTGTTGGTAGGCGCGTACGCATGGATGATTGTCTTGGGATATCTTACCTATCGAGGCCAATACCCTTGCTGTTTGGGTAAATTAGCCTCAGCCAGTCGGCGACGAATCGGGAGCGTTGCAACCGGCAGTGTCAATGATAGAGGCGGGGAGCATAGCCGTCGGCGACCAGCGAGGTCCGGGATGGCCACGCGTTGAAACTCGCCGGGGCGCGGTCTGCGACGGGTCTCGGCGTCCACGCGGGCGACGGTGCGGCAACCATCGGCGTCCTTTGCGGGCCTATGTCATGTGATGGCGCTTCGACCGCGAGGTGGTTTCGAAAGCTTATTGTCGGCTGGACTAGGTCAGAGGGTGACAGATAGACATATAGTAATAGCCAGTCTCTTCATTCGTCGTGTGCATATCGGTTGATGTTGTTTGTTTGTAGGAGAACCACATCCATTTAACAACACCACGACCCGAGGACAAGAAGCGGGACCGAAAGACCGGCCCCACCAGTCGCCGACTTAACCCCACCCAACCTGCACAAATACTGCACAGACCAGTGTGCATAATTACTTAAGCACTTAATGCACAAAGCAGCCTTGTGAAATACGCTCGTCCCGCCACCACCCACACCTCAAATTTTTTCACGCCGCCGCCCCCCCTCCCACACCCTTCACACCTCTAGGGCGAGCACGCCATCGCCCTTGTCAGTCACCTCACCGTCCAAGCTCCACACCAGAGCCGCGCTCTCGTCGTCGTCGACCATCATAACCCCGTCTCGACCATTCACATCGTCATTCTGCTCCAATGCAAGCGTCACGGCGGCTGTTTAGCGAGCTTATACAGCTCTCGACCCGGCGGCCCGTCCCTCCTCGTCCGCTAGGACCGCTACACGCCCCCGTAGCCGCCTCTCGACGCCCCTTCCACGCCTCTCCCTGCTCGAGGCACACCCGACCGACATCCGCTGCCTCCTCGAAGTCCTCGCCGTCCTCCTCTGATGCGTCTCCCGGCCGTCAGCAGTCCTCGGGGCGGTCCTCGGGGAGCTGGAGGCGACCCCCACGTCTCGTCCAGGCTACCATCCTGCTTGCTAGTGGCGGGCTCGCCTCCCTGATTATTGGTACCGTAGGCGTCGAACCCTCCTACGAAGACGGTGTGGACGCCTCCGGCACGGCTCCTTCGACCGACGACCGGGACCCGAAGCTCGAGCGCTTTCGGCTGACCGAGATTCGGAAGCACGACGCCAAGTCCGGCAGCCCCTGGGTCACCCACGGCGACAAGGTCTACGATATTACAGACTGGGTTGGAGCACACCCCGGCGGTGATGTCATTCTCCGTGCCGCTGGCGGGAGCATCGACCCGTACTGGGATTTGTTCACCATTCACAAGTCGCCTCATGTCTACGAAATCTTGAACCAGTACCTGATTGGGCTCATCGCCCAGGAGGACCTCATTGACGGCAAGCCGGTCTCTGAAACCATTGAGGACCTCTTCCAGCATGACCCTACCCGCGACCCGAGACTTATAACCCTCACTCCCAAGCCTCGCAATGCCGAGACTCCTGTGGAGAGCCTGGCCGATAGCTACCTCACGCCCAACGAGCTCTTCTACGTCCGTAACCATATGTGGGTTCCGGCGGTCGACGACACGTCGGACTACACCCTCAAGATCGAGCTCCTCGACGGGACGATCAAGGAGTACACGCTCGAGGACCTCAAGACCAAGTTCAAGCCCTCCACCATAGTCGCCGTCCTGCAGTGCTCTGGTAATCGTCGAAGTGACATGACGCGCAACGCGAAGCAGACCAACGGTCTGCAGTGGAACGTAGGAGCCATCTCCTGCGCCGAATGGCAGGGAGTCAAGCTCTCGGACGTGCTCGCCGACGCCGGTGTCCCCGTCCAGGAAGCAATGACGGGCGAGACCGAAGCCAAGCACGTCCAATTTTCCGCGCTCGAGGCCTACGGCGCGTCCATACCCATCGAGGCCGCTCTAGACCCCCGTGGCGACGTTCTCCTCGCGTACTCGATGAACGGCAAGCCCCTGCCGCGAGACCACGGCTTTCCCCTCCGTGCCCTCGTGCCTGGCCACGTTGCTGCCCGGTCCGTCAAGTGGTTGAGCCAGATCACCGTCTCGGACGAGGAGAGCCACAGCCAGTGGCAACGCAAGGACTACAAGAGTTTCGGCCCGAATGAGACGAACCCGGATTGGGACAGCGCGGCAGCCATCCAAGAAATGCCCATCACCAGCGCCATCACCACCGTACAGCTGGGCGACTGGACGACCAAGTCATCGGACACGGATGCTGCTGCCGCCACCACCCCGGCACGCGAAGCCTCCGTCAGGGGCTACGCCTACTCTGGCGGCGGTCGCAAGGTCGTCCGCGTCGACGTGAGCCTCGACAACGGCCAGACGTGGGACCAGGCCGAGCTCCTCGACAAGCCCGAGACCGCGCCCCGCTCCGGCTACAAGTCCTGGGCCTGGAAGCGCTGGCGCTACGACGGCGTCTTGCCCCTCGGCGAGGACGGCGAGGGCGGCAAGAAGTGCACCACCCTGCTCGTCAAGGCCACCGACGAGGCCTACAACTCACAGCCCGAGAGCTACGCCGCCATCTTCAACCAGCGCGGCAACCTGGCCAACGCGTGGCACCGCCTGCAGGTGTGCTCTGAGTGTAACGACAAGCAGCAGGCTACGAAGACCGACGACAAGGCTTAGATTTGCACGTGGTAATCTGGGATACATCATATAAGAGACTGCATTCTAGGCGGTAGAACGAAAGAGAGTGGGTGACCGTGGAATAGTCGCTCGTGGAAGCATATTTTCTCTTTGTATAGCTGCATTGTTTTTCGGAGAGGCGTACGTATTGGGGAGTCTGGGAGCGGAGCAGCTGTGTTTTCTTGCGCCTTGTTCGGTTTACTCTTCTGTCCAGCAAAGCCGTTACGTTACTTCTTGTTTTCCATTCGCTGTTTTCTTTTCCCCAACGAGGCTGAGAAAGCCCCCCTTTAGTTGAGAATAGCTATGTTGAGCGGAGCGAGTAGTACCGGAATCTCAAAGTTAAACTCGCACCTAAACGATTCAATTGTTACAGTGTCTAGCCAGGCAAGCTTGCGGGCCCACACATGTCTAGGGGCCACATCTTGAATTCTCTCTGGCTGCCTCATCCTCTATGCTCTAGAGCCCAACCCTGACGTAGAAATACATGCTTCATGCGCCGCCAGCTGCGAGTTTACTCATCGTAATCTTCTTCCTCGTTGGCCGGTGAAATCCTACTCCTCGTCCTCTTCTTCCTCGTTGTCGGTGAAGTACTCAAACTCCCTGGGCACGGTGGCCTCTTCATCTCCCTCGCCATCCTCATCCACGGCGGTAAGAACACCCGCCGCAGCCGCCGCGCCACCTCCTTCGGTTGCACCGACGAGATCCCCTCTCCGCTGGCGACCCAGAAGCTCGCTCAACTCGTTAAGCGAGCGAAGATCGCCTCCTGCGCCCGCCCTAAGAGCCTGAGAGATGAGGTTCTGCTGCTGACGAGGTGTGAGACCCGCCGAAGAGCCACCAGCATTGCTCTGGCCAGCAACCGGAGCCTTCTCCGTCGTCACCTTCTTCAACTTCTCCTCCATGAGGGTCTTTTCTTCGTCGGGCTGGGTGTCCTGTAACAGCAGAGGTCCACCAGTGGGCTGTCATCTTGATTAGCATTTTGCTCTGGCTTGGGGAAAAAAAGAGTCACGTACCTTCTTGACCGGCTTGTAACGACCGGCAGGGAAGCTGATGAACTTAAGCTGACCGGGAAGCACCCGCGACAGGTTCTCCATGTCATAGCCAACCTTCTCCTTCTCTGCCTTCTTCTTCGTGTCGGCAGGAGCAGCAGAGGCCTCCTTTTCGGTAGCGTCGCCCTCCTTCTTGTCCTTAACTTCCTCCTTCTTTTCGTCGACTTCCATCTTATCAGAAACGTTCGGCTTGGCTGACGAGTCAATGTCCATGCTTTCCCTTCTCTGAGCGCGCTCCTTCTTCTGCGCCCTCCGCTTGGCTTGGGCAGTGGTGGACAGGATTGCTGTGGCCACCATCGTGGGACCCTCCTCAGCCTTGATCTCCTGCTCCGGAGGATAGTCGAACAGGCTGGGGCGGGTGGCGCAGTGAAACTTGAAACTGGGGATCTCCAGGTCGTGGTCGAGACCGATGATCGACGTCGGGGAGAAGGCCAGCGACAGGAAGTGAGTGAAGGGGAACCAGTACCAGTACTGGGTGAAAACCGCCATACCGACGATGCCGGCCATGTTGAGGTTACCAGTCTGAGTCTGAAGGCCGATGGTGCAGTTGCGTCCGCCGGCATCAATGATGCCCAGAGCGAGCGACGCACCGAACTTGGTCATGGCATCTTCGTGGCGGTCACCGACAACCTTCTTCAAAGTCTTGCGGATGGCGGCAACCTTGGGGTTCATGACCTCGTTCTGCTGGATCATAATCATAGCCAGGGAGATGAGGGCACCCTGGCGAACGAAGTCTGTAGGGTCCTTCATCATGGGCTCCAGCAGGTCAATGGCCTCGTCAAGGCCAGTGCCGGCACAGGAGATACCCAGAGCCATGGCGGATCCGTACCGGACGTGGGGGTTGTACGACTCGGACAGGAGCTCAACCATGCGGGGGACGCTGCCGGGCTTGCGGAACAGGATGAAACCCAAGCTCATGACGGCAATGCGGCGTACATCGTCGTTGACGTCGCTGACGGCAATGTGTAGCAGCTTGCGAATGGCCTTGTTGCTGCCAGTACCGCAGTAGGCGAGGGCGACGGTCATGATACCACCATATCTCAAGGTCGGGTCCGGATCGTTAAGCAGGCCCTCGATCATGGCATCAGCGCCTTCCTGGCGGCCGTACATGATCAGAGCCATTCCAATGGCCAGACCACGAACAATCTTCTCGTGAGTCGTCTCGTGGGCGTAGGTGATCATGTCCTCCAAAGCCCGCACGTTGCCAGTGCCAAGCATGATAAGACCCATGGCGAGACCAACGGCCTCACCGTTGAGCGCAGAGTCGGTGAACAGGACAGTCCGCAAGTTGTCGAAGATCTCCTCAGAGCCAGTGCCCATGCCGGCGATACCCAATCCTAGAGCACCGCCGTGCTGGATGACCTCTTCCTCTGCAGAGGTAAACTGGTTCTTGAGGTAATCGAGCGCATCGGCGCCGTGATTCGCGTGGATGAGACCGTAGGCGTAGAGCGCACCACCCTGGCTAAAGATGGACCCGCTGGTAAGACCGCTCGGGCGGGGCAGATACGGCTCAAGAAGCTTGCGGGACTGCGTCAGGTTGCCACGATGAATGACGCCGAGGGCAGCTGTCGCAGTGAACTTGGACCAGTTGACAGCCTTGCCAAGCCACTCCAGGTTGTCGCGGAAGAACTTATCGTTGGTAGTACCCTGGTTCATGAAGGCATTGCAGAACGTCACGGCCGTGTGGAAGATGGAGTTCCTGCCTTCTAAGCTGTCACGCACCTTGTTCAGGATGCTCAGGTCTGTGCGGTTGTTACGGTAGAGGAACTCGAGGTTCAGCTGGATCGTCTTGCTGCCATCGAGAATCGAGCGGATGTTCTTGTAGACCTTGGCAAGCTCGTCCGAGACCTCCTCCTCAGACGACTGCTGGTTCTCGAGAAGGGGTTCCTCCTCGGCGGGGGCGTCGCTAGTTGGGGGTTTGGCAGGCTCCCCAGAAGGCAGCGAGTTGATTATCTTGCCCAAGAACTCCTGAGTACCGTTGTCGTACAGGTCGAAGGCGATCTGATACGCGTTGGCAAACGAGTTCTTGTCTCCGTTTTCGATGAGCTGGCGGAGCATGCGCGAGGCCTCCTCATCAGAGCTGAGGTAGACAACGCACTTGGCAATGGCAAAGTAGTCGGGGTTGGGGATCTCGTTGAGGAGGTCGAGGATCAGACGCAAGATCTCGGTACGGAAGCTTCGCTCCTGGACGATGTCCATGCAGATGCTCAAGGCGTATTCCATCAGATCCTCGGCAGGGCCCTGGGCATCCGCTGACTTGCCCTTGGAGCCCTTCTCGTCCTCGCTCGCCCGCTTGATGACACGGCGAAGAACCTCCAAGTTCTTGGCCTCCACCGCAATACCAACAACCTGGCGGTATCTGCCATCCTTGAGGCAGGCCTCAAACAGACGCTCAATAACTCTCTGCAGGGCAAGCTGGGTGGCTTGATCGTTGATGGGGGCGATAGAGCCGGAGCGGCCCTCCTTGACGGGCTGGAAGGTGGGATCGAGAATCGTGTTGTCGGTCGAGACTCGGGAGAGGAGCGACTTGGAGGGGAGGGTCGTCTGGGAGAAGGGAGTCGTGGGCGAGATGAGGGCGGATCCATCGGCAGCGCCGCTTGCGAAGGTGGTCGCAAGCGCCGGCAACGAAGTGTCGTTCTTGGGCGACTTGGGTGCGGTGTGCTGGGCCGAGGAGACGGCGATGTACTGATCAATGCACTTGGAAATGATGGTTTCCTCGAACTCGCCGGGGGCATCGAGCTTGAAGAGATCGCCAGCGGCCAGGGCAAATGTCATGCTCTCGTTATAGGCCTGGAGATGGTAGTAGACCTTGGCAAGGACCAGGGCGGCCAACTGCCGTTGGGGGAAGGTATCGTCTTCGTAGAGAGCCTCGCTGGAATAAGTACGTCAGTATGGAGCAGCGACGACCCCGCGAGCAACAGTCGGCAGCGAACTCACATCTGGCTCAGAGCGCCGGCAACCTCGGTCCAGACGGTGTCGATGTCATCGTTGAGTGTTTGGAGGGCGAAGACCTTGAGGTCGTGTTCCTCGTCGGCCAGGAAGCCCAACACTCCGGTAGCTGAGACCAGGCCAGGCATTTTGGGAGGTGGCCACGGAGTCGGAGCTGACGAGGTTGGCCTAGCTGAAGAAGTAGATAAATTGACGCCAGGTGATTGATGGAGCTGGAATAGAAACGTCACGAGAGACGTGCGGCAAGATGGGATGAGGCTTGGATTGGGAATGAGCGTTGATGGTAGCTCCGAGGACTGGTGGTGTTGAAGGCGAAGGCGCGACCGGAATGCAGATGCAGCAGCAACTCTACTATCCACGTCAGGCAAGTCTGCCTGCCTCTGCCTTGCCGGGTGCGTCCATCTGGTGGGTGGCCCCTGCATGCCTCGCTAGCCAATCACCAGCCACTCACGAGCTTCTTGCTGAATCAGCAAATGTGGCTGTAGCTAAGGTCAGCTTCCATCCTACCTCGGTCGAACTTCGGAAGGCCTAGCCCAATACAAATAGCTACCTACCTGTAGTTACCGGTAGACCAAAGAGATTGAAGCGTTGGGACGAGATTTCAATTTTCTGAAAAGTTTGTAGGTAGATACAAGGAGTCATCTTTCAAGTGCACATCTACCAATGCTTTTCTCCCTCTCACAGACAGTACTTAGGGCAGACATCATGGGAGTCAACGTCCGCTCAGAAGGGAAATAGCCTCGCAAGCTTGGGACCTCGTCTTATGGCGACATCTATGCGATGCTGAGAGGTAAGCTACGACGTGGGACCGACCAGCAAGCGAGACAGGGAAGAGGGAGAAAAATCCCCGACAGACCTGGCTTGCCGCTTGAGCAACGAACCGCGGAACCTCTCGCGAAATAAGGCAAGGTCGGTTTCCACGTCCAGCAGTGGGAAAGACATTTTCATACTTCCTTTCGGGTCATCTTGAGCTCTTCAACTATTGGTCGCTGGAAAGATTTCTCGTCCAACTCAGCGTCGAGTAGGATGCTAAAGGCACGGACAACCGGTAATCGAAGCTGTGAAGAGGTGCCCATGACATAGGTACTAATTACCCTTGGCTGCTTGGTGTTTGCAATCGTGACGGTAGAGATTCCTTGTACCTTTTGTGTACCTGGGTGCTCAGCCCGGTTAGTACGGGCACCCACGGGAGGTGGGTGTCTTCATTGCCTCAGGAGGTGTAGAAGTAACTATAGATAGAGGCTATAGAAATCCTGAGGTGCCATATCTTTTTAGACGTCCATGGAGATAGGAGATAGCAAAGGCATCTTGACTTTCCTGCTCACACGACCTCCGAAAGTGCCCAAAGTACCTATTACCTCCCTAGTCAGTCGCCTTCCTTCAATGCGTTCAACGCTAGAGCCTCCATTCGGTTACCTCTTGGGTACCCTGACTGAGTACCAAAAAGGTGGCCGACACAGGTAGTCTTAGGTACTGGCCAGCTAGCGATAGGTGCTTCGTAGGTACCTACCTACCTGCTCGCCATATCTTGGCATCCAGCTTCTCCTTCACTTCTTGACTCCAAAGGCTGCGCCCGTTCGTCGCAGACAGCCAGCAGGGCCAACAGCTCAGATCCTCCTGGTTCAGCACTGCGAAAAAGCGACCAAAGTACCCATAAGGTACCCTCAGGCCTGGCCTGAGATCGGCGCGCGACCAATCCATTTCCATACTTTTCTTTTGTCTCCAAATTTCCCACGCAGCCGCAACCCAGACTGAGGACAAGATGTTTTCTTCCTAGGATACTTCTCAGTGCTCACTCGCTTCCGCCAACACCATCAGCACAACCCGCCCACCGCTTAGCATCCCCGTTCGAATATCCCGCTCGACCGTCCCCAAATATCGATCGATATCTGCTTGCCTCCGCAGCCCAACAACACCTTAGAGAATCGCGGCCGTCGCCGCCGACGACACCGGCCCACCTCACGCAGCTACAGCTGGCTTTCGACTGCCTAAGAGTCTATCGAGCTCCCCTCCCCCCTCTCTCGCGACGCCCTCACGATTACGACGCTCCAACCCGCGACAGCTCCAATCCCCCCAATCCACGTCCGCATCCCCCCCATCTCATCTCGCCACGTCCGTCCAACGAGCAAACGGATCAAACGAACGAGCCCCCTCTCGACCCCTCCCTTCGCCAGCTACCGTGTCGTGTCTGTTCCGTCGCTTCTCAGACACCCCCGTTTTCTCCTCTCGCCGCCCGTTGCGCCTCAATTCGCACCATCCACAAGCCTCGCTTTTACCATCCAGTCAACTTGCGTCTGCTCCTTAGACCATCTTGACCGGCAGCGCAGTCTTTACGTGGCCGTAGCTTCTGTTCCATACGGCGCTGTCTGAGGTTAGCCCAGCGTTCCGGCTCCCGAAACTCCGACTGCGATAGCGACGCCGAGATCGACGCCAGCCGCACCACACTTGCGCAGCTCACCTCCGCACTCCTAGTCTCCACGCCTCACCATGAAGACGTGATGCTCGACTGTTGCCCGTCAATACTGTCCCAATAGAATCGCGTCAACGCACCTTGCGCTCGATACTAGCTCTCGTCATATTCTTTGTCGCACGTCGCGCACATGAGCCCTTGATATTGAGCGGGTGAAGCTGAAACTTTGCGCATCCCAGCCGAAGCCGGGCGCGGAGCGTTGGACCGGACAAACACCATCGCCACCAGGGGAACCAGGGAATACGGACTGCGTCTCACACGATGGATCTACGTCAGTTGATGAATACGGACGCGGAGCGCCCTCGAGCGCCCGCCGCTGCCGCTCCTCCTGTTGCTCCTGTCCCTGCAGCCCATGGTCCGAAGCAGCAGCAGCAATCGTATCCTCATCCTCCTCAGCAGCATCCACAGCACCCGCAACAGCACCCGCAGCAACATCTTCAACATGCTCCCCAACAACATCCCCAGCAGCACCCGCAGCAGCAGCATCCCCAGGTGCAGACTCCGACGACACCCTCGCAGGCCACGACCGCGTACGCGTTCAGGGAGTCCGCATACAGTCACGCCTTGCACTCGTCCCCGGGCAAGCCCCCGGCTCCTCAGGAGTACGCCGTGCATCACTCGCAGGCCTCGACGCCGTCCTATCCTCCGCAGTCGCCGTATCAGACGCCGGTTGCGTACCCGGGCCCTGGCCGACCGGCACCGCCGCCGCTCCAAGCAGGCACCCCGGGTCCTTATGGCGACGTGCGATCTCCTCAGAGCGCCTCCATGCCTGCTCCTTCGCCGTACCGTCACACGCCTACCTCGTCTGCCAGCGGTCCTGGTGGGGGTTATCCCTTTCCTCCGACCGGTCCTCCGCAAGAGGTTGCTAGCCCTGTGCAACGACACCAATATCCACCATCAAACGCGTACCCTCCGAGGGAAAGCTATTCCCATCCAGCAGGTGCAGCCGGGCCTCCTTACCCTCAACCACAACAGCAAGCGCAAGCGCACCCGCACCCACAACAGCAACAGCATCCGCATCCGCAGCAACTGCAGCAACATCAATTGCAACAGCAACAACAGCAACAACAGCAGCAGCAGCAGCAACAGCAACAGCAGCAACAGCAGCAACAGCAACAGCAACAGCCACAGCAGATGCCACAGACCCCACCCATTGGCACCCCGGGCGGCGCTCATCCGTACCTTCACCAACGTTCTCAATCGACACATTCAACCCCAACTCCGACTTCGGCACATAGCCAGCAGCATCCTCAACATCACGGCCAGCCCTTTCCTCACGGCAGTCCTGTGGCGACGACGCACCCGCCGCCCGAGTACAGCCGACAGCACTCGCAGCCACCGACCCCACTGGGCCCGCCCCAGACCGGGCCTCGTCAATCTTCCACTGCACCGAGCTTTGCGCAACCACAAAGTCCCTACCAACAAAGACTGTCCGCACCGCATTTGGCCCAGGCCACACCTCCACCCCCACCACCTCGCATGCCCAGTTCCCACAGCACCCAGGAACGAAGGTCATTGTCGCATAGCGAACGTGACAGAAGCGTTAGCGTGAGCCCCAAGACCCGCGTTCCGAGCTTGCCGAGCAGCCTGAGCGGCCACACCGAACCCGAGCCGCCAACGCGACCGCAGCCAAGTGTCGTCAACATGGTGGAACCCGAACGCGAACGCGCCGCGACGCCTGCCAAAAGAAAGCTTGCCGACCGAGATTTGAGCCCCCGAGAACTCGAGAAGAGGGAGCCGCGCCCGCCACCGGCCGAAGTCAATGGTGGACCTACAATCTCTCGCTCGCCTGTTGTCCAACGAAGGAAGAGAATTCACGCTTCGGTACCCATTTGGGCGCAGACATGGAACCCACGGGAGAACAAGAGATTGAAACATGGCAACTTTGAGCTGCAAAAACGAGGACCCCCCAATGTCAACGGCAAGCCCGAGCCCAAGCCGGACACCGCCTCCAGCCGTCATACTTCTCCGGAAGCTGCCCGTTCCGTACCTCCCCCGGTGCAGGAGCCACCGAAGCCCGAGTCTACCCTCGGCCCGTGGGAGGAAAGCATTCTTGGAACCCGGCCATACGAAGAATTGTCAAAGACCGTTGCCGACTTTCTGTTTAAAAATATCACTCTGCATCCGGATTCGGGAGAGATCTTGGGCCGCGGCGTGCAATTCGAGATCGAGGCCAAAATGGGGCTTCTAATCGATAAAGACACTAATGATCGAGTGGAGAGAGCCATTGGCACAGAGTGCGTCTTGCATGACACTGGCCGGCTGGCTTTTAGGAGCAGCATGACAGAGGTGCGTGTTTCTGTGCATGCACCCGTTTGATTTGGCAATCAACTGACTCTTCTCAAGGCGCAGCACAAAGGCCTCAACGAGTTCCTCAACCACCTAGTGGTCCAAACCGATCCTCGAAATCCCAATGCCCGCGGCCGAGTTCAGATACAATACAAGCATCGACGGGAGATTGACAAGTTTTACGAGCTTCCCAACGCGCTGCAGGCTCGTCTACCGGGATGCGTCCGAGCTCTCCTGTCTAGCAGGCGGTCCGTCAAGGTTCGCGTGACCTATGACCAGAAGACCCGGGAGCCGTTGGCCAAGATTGTCAAGGCTAGGGTTGCCGACCTGCATCTGCATCTTCCCACATGCCCGCTCGACTGCCGTATCAGCATCAATCTGGAAATGGCCTGGGACGGATCTGTCGAGGAATTGGAGCGCGTGGCTATCAGCCATGCCGAAAAGTTCCCCGACCGCAACAAGGATCGCCTCAGTTACAAGCAGAACCACTACCAAGTCGACCTGACGCAAGTCACACAGATCATGCCTGGACCTGGGGTAAGTTTCCCGTGGGAGAGAAGGAAATAGGGTAACAAAACAGGCGCTGACTTGAACGCAGGGCACCCAGAGGGTTGACAAGGAGCACGAGCTGGAAATCGAGTTGTCGCCGGACATCCTCATCGATCAACAACGCCGTGCCATGAAGAACGAGCCTCACCAATACCCGCAGCTGGTGGAGGGTTTCATCGACAACGTGCGCGTTCTCGCTCGCCGAAGTCGCGATTTTGTGTAATATCTGTATCATGTTCAAGACGTTTCTTTTCTTCTTGATTCCAAACTGGCTTGGGCGGTTCGATACCAGAAAAAAAGGGCTGCGTCTGGCGTCAGTGGTTCCATCGGTGCATTTTTCCTACACAGTACCTCTTACCTCTCGCGACTACCTCAGTTTTCAGTTCGGACTTGCGTATCTGGAGTCGCGAACCATACGCGCGCGCGGTTCACAAATAATCCCAAGGCGCGCGGGCCGAGTCAATATAATCTCAAATCACCTTGACCATCGCGATTGAAGTGAAGCAACATCGCCTGTGCGTTTGACGCTATTTTGGTATCTCGACATTACAATTCGTTGAAGCCCCGGGTATTTCCCAAGAGCGCATATTCATACACGCCCAAATGCTAACTATATTTCCAATTTTATATCCAATAGCCCCTGACAAATTATGCCAGCTTCTCCTCGCCCTTGGCAGCACCGCTGTGGCCGATGGGCTGGATATCTTCCGAATCAGCCCCGCGCGCACTATCGCCCCCGTTAACATCCTTGGGCGTCGCCAGCGCGCCGGCGGGCGGGGCAACGTCGCAGCCCTCGGTGTCCTCGATCTCCTCCTCGAGCACGAGGTTGAGGACCATGCACACGAAAGCGGTGATGGCGAAGCCGGTCTCCATGATGAGGACGATGGCGTCGAGGAAGCCGCGCAGGCCGCGGTTGTCGCCGGCGTAGGTGAAGACGTTGTCGAAATAGGTGGGCACGAGGGTGGCGCCGTAGCCGAGGGTGAGGCCCGCGGTGAGGATGAAGCGGTTCCGGCGGTTGAAGGGGACGCCCTTCGTGATGATGGCCATGCCGGAGACGGCGACGGCGGTGAAGAGGAAGGTCGTCATGCCGCCTAGTACGGAGGAGGGGATCGCGACGAGGGAGGCGGCGAATTTGGCGAAGATGCCCATTATCACGAGGAAGAAGCAGCTGGGGTTCGTGTTAGCCTGTGAGTTTCGTGTGGGAGAGGGACTCTTAACGTACCAGCAGTATCCGGCGCTGCGGTTGGCGCAACGGGTGAGCGCGATGACGCCGTTGTTTTGGGCAAACTATTGTTGTGTGAGTTCTCTGAGTTCTGAGTAGGACGGACGCCATGGATCAACTTACAGTGGTCATGGGGGTGATGGTCATAAGCGCGGCGAGGACGCCGTTGATGCCGTCTGCCAACACGCCTCCCTGGATGCGGGACTCGAAGAGGCGGCCCTCAACCTCGAGACGGCTCACATCGCAGGTGGCGGTGATGTCTCCGATGGCCTCGGTGGCGCAGATGATGTATACGGCAAGCAAGGGCCTGAAGAATCCAGTTAGCACGGTAAACAAAACAGCTGCTGCTGCGGTTGTTGCTTACAAGATGAGCGGGCCGTAGAGCGTCAGCTTAAAGGCGTGCACCCAGATGAAGGAAGCAGCCGGGGCGGAGTCGATGCCGGACCGGTCAAAGTAGCCGGTGGCAGCGGCAATGACGCATCCTACACCCAGGAGTCAGATTCAAGGCTTGTTTCCAATGATAAGGGGGCTACGCTGCTACTCACCAACAAGCAGTCCGATGACGACCGACGTGGACTTCATAATCGGCGCGCCGAAGCGCTCGCACAGGATGATGGTGATGAAGACAGAGAACCCGAGGCCGAGGTACTCGGCCGAGCCCCAGGGCAGGGCGTGCGGGGCCGCGATGTTCGGACAGCGGGCGAAGAAGTCGGAGGTCGGGTTCGCGCAGGGCCCGGAGCCGCCCATCCAGTTCTGGAAGCCGCTCTCGACGAGGTGGATGCCGATGAGCATGACCGTCGGGCCCGTGACGATGGGCGGGAAGATGCGGAGCATGATCCTGGGCGGGAGGAAGGAGATTGCGATTTCGATCAGGGCGCAGAGGGCGCTGGAGCCGATGATGGCTTCATTCGCAGGTCAGCATGAGGTGAAGATACTTAAAAGGGTGGTTTAGTACGCACCACCGTAGCCTTCGGGACAGGGGAGCTTGGTGCCGTCTGCGTCGGTTGGGCAGAAGCCGTTGGCGTACATCTGGGCGAGGGCGCCCTGGGCCACGGGGATGATGGCGAAGGAGATGCCGACGACGGAGATCAGGCCGGTGCCGATGTAGTATCTTTGGGGAGGTGTAAGTGGGAATACTACTCATACATGCAGGGGAGCAGGGCATTCTCACGGTGACTTTGGAATATGGAACCTGGTGATCTGAATAGTAGACAGCAGGCCGGACACGATCAGCGCGGTCGAGACGAGGTACTGCTGCATGTCCGGGGTGAGGTTGGCTCCCGCGGCGCCGCTGAGCAGGATGGGCGGCGTGATGATGCCCGCCAGCATGGCGAGGGCGTGCTGGAAGCCCAAGAGCATGGCCAGCAGGGTGGGCATGCGGTCGTGGAGGCCGAAGAAGGGGGCGGCCTGGCGCGTCTTGCGCATGAAAGGCAGGTTCGGGCGGAAGAGGAAGGCGTAGTCGTAGTCGCCGACAAGCCCTTGCTTCGTGAAGAAGCGGTGGTGGGCGCCGCGGAGGCGGTCTCCCACGGTCCTCTTGCGAGGCGTCGAAGGGACGATCTGCGAGGGGCCTTGGTCTTCGTCCATCTTTGGTCTCGTTCCGTCTTCGGAGACGGGGATACGGTGATGTTCGGAGGGAGTTCTGGTTTGGGAGGTGTCGATGCGGGACGAGACGTTGGAGATTCACCTGGTAATGATATACTCGACAACCTCTCTTTGTTGGAGAATGAGACTCGAGGAAGCAAATAACTTGAGAAAACTCGAGGTTTGTCGATATCCACGAAGCAAACACACGATCAAGGGAACCGCGTCCGGGGTTACTGAGGTGGATCTCCTTGAGATTTTATATCGAACCCGACTCAGTCACAGCTCAACTGCACGAACACCCGCTTACATGGGGGTCGATCATTTTGCCTTAGTTGATGGTTTTGAGCAATCAGCTCCAGCCGCTATCAGCAGGATAAGCGGCTCCGGACGACGTGAATGGCTGGCGATAGCGTTGGATTCGGGTAAAAAATAAGAAAAAAGTGTGTCTCCAGAAGGGCGGGACCCGGTTCCAGCATAGCTCTTCCCCCCGTCAACAAACTACATTTCCATGTGGCGAGGAGACGCCGGTACTGCACTTCGGGCCAGGCGATGGCCGATGGACCGAGAGGCATGCGCTCAGATCAGAACGATGTCACTCATGCAGCTGCAGCTTTGAGTGAATGAGTGAGAAGTGAGTGAGTGAGTGAGTGTACATATGAGAGGTCCAGAAGGGAGGGAGGGCACGAGCGTCTCCCATCAGCTCCACATATCCTCCCCAAAGACATCAACAAGTACCCAAGTACCTTCAGTGCTCCTCGTGTGGGGGAACTCCCCGGCTTCCGATCCCGCGCGTCCTCCCAAACCTTCATGGAAACGGCCGGTGTCTTTGCCGCCTCCCTGTCGGGCGCGTCCTGCCAGGCCCAGATGCCTCTTCACCGGGGGAGAAGCGGCGACTTGCGAAGAAGACGCCGTCTCTCACCTCTGATCATACCACCAAGGAGATATCCAAGCCAATAGTCTCTGATAAGAAACCGCCGTCTCCGAGGCGCAAAGGAGCAGAGAGCTTGCAATAGCCCAGGCAGGACGACTCTGCCAGCTCTATCTACCACCGATACACCCGCGATCTTGGGCTCATTCTCATGATGCCACCTGGATGCCGTTATTTCGACGAAACCGACAGTTCGTGGGCAGATGTTCGCCCGTCACTAAAGGCAACCCAGACGCTGGTCCGCGGCCGCATTCCGTTCTGGAGATAAGACAAGGGCGCTTTCCTCGCGCTGAAGCCGAGCAGAGATAAGGAAACTGTCCCAAATAAGCCTGCCCCAAACAAGCCGGGAGATAGCGACCGCTGCCTGCCTTTGCTTTCATTGGTCCAGGTCTTGTTGCCGAGACTCGGAGATGCTGCGATTTGGCGCGGGTGCGATGTGTGTGTGTGTGTGTGTGTGTGTGTGTGTGTGCCTGCTCTCTCTCCCTTTGCCCGTCTTCCATCCACCGGCGGACTCCGCCTACGAGGTGAGCCTGCCTTTCTTTCGTGCCCTCGAGGACATCGCCGTTCCGACGCCGGTCATGTTTTGAAATATGTTCATTATTGAATATGCTCATTACGGTATCGCTGGAACCCGCCACAGATATCCATCTAACGCCTACACGGATGGAATGAGATGAGGGCAAAGCCCGTGCGTCTCATGTGGCGGCACAGCATCATGAGAAGCCCAGCTCGTCTCTCCCACCCAGTGTCTCATCCCGCGTCCAGTCTATATCTTTCCTTTCGTTCAGCTGCTTTGAGCAGGCCTGTTTCTGTAAACCCCTGTGAACTCCAGTCTCGACATATCCAAACAACTCGCTACGCCTCAGCCCCATTCACACACAAATACGCCCAGCTTTTCGTTCATTACATATAGCCAAACCAACCATGCCCATTCCCAAACTCCTCCTCCCCGTCACCGGTAGTCGTCCCTCATCCCGCGAACCACGTCCTGCTGTGACACGTACCTCGCCTGGTAGTACTCATTAAGCTGCTGCCGCGCAAACTCCTGCACCAAGCCAAGATGCCCCTTGTGCCCCGTCTTCAGGCAGTTGAAGTGCTCGCCCTCCGTCCTCGCCTTGCACTGGCACTTGTTCGGCGTCCCGCCGAACTTGGCTCTGCCCTCCGCCGTCGGGAACATGATGCTGATCCGGCGCACGTTCTTCCAGTACGCGGCCGCGTACTCCTTCTCCCGCCTGCGTTCCAGGGCGAGCTTGGCGATGTTCCAGTCCGTGTCGCCGTCGCGGCTCTCGAACCGCCGCGCCGAGAGCTCCAGCTTGCCGCTCTTCTGCTCCACCGCGGCGATGGCGCACGACGCCCCGTCGCTGCCCGAGCGCCGGCAGTTGCACCGGTCCGGGTTGACGGCCGTCTCCTCGTCGATGTCCACCGTCACGAGCGCCATCCGCCGCGTCGCCCGGTTCTGCGTGAAGAGGACGATCATGGGTTGTGGTGGCCGGCGGTGGACGGTCCCCGTCGTATGGCCGCCGATGCTGACGGTTACGGTGTGTGCCTCGCTGGCGTTGCCTGAGCTGTCGTTTGACGGGGGAGTCGTCGTCGAGACGGCGCTTGACACGCTGAAGGTTCGGTCTGGCCGGCTGTTGACCGTAGAGATGGATGGCGCTCTTGCGGCTGAAGGCCACCCTGGAAATAAGCTCGAGGATGGCGGGGGGCTGGATGGCGGTGTAGTCAAGGTCGTCTGGCGACTGCCGCCCGGCGGTGAGGGAAGTGTTGATTGCGAACTACCCGATCCGACTGGTCTGCGTGCAATGGATATCGGCGACCGGGAGGCCAACGGGTTCATAGGGTTAAGCGCTGGCGGGGACGGTATCCGGGGGCCTCGTGACGCAGATGCTCCGAGCGGGCTCATGTTGTCCCACATGGAGATCGTCTCGGCAGGGCTTCTCGTGAAGTGCTCGGGCGAACTCAGAATGCTGCCGACACTGCCTTGCCTCGATGTAGTATCGTATGCCGAGGTCGAGGTGGACAAGGTCCTGTTTTTGGCATTCCCGCTGGCCTGGGCCTCGTTGTCGGTCACGAGCTGGCCGTCGAGCTGCTTGGGAACCCACAGCTGAACACATGCGTCCTCGACCAGCGGCTCGTCTCTTCCCGAGACCACGAAGCTGACCATCGCGTTGTACCTGTAGAACGAAGTGTGAGCGTCTCAACAGCGTGTATAGGTGAGTTGAGTCATACTGGCAGTATCTGTCAAAGGCCTTGAAACCAGTCACGGCCTGCTGGAATTTGACAACGTCCTTGAACGACGTGAAGGACAGGTTGGCGATGCGCTCGTCTTTGCGAAGGATCATGTCCAAGGCACCCGACTTGGACGGCATCGCATACAGGGGGTTCAGTATAACGGTTGAGATGTCGAAGTCAATTGTCTCGGCTGCGATGATCAGCGACTTTCCGCCCGGCAGGTTGAAAGAGAGAGTCTTGGCTACCTTGACTGCGAGATGTTCCCTGTTCCACCCCGGATATGTTGATTCTGAATCGCTTTCCATCTGCGCCCATCCGGCGAAGTAGTTGGAGCTTCTTCTGGACCGTGGCGGTAGGACCCTGGAGCTGCCTGAGAGTGTACCGTCAGCAAGAGGGCCAACATGCCCTAGGCGATAGCACTTACACATCCAGGACTTGCTCCATCAGTGCCGACTTGGTGACAACGTCTACGAGTTGTGGCAGCGGCTTCTCGGGCCAGATGTCGAGCATCTCTTGAGTCAGGTTTGCTATAATCGGCTGCACGAGATCTTGTCTGAATCGACCGCACTGCGTGGAAAGTGTCTGCTCCCGTCAGTCTCGCGCACGACACCAAGATACTTTCTGCTTTTACTCACATCCTCGAGCTCTTGGATGAACGAAGGCCAGTGCGACACTCCCGGGGTAATCTGCCTAAGCTGGGGAGACTCGAGTATCTGTTCCTTGATCCAGATGCATTTCAGCAGGTTCACATACATCTCCAGCGGCGGGATCCTGTTCTCGACGAGGATGCCGAGGGGAGAGAAGTTGACGGTGGACTTGTTGAAGTGGGTGACGAAGGCATCGGTCATATCCTGAAGGCTTGGGGGACCCGAATCGTCGGCGGACCTGTTGATCCAGGCCTTCTGGAGGCCTTGCTTAACCATGGGCGGCATGTCCAAAGTGTGAAGCTCCCTCCGAGCTTGCTGCTCCAACTCCTTCTCGAGGTCCGGGACCAGAACGCCCATCAGGCGGTGGAGGTCGCCATGGACGGCCTGTATGCGCTGGGCAAGGTCGCGATGGACCATGTGAATGTCCTCCCGGACACGGCACAACAGGTCGCTGGCACTTGTGAGCAAAGGCTGAACACGAAAAATGCTGATTTCAAGGGGACTTACATCTCAAACGGCTTCAACACGTGAAGAACCTTGGAGTTGTGGAGGCTTATCCTGGCGCGCAGACGGTCCGCGGAAGGCGCCACGAGCACGTTCCACTCGATGTTCCTGAGAGGCCCGCCGCCGAGCCTGTACCGGTTGTTGTTCTTGATGAGCTCGACGCATTCTTGGAGCGTGGTCTCGTAGTCCCCGATGATCTCCCCGAGCGACGACGGGTCCCACCGCGGCGCCCTCGAGAACGCCCCCTCGCTGCGTAGGGACTTGTCCGCCTGGATGACCACGAGGCCGAGAGTATCGAGATTCTCGGCCAGGCCTCTCACGTCGCGGCCAAACTCGGCATATTGACGGGCTATAAAACGTGGTCAGTCTATATTATCACCACCTAAACGTTTTGGAATTCTCATCGGGAGCTAGATTCAGCCCTGCGGCCACGTTTTCACAAGCGGGTGGCTGAATCGGCCGTCCAAAGAAGTGAGGCACATGCCGATCGGCCAACGATAGGCGTTCCTTCCTCCTCTCTTTCGAATCAAAAGATGACCCGAGAGACACACCCAAACGCCGAAGACATGAAGAAGGATCCAATGATGGAAGAAGTCCAGCTCAAGAGAAAGGGGAGCCCGGCGATTCGGTACGTGGCGCCAGTGAAGCACTCACCCGCATTGAAGTCCTTATCCCAGCCGAACCTGTAAACGTCCCAGGCTAATTTACTGATATTGACGATGTCTCCTACTTGAAGCGGTCCAGCCATTGGGGTGTGCGACGAGAAAACGGGGGACGGCTATGTGCTGCTGGTTCCTCTTCCGTCCAAATCGGCCCTTGTAAGAGCAAGGCCGGTCGTCGCCAGCCGTGAGTCGAGGTCGTCGTCCCAAGGGAAGTGAGCAAAAATGGACACCAAATGACGACAAATGATAATTGTCAGAGGTGGACTCTTGCGTGACAGATGGGGGTGGGGGGGGGGGGGGGGGGGGGAGAGGGGAGACCACTAGATTTCAACTAAAGCCTCGGCGAGCATAAGAGAGGGCGGACGCAGTAACGATGGAGGGCGGGGGGAAGCAGGGACGCCACGGTTCGTGAGAGCTATATCCGTACGTGATGGAGAGCGGGCAGGGTGACCGCCACAGCGGGCGCGGGAAGTTGGACACGATTACGCAGCGACGACAAGGGAGACAGACAAAGCTCTGACCGAAGCGCACCAGGTGTAGGGAAGAAGAGACGGGGAGGGGAGGAGAGGTGTGTGTGTGCGAGTGAGCGTGTGAACCGATCGCGTGGGGAGGGGCGAGATGGAGAGAAGCAGCGGCAGAGCGTCCCCGAGCGAGAGGAAAGTGAGGCTGAGCGAACTGGGTGCCTATTCTGTTCCCTTGGGACCCCGGCAAACTGGGTGCCTTTCCTTGGCCTAGAACAAGTTCGATATTGGATCCGACTGACAGGACAGGCTGGTGGTTGGTGTGGAAGTCAATGCAATGCAGGCAGCGAGCGGCAGGGAAAAGAGAGAAAGGGTGCTATGGGCCGGTCTCTCTCTGCCGCTGCTGCATTCGACCCAGCCCGCCTGATTACCATCTGGCGGACCATCGCCTACGCCTGGCTTGGCTCTCGTTGTTTGTTCCTCTGTCTGCAGGCAGATAGGGCGGCATGCCTCGCAATCCTGGGCATCTCTGGGCAGCTGAACGTTGACTCTTAAGAAAGTTGCCTCTGTCCTTGCTTAATCTGAGCCCCCCAGCTCCAAGCCAGGAATCGCAAACAGGTTGGACATTACCTACTTTGGCAGCTCGAAGGTGTCACGACTCACCGAGTTGGCGGCGCAGTTTGGCGCTTGCCAGGGAGAAAGGGAGAAAGGGAGAAAGGGAGAAAGGGAGAAAGAGAGAAGCCATCTCGTCCGCTTCCCCCAATCGCTCGGGAGCCCGAGAGATCAGGGTTCGAACCCAGGGAAAAGGCAACCCGTCACGCGGTCTCAGTCACCCTACCAGGCCATGAGGTACCCGAGACAGCCACAAGAAGGCAGCCATCCAGTGCAACCCGATCCCAGTCCCTCCCCCCTCCTTTCTGGGGGGGGGGCAATGGCATGCGGGTGTGCGGCACAGGATTGGGTGCGTCCAAGATAAGGTAGGATGCGATATGTTACCTGACAGTTAAGTGGTGGTATAATACCAGAACCAACCACTGCACTTCAGATGAACTACCTAGTGTACTGTCAGTTACTGACATGGGTACAATAAAGCTTAGTGCTTGTTAAACTCATCATCCCCGTTGCTTGGCGGTTCACTTTTCAAGAGTCGAGGAACACACCGTTTAAAAGCATAATAGCAACTCAAGCTGTGTTTTCAACGGGTCGTGATCCGGATGTAGGTAGGTAGACAGGTAGGTCGTAGCAATAAACTTGGTGGCGGTGGCAGTGAGCTGAAAGAGAAGCTCCCAGAGCTTCCCCTCACCCTCCACCTCCAAGATGCGCGCAGTTATTACCTGGCAAATGGGCGCGTGCCAAACCAAACCGGGGGGTGCTATGTATCGCGAACCCTTGCTCGACTCTCGCTTCCCCGACCCTATCACCGTCCGCCTCTTGAGACCAGCCCATCACCGTTTCGGGCTCTGCTCGACTCTGATCTTGACCCGACTAGAGCCTCGGCAACACGCTGAGCGCAAACCGGATGCCAGCGCTCCATACAGCACAACCTTCCCAACCTCCACCAGGGCCACGTCTTCCCTTGCAGTAGCATCATGCAGCTTTCACACGAGGCAGACTCCCAGAGCGAGGCTGTCGGCGCGACCAGTACCGTATTAGCTGACTCTCTCCTCTCCTGATCAGTGACTCTTATTACTTCCCCCGGTGAAGGTGGCTTGTCTGGGCATGCATGAAAGCATCCCGTCCGCCGTTCCCTGGGTCGCGCCCCAGCTGGGGCGGGCAGTCGAAAGTCGCAGCAGGCAGATCGCGCCCCGACCTGCATACCAACTCGTCACACACACACCAGGTAGTTGAGCCCATTTTGCAAGCCTACATGCTACATGGCACGTACATAACGAAGTGCCGTACTTAAAACTTGAAAGCGCCCGTCTCGGGCCTGGTTGGTCGTGTCTCCCGATGAACGGCACACTCCCTTGAAAACCTCCGATGCGGAGAGTCCCTCCTCCTCCTCCTCCTCCTCCCGGTGCCTCCCTCCCCCTCGTCTACCCTGATATCTCCCTCGCCTAGGCGAGATCTGTAAAAAATGAACGACTTCCCTAGTTCGGGACACATCGTTCAAGAACCCCGCGACATCGACGCGCGCTCCAGCCATAGCGACATCAGCGCATTGGCGGACGGATGGACCGACAACAGCAATGGCATCGTCACGCACGCGCCCAAGGAGAGCTTTCGGCTGGGATACTTTGATGTCTGCTGCCTCGTGATAAACCGCATGATAGGTTCGTGTTGGATCTTTGGCTTGTTCTGGACGAGGCTCGTAGTGGCGAAGCTAACACCTCTGGTATCAAGGCACCGGCATCTTCATGTCTCCTAAACGAGTGATGGCCGGCACCCATAGCGTCGGCGCGAGCCTCCTCTTCTGGGTCGCGGGAAGCATCTACTGTCTCTGCGGCACGCACGTCTACATGGAGTACGGTCTCAACGTCCCGCGATACGTCATCGACGGCGTCGAGCAGAGCGTCCCCCGAAGCGGTGGTGATCTCGTCTACCTGCAATACGTCTACCGCAGGCCCGCGTACCGCAAGAACACCATCCTCCTCTCGACCTGCATCTTCGGCGTCGCCTTCGTCATCCTCGGCAATATGGCCGGCAACAGCATCCACTTTGCCCTGCGGGTGCTCGAGGCCGCCGGCCACGAGAAACCCGAGAACGGCCCGGTGCGCGGCATCGCCCTTGCCGTGGCAGTGTTCGCATGCATGGTGCATACGTTTTCTCGAAGAGGAGGTATCCTTCTGAACAACCTGCTCGCCATGATCAAGATCATGATCATGCTCCTCATTATCGTCACAGCCATCACCGTCGGCGCAAGCGGCTTCCCAAAGACGGAAAACGTCATCGTCGACAACACGTCGACCAAGACCTCGTTTGCCGGAGGGTCGGACGAACCCAACGGATACGCCCAGGCCTTCTTGGCCATAATCTTCTCCTTTTCCGGGTTCGAGCAGCCCAACTATGTGCTCGGCGAGATCAGCCGCCCAAGGAAGAAGTTCCCCATCGCCATGGGCACTGGCGTCGGGACCGTCGTGCTTCTGTACATGGCGGTTAATATCTGCTACGTCAGTCAGGACCCTCGAAACATTCATGAAATACAGCGACTGACCCTGTTCTAGATGGTTGTTGTACCTAAGGACTTTCAGATGACCGGAAACGTAGCCCAGCAGTTCTTCGAGATGACTTTTGGAACGCTGGGTTCTGGAGACAGAACGGGGCCGAGGATTTTCAACGCTTTCCTGGCCATATCCTCACTAGGTAACATCATTGTCATGGTTCGTGCCGGGCTCACATCTCCTTCGCGACGAGTCAGTCCTAACTTTGACGTAGACTTACACAGCCGCACGTGTAAAGCAAGAAATTGCCAAGGAGGTAGGCGAACGACCATCCTCATGAATCTCCAGCGGACGGTGAGCTGACTGAATTCACAGGGCATCCTCCCTTGGCCCAAGTTCTTCGCGCAAAATACCGATCTGAGTCTCGGTCGTCTCCTTCGATACTTTCAGAGGAAGGGGTGGTTCAAGTCGCTCCTGCGGCTCCGCTGGCTGTCACCCGAGCACCACAGCGAGAAGACGCCCGTCGGGGCCTTGGTCCTCCACCTCGTGAGCTGCATCATCCTCATCTTCGCCACCTACGGCGCGCCTCCCGAAGAAGCATACACTGTCCTCACGTCCCTGAGTGCCTACGTCATCAACGCCTTCATCGGAACGTTCCTCGGGCTGGGCATCCTGATCTTGCGCTTCCGTGGCCCTCCAGTCACGCTGACCGACGACGATGCTTCGACATACGACCAAGCCACGCCGTCGACCCGGACCTGGGCGGACATGACTGGCAAGCGCTTCCGTCCTTTCCTGTCCGTGTTCTGTGCTCTGATCTATACGTGCGGCGGCCTGTATCCGGTCATTACCAACTGGGTCCCCCCCTTCGCGGGAATCGCGGACACCCCTAGAGATGAGACGGCCGTGAAGAGGCCTTGGTGGCTTGTCCCCACTGTGTCTTGGCTGATCATCGGCCTTGGGTTCGCCTGGTACTTGGGATTCCTTACGATCGCGCGCTACACCGAAAGAAAACACCAACAGGTGTTTGTTGTGGAAAAGAAGCCGGAGTTTGAGGCTGCAGATGGTGGTGGCCGAGGATCTGAAAGTAGCCATGGAGGCGATCTGATCCAGGTCCACGAGACGGTCTATCTGAGCTGGGTAGGAAAGGAAACGCTTCGATCTAGGCGACCTGTTTTTGACGACCCGAAGCATGCCGATGGAGATGTCAGGGAGGTTCCGGCCTCCCCTTACGAGGGTACAGACTTTGCCGCCTTCATGTCGTCGGCCCAAGGACCGACTGCGGGAAGAGTCCACCACAAGTATTGAGCGACACATAGATAGTGCTCCTAATTGATTTGAAAGAAATCGTCTTAATCCAGTATCTGGTCTCGTCATTATATTCATCAAATATCTCACTATTTTATTATTCGTGTACGCCGTGCCGTGGTATCTGGTCTGGTGGAAAATGTAGCAGTGCCCCCGAGTGTCGTCTTCATGCATCATCGTAACCAGTCGAGGCAGCATCGATTACGGCTCCTGCTCCACGATGTTGTTGAGTCGTGGCTGCAGTTGTGCTAGGGCCGCACGGTCTTGTCCATCAGGCTGGTAAGCTCTGAAGACCTCGCCGCGCATCAGTCTGCGGGGCGCCCGCCTTCCGGTAAACAATTCGAATTGGGCAAAACCCTGCTCGGGTAGTAAATCAAGGCCGTCCATTGTCACCCAGCCTCGATTTGAGACCTGTCGTGCCTGGTTGAGAATTGGTGTGTCGAGCGTCTTGTAACCCAGCTCGACGAGACAGCCACCTGTTGGGCTGCCGAGCCAGGATGGAGGCGCGAAGAAGTTTGGCGCCGGAACATCGCCTATTCTGTGAGTAGGGATACAGGAAACGATCATTGTTGGTAGCCGGAAGTCTTCGGGCCAAGGCTCATCCAAGGTTCTGATGATGTGGAATCTCGTCTCTACGTCCAGGGCCGCGCTGAGAAGCGGCAGATCATGTCGTTTCGATAGGCGTGTGAAGTGGCTGACCATCTTCTCCGCGTTCGCAACCGTTCGGTTGTAAACGACGATGTTCTTGACACCGAGTTGCAACATGCTGTAGGTTGCCGCCCGAGCCATACCTCCGGCGCCGATGATGAGACCGCAGCTAGTCGGCCGCACCGCATTGGCGGGGGAAAGGCCTCTGCGTAGGCATGCTCGAATGCCGATCCAGTCCGTATTTTCTCCATAGAGCGCTCGCACTGGTCCAGCTCGATTTCTGCAGTTAAACAGCTTTTCGTCTTCGGGGATTGTGCCATCCGGGTTTAACCGCCGTACAGGCACGAGGGTGTTGACGGCGCCGATGGCCCGCGCGTGCCGACTGAGCGAGTGTGTCAAGGTGATGACCTCGACTTTAAAGGGCAAGCCAACACTGGCACCCGCAAAGTAGGGATCCTCGATCAGCTCCCTCAGGCCGTTCAGCGATGGTGTCGAGACAGGGCGGTAGGAATGAGGAATACCGCAAGCCTTGAGAGCGGCGGTGTGCATAGCAGGCGACAAACTGTACGAGACATGGGCGCCGAAGACGTACATCTTCATAGGGTCAAACAGAAACGAGTTGTAGAGGGCCTGGGTAGCCTGCACCGCAGTCAAGCAGGGCTGATCTGGCTTGTAGTTTGACGCCATCGGCTCCGGCACGACGCTCGTCAGGACATGGTTCATCGCTGCCGAGTGCCTTCCACGAGGTCCAGAGTTATAGGCAATCAAGGGAATCCTGTGGCCAGTGGAAGCCTCGACTAAAGCTTTGAGGTGGTTCACATCAAAGTTGTCCTTGATGGATGTGACGGGTTTGATAAGTCGGGCAAGGTCGCAGCCCAAGCGGCGAGCCCGGTGATAGTGAGACACCCAGAATGGGTCGGCCCAGGAGGGAGAGTCGGCGGCAGGCGTCAGATGACCTATTACTTTGGACCGCCTCTTCATCGATATTATATGTAACAGCTGGTAGTCGTTGAGGCGTAAATCAACGGTCAGATACTCGGGTGACAGGCGAAGACCATGCATAATAAAGTCCATGTAGACGGACTCGGAGCAGTCGGGAAGAACAACGTGATAGATGAGGGGAATGACAGTGCTCCGCCTTATGGACCCAACGATTCTTGCAATCTCTGCAGCGCGGTCCGAGTCCAAGGTTGTCGTACCCGTTATTCCGTCGACAACAATCTCGATGGCATCGGCGCCCGTCTCTAGCTCTTCAATGTCGATCTCATTGTTGAGAAGGCTCGACAGAGACACAGATATGGCATAGGTGAAACGGCGATCTTCGGTAGGTATCGAGGCGAGCGGGAAAGCAGACTCGATAAACGGGATAGAGCCTTTAGGCATGATGAGACTGAGGAACTTGAGGAAGTGCCTCTCTGCCCTCTTCAGAGTCAAGTAAGGCGCTGGGGGCTTTTGGCCGCCGGCCTGGGTCTCTATCCTCGCAGCGTCGGTTTCGATCCAGGGATCTGCCGTTTCCGTGACGTTGAAGAACTCGAGGTTGGTACATGTCCGGAAGAGAGTGCTGCTGGCGGCCAAGAGGCTCCTCGCCTTCTCTTCGTCCTCGATCTTGAGATGGTCTTGAATGGCCCTTACGTCGCGCAGAATGTGGACGACAGGATGGGTGCGGCAGAAGTCTCGTAGTAGGGTCTGAACGCCACGCTCCATCCAACTGCATACGATCAGAGCCCCCTTGGAGTTCTGCTCGAGAAGATCGCGGAGGACATCGGTCTGGCGACGGTGACATTCGACGGAGCCGTGGGCCCTCTTGTAGGCAAAACTGGTCAGGCCGTTGGCTTGCTGGAAGGCCTTTTCGCAGTCGAGAGCTCTCCGTGCCATGGCGGTGGAGGCGATGATGGCTAGAGTGGACTTGCCGGCGCCGCGTATGCCAGCAAGAACGATGGAGGCATCTGCGGGAAAGGGCGGGATCTCGTTGGGCAGGTGGGCTATCGGAGTGGCCGGTCTGGTGACGGGCGTCTCGGGCCTCGAGCAAGCAGCCATGGAATAGCGACTGCTGTTCGTCCTCGGACTCTGCGGTTGACTCGGAGAGGCACTGTAGCCATTGATGCGAGCGTCGACACGAACAAACTTGGTGGGATTCTCCAGCTGGTGGTGTTGATCAACGTCGTCGCTCTCGTTCATGGACGAGGCCACGAAGGACCGCTTCACTCCGGCCGTCGCCATGGTCCTCAAAACAGACAGCCAGTGGACGTGTTTGTCAAGCGCCTGCTGCGATTGTCGAGCTGGAAGAATGTGAGCAGGTGAGGCAAGGCGAGCTGTTGACCGAAGGCCAAAGTCTGTCTAGGTAAGGTAGGGTAGGTAGAGGTAGGTAGGCGGTGCCGTCGAGGCCCGTCCGCTGGGAGCTCCTCGGGCGGGCAGAACTGTCAGGCGGGAAGGCGCTTCGAAGGAGGCAAGCCGTTCTCCATAGTGTTTCCGACGGTCGGCTGGGGATTGCTGAGGAGCAACGACAAGGGCTGGAGGTAAGGTGAGGTATCCGTAGGTGAGGTAAACGTCAAATGGTAAAGGGAAAGGAAAGGAAGTACGTGTGTGTGTGTGTGCGCGTGAGCCTACCTTCCTCGCCTGGAACACGGATACAGGCTGAAAAATGCCCCTCCACTCCCTTAAGGTTGGGAAGATGAGGGGGATGTACCTCGCTACCGAGACCTTGGGCAGGGGTCCTAGCTGGTTGCGACAGGTACTCTGGTAAGTGTTTTTCCACGGCAGTTATGCTCGAAGAGTACTTCCTTCAGCATGCTTTGTGCGGTCATTTCAGCGTATTGCACTAACGCCCCATATCACGCCTTTCTGTACCTATGACCAAGTAGCCAATTAGTGTCCGCCGGATTTCCAGCTGACCTTCACTCCAGTGTCCTCCCCAGCTCAGATCGACCAAAAAACAACCTGTGCGCTCGCTGTCCGACTCAACCGAAGGAGAAAGAGTTTGTGTAGCGGCAAGCACAAAGAAGGGACGAAGAAGGAAAGAAGAGAGATAGAGAGAGGCTACCCCAGGATTTCCCCACCTCCATCGAGTGCAAGGGAAATCTTGGAGAAGCAAAGACGTCAACCACCTACCATCACCATCACCATCACCATCACCATCACCACCACCACCACCAACCACCACCAACCACCGCCGCCACTGCCGCCGTCACCGTCGTCCCCTTGCAGCTCAGATTGAACTCTCTTCTTTACCATCGCACCCCTCATGCCGCCCTCAACGGTGTGAGTCTCTGCAGCTGCTCTGCCATCGGATGCGAGGCGTCGATTGAAGGATGCCATCCAAGAGAAAGGCTCACGATGCCGAGACGACGAATGCCACCACCTCGACGTCAGCCCCAAAGCGCCAGCGCGTTTCTCGAGCTTGCGACCAATGCCGGAGGTAAGAAACGCCCATGTTCTTCTCCTCTCTTTCACCTCTCGCCTGTCAAATCACAACCTTCTCGCTCGTCGGACTTGTCTTGCGCGCTCGGCTGGATGCTAACTGCGCTTGCAGTGCGCGAGAGAAATGCGACGGCGTTCAGCCGCAATGCTTCTCCTGTGTGACGCTGTCCAGGCAATGCACATACAACGTCGCCCCTAAGAAGCGCGGTGTGCAGACAGGCCTGATTCGCACTATGGAGCTTGCCCTGGTTTGGCTGTTCGACCAGGTCCCTGGAACGGAAGAAAAGCTCACCGAGCTACTTGCCCGTGAGGGCGACGACGGACAGTCGCTCCTGGTCGACAAAGATAACGACGCTGGCAACCGTCTTCACAAGAGGTGGAGGAGATGTCGAGTTCACAAGGACATTGACCGACTTCTATCTGGCAAAGACGGTGTAAGCCCTCGCCAAGACACCTCAGGAGACGATTCAGACCCCGAGGCAGACGGCCGCAACAAACGGAACGACGCCACACCACAGGAAGGTATCGAACCTTCTCCCAAAACAACCGCCCCCGAACGCTCGACCGACGCCGCCTCCGGTGCGCCGCCTCTCAGGAATCGCCACGGCTCTCGCTCCCGGCGACGATTTAAGCTTCCGAGGAATCATCCACGGCTGCTTGAAGTATACTATTCTTACACCCACAGTTGGCTTCCAATATTGAACCACAAGGAAGTCCTCGATAATGCTGCCGCCTCATATCCACCAGACGGACTCGACATCGACCCGGAAGATTCTACTACCAGTGCCGCCCATGCTGAGCTCTGGTGCGCTCTTGCAGTAGGTGCTTTCCAGGATTCAAAGTCATCCCGAGCTTCCGGACACGCGGAATCTCCGGATCGGCCCAGCCTGATACTTGCAGCAGCACGCAGTCTGATACCAGTGGAAACAGAGATGGCGCTAGGGCATGTCAAGGCTCTTCTCGTCTTATCTCTCGTGAAGCTAGGTCAAGACAATGCCGCCGCCGCTTCTTTGCTCATCGGTCTTGCTGTCAGGGGTTCCATGGGCCTCAAGGACGCAAGGTTACAGAATGGTGGCCGAAACTCTATGCCGGGACCACCAGTACCCCTGACGCCCGAAGCAAACTCAGAGGCTCTGGATCGGGTGTTGATGGCTTGTCTTATGCTCGACACAATAGTTTCTCTGAGGCTGGGGCAGACACCGCACATGAGGTCCAACGATATGAAAGACAAGCCGGCGGGCGAGCATGGGCCGGAGGAATGGGCCCCGTGGGCGCCGAGAGCAGGATTCGGGACCGATAACATCGAGGCAGCCGTACAGCCTGCGCAGTCGTTGAGCTCTTTCAACCAGCTTTACCAGTTTTTCCGCACGCTCAACCAGAGTGTCGAGTCCGGTATTGCTGCGCCGCAGATTGGTGCCGCAAACTTGGTCCAGGTCCTTGACCCTCGATTCTCGTTCTGCAACTCGGTTGTATTCGGCGCGTCTACGATACCCATCCTCCCATCGGCGTTCTTGATACAGGCCACCTTTTTAGGCGCCACGCTGACGTTGATGGCTGATCCACGACTTTCGCTTATATGGAGTATGATGGAGGTTCTGGAGAGTTCCATCGCTCATTTTGGCGCAGCTGGTGTCTCACCACTTCTTGTCACGTACATGAGCATCGCTAATACCAAGAGTTGTGTGAAAGCTTTGCAAGGCGATGACAAAGTAAGATGGAACTCTCTTATGGCGGATTTGATATCCGTTTGGCAAGATCGGACGACGAACGCTGAATCGACGCCAACGGACCCGGAGCCAGGCGGGAAAACGCCTATCCAGACTGCCCACCAGTTCTCGCAACCTACGTCGCGCCATGGCGCCCACTTTCCATCATTCCCGATGAACACGGACTCCTACCACCAGAACGGCAACGGCTATCTCCCGGCAGCCTCTTCTGCTAGTCCATCCACTGCGAGGACGATGCCCTTTACCCCCGGAAGTCAGCTGGACGCGTTTCCAACGGGATTTATGGGTCATTTGCCTTCCACGCAAGCACCCTACCTGATGGGCCAAGGGACCCACGGCGTAGATTACGACGCCATTATGGACGAACTCGCCTCCATAGACTGCACAGACAGCATGGAGGCTGACCCGCAGTTTATGGCCAATCTCGGCTTCGCTCCTGGGTCAGATTTGACGGATATGCTTCGGGGTGAGTTTGGGGGGATGTGATAGAAGTTAATGTATTATGACCTTTTAGCAGAAGATGAATGCTTATCCTGGCGCTTTGCAGCCTTGAAATTTTCTCTACAGTTCTCCCTGGCTCAGCTTGACTGCCCTGCTGTAACGGGCCGATGAGGACGGATTGTTCCCCCTTGCTGCTGAGTTGTGTTCATCCGCGCCAAGACGACTGGGTTGGACGACAACGGGCCTTCTAGCCCTTTTCATACCTTCTTATGGAGACCGCAGCATTCTCACCTTGCCCGACTATTGGCCTTTTGCAAGTTCGCCGGCATAAACGTGGAGCATCCCACATCAGCGGGCTTTGAACCGTGAAACTGGTGGGCACCCAGTCGGATACAATCAGACAGCGGAATTACAATCACCAGTCTCTCGCCGTCTAGCTATCCTTTGCAAGAATGGTTGAGAGCGTTCCGCACGCCGTATTGGTGACAGCCAAACCGGTCACTTTCTCCCGAGACTCTTCTCTCGACAACGGATGCATCAAAGAGGTGCAGATACAATCAACATTTTTTGCATGTTGATATCACCATCCATGGAATCTTTGGTAGTGAGCTTGAGAAAACTACAATCGCTTGGCAGGGTGCACTCGGCAGTGTGAAATTCCTACTTCATGCATAATCATCAATGAGTCACCTACCCCTTTTCGTGTTGAAAAGGGCATGCAAAACGGACTTGCCAAACTCCCAATGGAGTTGACGATGGCTTCCACCGGATCCTTGCTTGGCAGCGGGCCAATCGCTCATAAGGCCGGTAAATGGGTTCCGACGATGCCGCGGCGATGGCAGCAGGGCCAATGACGACCAGAGTCGGGCTTTCCACCCCGTCAATCGTCACAGTTGCGCGCGAGCGGCTATTGTTGGTGTGTCTCAGCCGGATATACTCAACTCCAGTCAACTCTGGCTAGCCCCTGCGCGAAGATATGCGCCGCCCCCTCATTCCCCCCCGTGCTTCAACCAGATCCATCTGACAGGCGCGAGTCTGGGGTTACTCCTCTTTCACCCACATTGCCCTCATTCCGCGCCGCCGGAAGCCAGCAAGTTGGAACGTTCCCCGACTTCCACGTGCAATGCGAGACAGTTGAATGGAAATGCGGAAGCGCTGAGACGCTGAGAGGATAAACGTTCAACCCCGGAGCCCCATTCTTGGCAGGGATTCTCCAGAAATTCTGGGGTCTAGGACATGGATCTAAGACGGAATGAGATGTTAGTGCCGGGGATCAGTGCGTAGAGGCGGTGGTCCTATGCAGACCTACCGGTCTCCACGCCGCTATGGAGACGAGTCAGTTCGTTTAGATGCAGATTTTGCTCCGGTTCGGAGGCTATGCGAGAGCCGGCAGCCCATCTCTCTGTCTGGCTGGCTGGAGAAGCGTTCACCCCAGACTCCTCTGCGTCAAACCTTCGCAGCCACGAGTCGAAAGCGTTCGTCACAGTCTACCCCGGATCCCCGTGTGTTTGTGATGACCAAACCTCCGCATTGAGGTCCCCCAGACTGTCCCCTTTCTTACCCCAGACGCACCGATACGCGCGCCGACCTGTCAGCCGGTAAGTCTTTTTGCCAACTCGGAACGAAACCCTGACACAGGAGAGAACGCGGCCATATAACAAAGGCAACCCCGGCCGCCGAATCAAAAAAAAAAAGGAGGTCCTCTTGCTTTGCTCAACCCCAACTTTGTTTTGGAGTTCAGACTGTCTCAACGAGCAGCATCGTCCGAACACCCCTCTCATCACATCTCCATCACCAACCACCAGAACATCCGTTCGTCATGGCCCTCCTCGCCCTCGTCGAGGACCGGCCGACGCCCAAGGCCGTCTACAACTGGCGCGTCTACACGTGCGCCATCATCGCGTCCTGGGCCAGTTGCACGATCGGATATGACTCCGCCTTCATCGGAACTACTCTCGCCCTGCCTTCCTTCGTAGCAGAATTCGATTTCGCCTCCTACAGCCCCGAGGGCCTGGCCCTCCTCAAGTCCAACATCGTCTCCGTCTACCAGGCCGGCGCCTTCTTCGGCAGCCTGTTCGCCTATGGCAGCAGCTACTTCCTCGGCCGCAAGAAGAGCTTGATCGCCTTCACGCTCGTGTTCATGCTCGGCGCGGGCATGATGCTGGGCGCCAACAGGGAGCGCGGCCTGGGCCTCATCCTCGCCGGTAGAGTGCTTGCGGGCATCGGCGTGGGCGGCTGCTCCAACATGACCCCCATCTACATCTCCGAGCTCTCCCCTCCCGCGGTGCGCGGTCGTCTGGTCGGCATCTACGAGATGGGGTGGCAGATCGGCGGCCTCGTCGGCTTCTGGATCAACTACGGCGTCGACTCCACCATGGCCCCCAGCCACACTCAGTGGCTCATCCCCTTTGCTGTGCAGCTCATCCCCTCTGGGCTGCTGCTCGTCGGAGCCCTGTGGATTCCTGAGTCGCCTCGTTGGCTGTTCACCAAGGACCGGAAGGAGGAGGCCATGAAGGCCCTGTGCTGGATGAGGTGGGCCTTTCTCAGAAACCACGTGACGCTGCCTGTGCACATGGAGCTGACGTGATTTGCCTCGTTAGAAACCTGGACGCCAATGACAAGTACATGATCGAGGAGGTCGGCTACATCGAAGCCGAGCTCGAACGATACCGGACGGAGGTCGGCGCCGGATTCTGGAAGCCCTTCGTTTCGCTCAAGGATCGCAAGGTCCAGTGGCGATTCTTCCTCGGTGGCATGGTGAGTTGTCCCCATCGGATTCCTTCGGCCGCCGTCGCTAACAAAGCCATCGATAGCTTTTCCTGTGGCAAAACGGATCTGGCATCAACGCCATCAACTACTACAGCCCGACGGTCTTCAAGAGCATCGGCATCACCGGCACCAACACGGGCTTCCTCACCACAGGCATCTTCGGCGTCGTCAAGACGATCACCACCTTCGTGTGGCTCCTGTGGCTGATCGACCACCTGGGCCGTCGTAACCTGCTCATGATCGGTGCCATTGGCGGATCCCTCTGCATGTGGTACATCGGCGGCTACCTCGCGCTCAACCCGCCCAGCAGCACCGGAGGCGGCCTCTCTTCGGGAGGCATCTCCGCCATGGTGTTCTTTTACCTGTGGACAGTGTGAGTTGGCACCTCTTCCTCTGGCCTCTCGAGCCAGCCGCGCGTGCCGTTTCCGTCAGCTAACATGTCTCGCGCCCAGCTTCTACACACCTTCCTGGAACGGAACGCCCTGGGTCATCAACTCGGAGATGTTCGACCAGAACACCCGGTCCCTCGGCCAGGCCAGCGCGGCGGCCAACAACTGGTTCTGGAACTTCATCATCTCGCGCTTCACGCCGCAGATGTTCAACGCCTGGTCGTACGGCGTGTACTTCTTCTTCGCCTCGCTCATGATCCTGTCGGCCGTCTTCACATTCTTCCTCGTGCCCGAGACCAAGTCGGTGCCGCTGGAGATGATGGACCGCCTGTTCCAGGTGAAGCCCGTGTGGCGGGCCAACAAGACCATCATGGACGAGCTGGCCGAGGACCGCAGCTTCCGGCAACAGGACGACTCCGAGGACGGCGCGGCCGGCCTCGGGGAGAAGTCGGACGAGGGGGAGGTCAGCCAGGTAGAGAGGAAGACGAGCTTTTAAAGAAGATTTTGGGACAGCGGTTTTTTACTAATCATGATTAAGGGCATCTGAGAAATGGACGGGTGAGAACAGAAAAGTATTGGGTGGATTGTTCCAAGATTTAAAGGGAATTTTTCCACACAAGCTTTTTTTGATCATCCCGAGCCGAGATACCGAGTGAGACGACGCGCGCCCATGTTTTTTGCTCCACATGAGGCTGCCGGACGAAAAGATTACGGATACCAGGCGTGTAAAGAAAGAGGCGGGAAGGAGACGATACCCGGAGCAGTGGAACGATATGATCCCATTTTCTGGACCCGAGCGTGATGCAGATTTGGTCTGGCGCTTGGGGACGTCGGAACCAGACCGAGGGTGGGCTGGTCGCCCGCCGCATGGGGATGCGATGGATGTACAATACGTTTCGGTGGTGGTAACGTCTGATGTAGGGTTTAAGGACCAGGGGAGGGCGTTTCTCGGGCACGCAATGCATGTTCCGGTTGGGAAGAAGTGCCTGGCTGGACATGTGGAACAAAAGCAGCTTTCAAATCAAGCCGCTCTTGAAGTTGCGAATCCCGAATCTCAAATGCTCGCAGTTGTGACGATGGAAGTACCATGTGAAGCTGCTGGGACTGGACTAAGAATGGATGAGGGGCACTTTTGTGAGGGGACATCCACCCATGGACACGAATAAGACCCGGTAACATCATTTCAAAAGTCCCGATGCCATCAGACATGCGACGGTAGTAGGTCTCGTCGTTGAAGCTCCATACCTCCCTTGATGTCCTGCGTTGGAGCCTCAACGAAGCTTGGCCCAACCGCCAAGTCTCTTGGACGATTCTAGCTCCCGTCGATAAAATCTCCTGTCTTCGCTCCCAGATGAACCGAGTCTGTCTTTTTTTTTTTGGAAAGGCCTCTTCAGTCACACTCGGGATCTGATTTCTCTCGTGTGAGCTGGCTGGCTTTCACCTCCCTCATTGACGATAGCGTAAAAGGCAGGAGGAAAGCGATCCGCCCCGCTTGGCGGCCGGGCCATGCGTAAGAATTGCTCCGCAACGCCCGTTCTTGCGGATAAACGATTACCATCGTCACCACCACCCCATCCAGTACCACCAGAGCTCGATGACACGGCTCTTGGTAATGACGCGTTGTTTTGGCGAATCTAGACGATTGGTTGTCTTTTCGGTGAGTGGATGAGCGGTAGCCGTAGAGTGTGCGGATGAATCAGCGGGGAATCAGGGGACCTGGAGACGTGCCGTACAAAGCCCGAACATCCCGCCGGGTATGCAGGTGGGGATCTCATACTCGGTGAGACTCATGGGATTGGCTGCCGTTTTTCGTAGTTGGATTTTCTCTTCGCCATTCTTTCTACCAAACTCCTAGGACAAAACTGTCCAGGTGCCATTGTGACCCGCGGTGGACCTGTCAGCTTGAGCACACATATCTTGCCAGAGATTATTGAAAGAAACGTACCAGGAAAGTGCTGGAAAGTACTGTACCATGGATGGAATGGTTCGCGCTATTCTAAGCGGGAGCAATGCTCTACTGACCTTTAGACGAGCTTTCCCAGTTGCTTGATGTTCTTGATGGTGTGATGGCTGTAGACGCCATGCATGGTCGCCCGTCGTTCCAAAACACATCTAAATTCAAGTCTACATCGACCGAAACGGACATGATGGTAGCAGAGTAGGTCTGGAGAGAACCCTGAATCTCTCGTATGTGGTGTACTTCGACCCGTTAGTCAAGAACTTGATATCACAAGACTGAATCCATTCAAAGTCTAGCCAGGTCTTTCATGATTCGTTTCTTGTTAAAACAACGCTAAGAATGTATGCATGTATGCAAGTCCTCCCGAGCCCTCATCATTTTACAATTTCGAGTGTTGCGACAGCTTGGCGGCAATCACCTCCTTCACCTTTTGAACGGGCAGCTCCTCCACCTCCTTTCCAGTCCAGTACCGGTCCTGCGATGCTGTCAGCGGGTGTTCAACAACTGAGTCTCAGTATGGGGACCAACCTGTTCCAAGCCCTGGTAGATCATGGCCTCGGTGCCGAGGATGAGCTGCCAGCCGTTGTCCTCAGCCAGGGCGGCGAGCTCCGTGTAAGGGGTCGGGTTGTAGCACATCTCGAGCATGGCGCCCTTGCGGTCCTTGGACAGGAACTCGACGATGACCTCGCGGGCGACGATCTCCTCGGGGGTCTTGGGGGGGAAGTTGGGCACGCAGGCGACGATGGCGCCGGGGGCGTCGAGGTCCCTCGCCTCGGCGACGGTGGAGACGTGGTAGAGTCCCTGGCCGTAGCCCCGCTCGGTGCACTCGGCGATGACGGCGTCGACCTCGGCCTTGTCGCGGTTGACGAGGTAGATGTCGGTGGCCCTCATCCACTTGCGCAGGGCGTAGACGGCGCTGCGGGCGGCGCCGCCGCCGCCGACGACGAGGGCGGGCCTGTCGTGGTAGACGGCGTCCGGGTCCGTGACGTTCTGAACGAAGGACTCGCGGACGCCGACGACGTCGGTGTTGGTGCCGCAGTATATCCGGGTGCCGTCCTCGCGCTCGCGGACGAAGAGGGTGTTGCAGGCGCCGACGTCGCGGCACTCGGGGGTCAGCTCGTCGAGGTGGGGGATGATGGCGACCTTGTTGGGCATGGTGACGGAGCTTCCGTAGAACTTGGGGTGCTTGATGAGCTCGAGGAAGAGCGGCATGTCTGCCGAGTCGAGGCGCATCTGCTCCCAGTTCAGGCCGATGCCATCGTAGATTGTGCTGTGCAGGAGGGGCGACAGGGAGTGTGTGATCTTCTGGCCGAAGAGGTAGCCGTGGCGGTCGAGCTGCTCGATCTTGGCGGCGATGGCATCGTCTACCTTGTTCTCCAGGGAAGCGGGAGCGGCCATGGTTGATGGATCTGATGTGGTGATGGTATTAGGGTGTTGTTGGATAGGGAGGTAGGGATGGGGGTATCAACGGTTTGGATTGCGAGTAAGTAAACGGTAATGATGTAAGTTGGGGAACTGCAAGCATCAAAATGACATGCAGCGGGCAAGCAAAATAATAATGATATTGAGAGGATCGAGGACTCGTTTTTCGCGATGAAAATTTACTGGGGAAACCGACAAGCGGATGCCATTTTCTCTCCACCCCGTCCTCTGGTTACGAGGCCCAATAGTAATTAATCGTTCTTGCGGGACACGGGGAAAAGTCCGGGGGTGCTCATTGCATCAAGATCCATTACATCAAAGGGCTAATCGTATCGGCAATGGAACCAAGTGGTCGGCTCCCATCCGGCAAAGAACTCTCCAGACATTACAGAGGCCAAGTGCCGAGCTCGAGCTGTCTGGAACTCGGAAGGGTGGGAAAGGGTCCAGTGCGAACGAAAGGAAAAGGGGGACAGAGATCGGAACAGATGGAAGAGAGGACCACACAGAGGGGAGACAGAAAGAGAGCGACAGCTAGACGCCGGAGTCTCTGGCTCGGATAACGTCCGACCCACTTACCCACTCCCTAAGGCGCAGGCTGAAGAATGTTTATCCCCTTGCTATGTACCCCTGTTGGATGGAGAAGTGTTTATCCCGCCAGCCGCAGCCAGTTGGTGGCAACTTCATCACCAGCCGCCAAGCGCAGCACAACACCATCTTCAACTACCGCTCTTGGTGATGGGCATTGCTCGACTCCTCTTACACCACCCCGGGGCTGCAGAACTGCGGAAGAGCGTCATCCAGATGCGCCGGCTACCCTCGGCCACCCCAGATTTCACCCATCAATGTGACTGCACACTCGACACATCATCACAAACCTGATATGACGGGATACCTAGGTACCTAGGGCGGGTGAATGATTTCCTCCCCCAAACCCACTCATCCGGACACCCGTAGCAATCCGGGGAGCCAAGGAGAAACATGAGAGGCTTTTGGACACCCCGTTCTGACTGTGAATGAAGATTTCGTGTTTCTCTTGACTGGGAGTAAGTCGCTGTTACGGACACCGAGCTGCAAATAATCAACCATGTTTCATTCACTGTTGCGTGCCTTCCCCATTTATTTAACCAGGCCACTTACACTTACATACCTGCTCTACACATCTTTCCCTCCATCTACATCTTAACCTGTCTAAATATTCCTACAAACCTACTCCTGAGCAAGCCCTACCACCTAAGTTTGACTGTTTGTTGCTTTTACGCTTGATACCTTTGATACCCAACCCTATCCTTCATCAATACCACCGCCACGTAACATGCCTTGCCGTCTAGCCATCAGCACCATGTCGCTCGGCCGATGCTGGGCCGGCCACACCTTCGAGCACAAGATGGACATGGCAGCAAAGTACGGCTACCAGGGAATCGAGCTCTGGTACGAGGACATGATGGACTTTGCCGAGCAGCTCCCCGGCGGAGCCGCCGTCCTCGAGAATCAGCTTGCCGCCGCCAGGATCGTCCGGAGAATCTGCGACGCCCGAAACATCGAGATCGTCTGCCTCCAGCCCTTCCAGCACTTTGAGGGCCTCATCGACCGTGAGCAGAACGCCCGCCGCGTCGAGGAGCTGCGCGTGTGGATCCAGCTGGCTCACATCCTTCGCACCGACCTCATCCAGATCCCCAGCAACGTCCTCCCGGCCGACCAGGTCTCTGAGGACCTCGACCTCCACGTCGCGGACCTCGCAGAGGTAGCAGACATCGGCGCGGCGTCCAACCCGCCGATCCGGTTCTCGTACGAGAGCCTGGCCTGGGGCGCGCGGGTCGATGTCTGGGAGAAGTCCTGGGAGGTCATCCAGCGCGTCGACCGGCCCAACTTTGGCCTGTGCCTCGACACCTTCAACATCGCCGCCCGCATCTTCGCCGACCCCACGGCGGCGTCCGGCAAGACGGCCGACGCGGAGCAGGCTGTCAAGGACTCCATCCAGCGTTTGCTTACGACGGTCGACGTCTCCAAGATCGCCTACGTCCAGATCGTGGACGGCGAGAGGCTCGCGGAGCCGCTCTGCGAGACGCATCCGTACTACAACCCGGAGCAGCCGATGCGCATGTCGTGGTCCAGGAACTGCCGCCTGTTCTACGGGGAGTACTCGAGAGGTGCCTATCTTCCCGTCCGGGAGCTCTGCGCGGCCATCTTCCAGGGCCTGGGCTTCGAGGGCTGGGTTAGCTTCGAGCTGTTCAACAGGAGGATGTCCGAGGAGGACCGCGACGTGCCCGAGGAGCTGGCGAAGAGGGGTGCGGTCGCGTGGTCGAAACTGGTCAGGGACATGAAGCTGAGGGTGGATGAGCCGTCGACTGCCGTCACGGCGTCGCTATGAACATGGCATTTTCTTGTTCTCGTTTCCTTTTTCAGCTTTTTTACCATGACGGCCTCCATGAACAGGTTATATATAACAAGCGACTGTACAATAGATGCTAGCATCCTTTTCTTCCTCATGACATTGTCTCAGAGCTTTATTCCTAGCCAACAACGAACTATTCTCTCAAAGCTTCTGGTCCTTCTTCGCCTTCATATGCCTCGCCGCAAACTCGATGGCGGCAGTGTACCCAAACACGCCCAGCCCGCAGATCACCGCCGCGGCCTTGTCGCTGAAGTAGCTGTGCCGCCTGAACTCCTCCCGCCCGTGGACGTTGGTGACGTGGATCTCGACGAAGGGGATGTCGACGCCCAGCAGCGCGTCGCGGATCGCGACGCTGGTGTGCGTGTAGGCGCCCGGGTTGATGACGATGGCGTCGATGTTCCCGCGGGCCTCGTGGATGCGGTCGATGATGTCGCCCTCGTGGTTGGACTGGAAGTTTTGTATGGAGATGTTGAGGTCGGAGGCTTGCTTTTCTGCTGCGGCGACGACGTCTGGGAGGGTCGTCGAGCCGTAGATGTGCGGCTCCCTTGTGCCTAGCAGGTTGAGGTTGGGGCCGTTGATGAGGAGGATGCGGGAGGCCATTGTGACACGAGGAGGGAGTGTGTGGATTGTGGGATGAGGTGAGTTTGGATTCTGATTGATTTGGTAATGCTGTGATATTGCAATCACACTGACTTCAGACGCTGAGATCTGCGTTCTTGATATGGACGTGATTCGCGTTGGTGGATAAGTCTTGTTCCGTGAGGTGTTGAGAACGCTCTGCCGGTGAATGTGCGCCGTTTGGAGGTAGGCGTCGCGGGGAAGAGGACGACCCCGCGAATTCGAGATTCTGGGTCGCGACCATCTCAGGTACCTTATTAACTCCATACGACCTCCCGCTCCCGTTGACCGACCATTCTGATCCCTTTCCCCAGCTCTCGTGGGCGACGTTTCTTTCAAGCGGGCGGAGAGACTCCACCGCCCTGGACCCGGGCTCACTGGGCATTGTAAGTGCCAAAGTGGCGTGTGTCGTGCACTAACTGCGGGGATCCCCCGCTGTTGGCGGCCACTGGGTGACCGCCTATCATGGTCGCCACTTTAGGAGTCCGGCAGGGGGTGGGGCTGCTGTTGCTCACGGCGCCATCGGACGTCATCCCGCTGTGCTTCCGCGGTCGGCTGGTGGCGGCCCAGCTGTAAATGGAAGGTCTCCACCTCCTGGGTTTAGTGATTGATGGTATGACTGATAGCCAGCCGGTCCTTTTCCGACGGGGTGGTGGTCAATGTCGTTTCTGAATTTCCCTCTCTTGCGGTTTCAGCTCTTTTTTTTTTTTTTTTTTTTTTTTTTTTTGGTTAGCTTTTTATACTTTTTTCCCTTTACTCGTCGGGATTCTTACCGTGAAGTACGCCCGGATTATTGATTACCGTGTTTGGATCGCAAGATAGACAACCATGGCGGACATCAGCGACGCCGAGCTCGGCGAAATCTACGACTTCGCCGTCCAGCTGGGCAAGGACGCGGGCGCAATGCTCATGAGCGCCGCAAAGTCTAGGTACGACGGCAGCGCCGCGCAGGCGTTTACTGAGAAGGAGAGCTCGGTGGACTTGGTGACCAAGACGGATACAGGTGAGTGCGCAAACACGAAGAGAGAGGCGCCGTACATCCATCCCAATGGCAGCTCAGGGTAGCTTGCTGCATGAATCGAAGCTTCGTTTGCTAACTGCTCATCTTCCCCCACCTCCAGAAGTCGAAGCCTTCATCCACAAGTCCATCACAGCCAAATACCCAAACCACAAGTGAGCCAAACCGCTATTCCGGCCCCCTGGCAGCCACTGACAGAAGAGCCGCAGGTTCATCGGCGAGGAGACGTACTCCTCCGGCGCCTCGCGCGACTACCTCGTCGACGACCACCCGACCTGGATCGTCGACCCGCTCGACGGCACCGTCAACTTCACCCACCTCTTCCCCATGTTCTGCGTCTCCATCGGCTTCGCCGTCAAGGGAAGGCCCGTCATCGGGGTCATCAACGCGCCCTTCCTCGGCCAGACGTTCTCGTCCTGCAAGGGGCGCGGCGCGTGGATGAACGAGACCCAAAGGTTGCCGCTCGTGCAAGCGCCGCTGCCGGCGAATGCGCCCAGCGGGTGCGTGTTCTCGTGCGAGTGGGGCAAGGACCGGAGGGACAGGCCTGATGGGAACATGCACCGCAAGGTGGAGAGCTTCGTCAACATGGCTGCTGAACGGGGCGGACGGGGAGGGTTGGGCGGGATGGTGCACGGCATGCGAAGTCTGGGGAGGTGAGTTTGGACTATGTGCGTGAGAGTGTGAATGGGTGCTGATTGGGCCAAGTGCGACGCTGGATTTGGCGTATACTGCCATGGGGTCTTTTGATATCTGGTGGGAGGGCGGATGCTGGGAGTGGTAGGTCTCCAAGTCCAGCACCACAGCTGGCCTTGATGCTAACGAGACGCTCTAGGGATGTTGCTGCGGGAATTGCGATCCTCGAGGAGGCCGGCGGCCTGGTGACCGTTGCGAACCCGCCAGAGGACACCAGCGTTATCCCAGACGCCAAGCTGGGCGGCAGGCTATACCTAGCCATCCGGTGAGTTGTGCCGGCTTTGTGAATGTGTACGACCGAGCTGACGATGTCCAGACCTGCGGGATCCACCGACACGGAGACGGGCCGGGAGGCGCAGGAGAGAGTGGCACGGGAGACGTGGAAGAGAGTAAGAACGCTAGACTACAGCAGACCCGGCGCATAGAGCAGACACATAAAGACGAGATCATGATGAATATAAACCCCCAGAATTCTAGAGATCAGTCCTGGCTTGCTCCCCGGCCCACGCCCTTCGAACAATCTCCCGGATCTTGGCCTTCTCGAGCGGACGCGGGTTCCAGTACGGCGTATCGGACGCGACGTCCGTCACCCGGTCAACGTCACCCTCCTGCATGCCGACATCCTTCAGCCCGGTCGGGATCTCTAACAGTCGGAGAAGCTCATTAAGGCCGGCCACGATTCCCGCAGCCGAGCCGTCTGTGCTCTGGAGCAGGGCCGAAGAGAGCTTCTTTCGGATGCCCTCAGAGAAGCAGCTGGCGTTGTAGGCGATGCTGTGAGGCAGCAGGATGGAATGCGTCTCGGCGTGGGGGAGGTTCAGGGTCCCGCCCGCTGCGTGGGCGAGCTTGTGCTGGAGCGCGATGCCCGTGGCGGATGCCAGCAGTCCGGCCAGGAACGCGCCGTACAAGGCTGATGTGCGTGCTTCGACTGACGACGGGTCCGAGGCGATGGCGGGCAGTGACTGGGATAGAGCCTTGATGGACTCGAGGGCGAGATGGTCTGTTATGGGGCTTGCCTGGCGCGAGTATAGTGCCTCGACTGCGTGGTTGTCAGTAAGAGAAGGAACGATTATGAACGCTTTCTGGCAGGAGTGTCCAGTTCAACCACACTGTGATGTCTTGATTCTCCCTTCTCGGAGCAATGCTTACAGGAATGTGCCATGGCGTTGAGACCACTGGGACCGCTGATTTTGGCCGACAAGTCCATTGTCAGGTCAGCATCGTAAATGACGACCTTGGGAAGGATCTTGGGGTCCGTGGTGGACGTCTTCTTGCCATCCTTCGTCTCCCCGATGATCGGCGTCATCTCCGAGCCAGAGTACGTCGTCGGGATCGCGACCTGCGGCATCCCCGTGCGCAACGCGATGGCCTTCCCCAGGCCGACGGCGCTGCCGCCGCCGACGGAGACGAGCACGTCCCGGTTCGCCGCCCGCTCGACGGCAGGGGCGATGATCTCGCTCGGGTTGTGCACCTTGGCCGTGTCGAGGATCTCGGTGTCCGTGATGCCTGCTTCCGATAGCTTGTGCTGTATCTTAATGGCTAGGGACGTGCGGGAGGGTGAGCAGATGATGAGCGGCTTCGCGAGGTTTCGGGACTTGAGCTCGGCCGGCAGATTGCTCAAGGTGCCTGGCCCGAAGAAGACCTTGGGCGTGGTGATGCCGAAAACGAAGGGGGCGATGGTGTCCATGTCGAGTCGTTTTGAAAAACTGGCCAGGTTGTTTTCATAAAAATCATTGAGTGCGAAAGACCAGAAAGCATTTAAAGTGAGGTTGGAGTTGTGAAGATAAACATTAGAGAAGTCTTGAATCTGTCAAGCATTCGTCATTGGCGGGGAGCGGGGTCCGACCGCTGCGGAGACTCGCCCAAGTCCCGGAGCCGGCTTCAGAGATCGGCAGAGTAAAAGAAGCGGAGTCCGCGTAAATGTATGTGTACATATGTCCTTGAACGACTCGAACTTTGACGTTGACGAGCCTGTGTAGACATCAGAAGCCAATCCGTACGTCCAAGGCATTTCCGCGCTTGGAGACGGGGCGTTCTGTCGGTTTGCCTGTCCCTTTCAGACAGCATTGGGTATCGTTAGTTACATCGACTTAGTCCAGGCCATCAAAACCCAAAATGCCGTGTGCGCCCATGGGGCCCAGCTTGGCCGCGGCTCCCGTGTTCTGGCGCTTGTTCCGTCTCTTTCCATCGTCGCTGTCGCTATCGCTGTCATCGTCACTGTCGGCGCGTCGCTTGCCGCCGGCCTCATCCTCGCTGTCGCTCTCCTCCTCGCTGTCTTCGTCGTCTCCCTGAAGCTCCGAAAGCTCCTCCCACACCTTGACCGTCTTGCCTCCAGCAGTGATCAGGCGGTTTTGCGAGTCGAATGCAACGGAGATGACGCCCTCAACCTCGTCGTGCCGCAGGTTGATGTCCTTCGTGACGTCTCTGCTGACGAGGTCCACCACCCTCAGACTGCCGTCGCCGAGGCCGACGACCAGCTTCTTGCCCACGCCGAGCTCCTCAGGCACCAAGGCCAGCGTGTCGAGACTCTCGCCGCCAGACTTTCCGCCATCGACGATGATGCGCTCCTGCTGGTCGTCCCAAGCGCCCCTATCCCATACGGTCACGACGCCGGATCCAGAGCCAACAGCGACGACGCCGTTGTTGCGGTTGTTCTTCGGGCCGAGGCCAGGGACGTAGGTGGCAGACAGCAGCTCATCCTCCTGGTCATCGGATCGGACGAGGACACCCTTGCGCACATCCGTGACAGCGAGGGTGGTGCCGCCGACCGAAACCCACTGTTTCGGGAAACCGGAGGTGCTCTCGGCGGAGGGTGGGAGAGGCACGACGGAGGAAACGTAGTCGGAGTGGGGGAAGTGGGTTTGGGCGGGCTTCGCGCCGGGGGTGCCGTCTCGGAGGTCGATGATGTGCATGGCACCGGAGTCGCAGCCGAGGAGGAGGCTCTGAGGATTCAGGACGTGCATGAGGGTCGCAGCATCGGTCTGCTTGTTCGAGGAGGGAAGGGCGATCTTGGAGATGACCTTGCCGGTGATCGGAGAGAAGTGCTTGAGAAGCCCGTCACTACCAGCAGAGTAGAGTGCTGCAGAGGGAACTTGGTTAGCTGTGGTTCTCGGGTGCAAGTGCAGCACAACACTAGACGCTGACCTTCTCCATCGTGGCTGTAGGCGAGAGCTCGGCAACTCCCCTTGTGCCGCCTCGTGCGCCAGATGCTCTCGATCGCGCCCCTACCGGTGGACGATATGCTAGTGTCGGCGTCGCCGGACGCATCAGAGGCATCGTCGGCCGAGGCCGGGAGCCGGAAGGTCTCGACATGGCCGGAGGACAGACCGACGGTGAGCAGAGGCTCGGTCGGGTGCAGGGCCTGGGTGAAGACCTCAGCGGACAGAGGCAGGGTGCAAAGGTTCTCAAACATGTTTGCGACGCCGCTTAAGCTGTGCGAAAACAGGTAGATAGGTGTCGGAACAGGACGCGTCCAGAGCTAAGAGGGCAGACTGGTGACAGAAGCTGACCGAAGCTGCAGCGAAGGCTCGGGGACGAAATTTTCAAGGTGAACCTCTCACCGAGGTGTGGACGCGGTGACCCACTACGTAGTACAGCTCTCACCGAGCTGCAGGGACCTGACCTGCCTACCGGCAAAAAAAGAAGCAGGGAGCTGCTACTACCAGAACTAGTACCGAAGAAACAAGGCCTTTCATAGAACCTTAATTTGCCTCGGTTTCCTCGGCTTCTTTACCATGCACTTGCAACCTTGGTACCAGCAGACTGGCGCTGCGCTGAAAACAGAAGCTGCAGAGAAACGAAAGTGGACTATTTCAGAAAGTCAATCTGCACGGTGCCCTTCTAGACTCTGGACGGACTGGAGGGGTTCATGGGCGTGTTAAAGAGAGGCATAAGGAAAGGAGGAAGCTCGAGTGAAAGTTGGTCTAGATCCATGAAGAGGTAGATAGTGAACTGCCGACCCTGAACTTGCCTGCATGATGGCTTCCAATCAACTTTTTGACTTGCATCTATTTCGCCCATAACGGGAGCGGGGTCACTGCAGTTTCCCCCCACGCGCCAAGGGTAGCTCAATACCTAGGTAGGAGTACTTCCAAGCTCCAGCTGGCTCACGGAAGGTGCAGCTTCGTTGCGGATCGCGAGGGGAAACATCCGCCACTGCGGGGTTCCTGAAACTAAATCGACCAGTATTAGAGCACCTCGAGCCGCGAAACGACGGAAAACGGGAAGGAGAAGGAAGACAGGGAGGCCCTTTCCTGGAATGTCTTAAAAGCTCAATACGGTTTTCGTCTCACGAAAGTTAGGTAATACGACATCGCAACCCACGGTGCAAACGGAAAGACCGGACGACCCTTCTTTCCCCTTTCATACTTGTGTGTTTCGCGCTCGGGTGTTCACTGCGAAATCAACGCGAAAACACGACTGGCCAGTGGGACTTCCACTTCTACTTCTCCAACCCCATCCCACGCCACCACCAAGTATCACGAATCCGCCGCCTTCACCGACCGCCGCGCGCCTTCGAATCATGAAGCTGCCCTCTCTCGCTCTCGGCGGCTTGCTGACGCTACTGGCGCATTCCGCCCAGATGGCGTCCGCCGAGAACTTGCGCTGTGTCATGTACCTCACCGGGTCAGTCTTGGCCTTCGATTGCTCCCGTCGCCGTTGACGCTACTGACGCCCATTCTTAGTCAACACCCCAATGTGCCCTCCAAAGAGCTAGTGTCTCATGTCACCCACGTGGAGCTGGCCTTCATGAACTCCGATACCTTCAACAAGGACGTTACGGAGTTTCCGTCCCTCTTCACCACCGTCGACAAGGCCCGTGAGCAGTTCAAGCCTGACACCAAGATCATGGTCGCCATCGGCGGCTGGAGCGACACCAAGGGCTTCGACACCGCAGCCCGCACCCCGGAGTCGCGCATGAAGTGGGCCAAGAATGTTGCCGAAATGGTCAGGGTCACCGGCGCCGATGGTGAGTTGTATGATACACCCGATGATGCCTCGGTGGGATGCTAACCCGACCTTCCAACCAGGCATTGATATGGATTGGGAGTATCCAGGGTGAGTTGGCGACGGTATCTACCATCTCCTTGATACCCTCTAACACGGGACTGCAGCGGCAATGGCGAGGACTACAAGAACATCACCAACGAGGAGAAGAAGTGGGAGATTGACGCGTATCCCCTGCTTCTCGAGGAGGTTCGCAGACAGCTCCCAAGGGGCAAGCTTATCTCAGCCGCAACGCCCGGCCTGGAGCGCGACATGATTGCTTTCACCAAGGAGACCGTCCCCCGCATCGAGCGCACCCTCGACTTTGTCAATGTCATGACTTACGACATGATGAACCGCCGTGATAATGTCACGAAGCACCACACCGGCATGGAACTCTCTCGAATTGCCGTGGAGAACTACGTCGCCCGCGGCGTCCCCGCCCATAAGATCAACCTCGGCTTCGCCTTTTACACAAAGTGGTTCAAGGCTACGGACTGCCCCGAGGGCCAGGAGGTTGGCTGCCCCACGCCGCTGATGGAAGACCCCGTTACAGGCGGCGACCTGGGACAGACGGGCGGCTTCAGTTGGAACGATGGCGTTCCGAACGAGGTCAAGGAGTCTTTCGAGAGATCTCAGAAGGAGGGAAAGTACGATGAAAAGGGCGGCGGCTTCTACTACCTGGACAGGGCCGAAAAGCGGTGGTGGACGTACGATAACCGCGATGCCATTCTCCGCAAGTTCCCCGCGCTCGTGGATAAGATGGGCCTCGGCGGTGTCTTCGCCTGGGGGCTGGGCGAGGACGGCCCCAACTACGAAAACCTCAAGGCCGTCAACGACGGATTGGCAGAGCGCGCGAGCAGGGCAGAAAAGAGGTCCGGCCCGCACGAGGCCGACGAGCTGTAGGTGACCCCCGAGCAGAGACGAAAGCCTGTGCTCTTTTATCCCTCTCTCTGCGGTACAAGAACCTTCGACTCACTGTCGGTTTGCGCATAGCATCGACCGTGCATCGTCGCGCATGCATTGAAGGGGCAGGCGGCGATCACTGGGCCGTCACGACATGACAGAATCGGCATTAGTCGAAAATCAAACGTGGAAATATTCCGACTAGCATGATTAGCTCGTGTGTTGAAAGCTTGATTCCGGCTGATGGATTCATTGAGTGACAAGGACATCCAAGTCGGCGCCATGACTGTTGGCAGATGGCCGTGCTTTCGCCAATGATGTCGTCCCGCAGGTAGGAACATGATAGTTCCGATCCCACGGACGGCCATGTGAGGCCGAGGTGCCGTAGTTTGCAGTGGCTAATCGTTAGTGGACACTGACAATTTCTACGCTCCTGCGAGGAATCGATCGTGCAGCGGGTCTGTCGATGCGGTACACTACGTGAATGCGAACCCCCTAGAGCCTCGAGCAATGCGCGAATGAACGGCTGCTTGAAGAAAGTCACCTAATGTAGTTCGATTTAAGCCGGTACGCTAGAGCCGCTTGGGCTCTGGTTTGAGGGTGTTGACATTGCTGACCACATCAGCTTTGGAAAACAACTCAATATCCGGTTTTTGAGCATCGCCGGCTTGGGGGTAAGAAGAGACGAGTTGGTTATGGAGTTCTGAAAAAGAGAACGGCCGAAAGATGGAGTTGCTTGCGTTGATCTCGGATCTGGCCACCGGTTGGCACGATACTTACATGGTACAAGTATTATTCAGGGTCTCAGGGTCCTCATGAGCTCGCCAGGGTTTATTTTGAGCGATGCCCAGGGTCTGCTTTGTCCGGACGGAAAGTCGGAAGAGGGGGCGGGAGAGCCAAGAGAGGGGACGCGTAAGGGACTCTGCTGAGGGCGGGACGGTAAGACTGCAAGCGTGTGGTGAATGGGAGCAGCAGCGCGAGGTTGGGTGGTCCACGATCAAACTTGGCGGTCTGGCATACGGGGTCCACGTCATATGGGGCATTGTGAACATTTTCCCGCTCTGCTGCGCGCCAGAAGCGCCGTGCCGGAGCCGAGACTGGGCGAACTCCCTGAGTCCCTCCTACCCCTTTGCCGGCGTTAGGTCATTGTGAGATGGTTTTGGTCGGTGCAAGTCTGGCTCCGTACATATTAAATGGTTGGCTGGCACCGGTAGCTGGACGACGCATGTTCCGCTGCATGGCCTCTGCATCGCAGGCCAAGCTGGCCAGGGTTATTTTTTCGCAGGATGGTGCGGTGAGGATGGCATTGAGTGGCTGGTTGGCCATGCGGATGACAGAAGCCTCTTGAGCCGGAGGGAGGGTGTGCGCTAGGAGAGAGAAAAAGGTTTCATCTTTTTGCGACCTGTTCGTGGTTGACAGCGAGTCAAGGCGATTACTGGTCTGTGATGTGTTCATGTTGTCGCACTTTGGGGTCACTGATGAACTGCGACAGTAATACTAGCATCATGAAGATTCCAGTGTCTTGTGTTGTTCGTGATGGGCCGAGGTGATGCAGATGGCGCCCGATACAACAGCGGGAAAGCTGGATCACGGCTGCCGATGCAGGGACATTCCTGCCTGCGCTGTCGGCAGGTGGAGTACTGCTTACCTAAGTAGGAACATGGGTGGGGCACCATACCGTCACCCGCCACGCCGAGCGGCCTGAAGTGGCTGAAGACTAGCGTATTCCCGGACCCATTCTGCAGTAGCGCCTACTTTGATTGGCCGGAGAGCTTGAAGGTGAGGTCATCGCCTTTCCACGGTGTACTCCAGAGCTGGAACCACGTCATTCTCGTCTCCAGCCCCGACTCCATTACGCATCGTCAAATGCCCCAAGCCCCAAAGATCCGGGCCCAGAGCCCTCCAGGCCGAAGGCGGCAGCAGGGCGATTCAGACGCTACAGTGGTACGGTAGTGTATTTTTCACGAGGTACCTGGGTGGTACGGTTATGGAGTCGTGAATGACAACGCATGCAAGCATGGTGAATGCTGCTGCGTCAGGGTAGTGTAGGTATGTAGGTAGGTACCTGGGGCCCGGAGCAGAGATTTCTGTAGTACTGCTTGCCTTCGCCTGCCTTCGGCCGCAAGCCGTTCGTTTTTTGGCCCGTCTGACGCCATCCATTCGCTGAACATGCAGTCACCCCATGATGTAGGCATCGAGCGCTTGCTTGCCTGGCCTGGTCAGGTTCTTGGTTCCTCGTCCACTACATATTCGAACGTTGCCCTCCTCCACTCTGGCTGATTCACTCTATCTCTCAACAACAGACAGCAAGCAACCTGATTAGGACATCAACCACCAACCTCCCGATCAATCTACCTACCCTTGACCTATCTCACCTAAACCTGGCCCCTGCAACTCGATAAACCTATCAGTCAAGGATACTCACCCCTGTCAAAAATTTATCGTCATGGCTCTCGGATTCGTGCCTATCGCCCACATCGTGGCTGCCGTCTTTTCTATTATTGAGCTCGGCCTGACTGGCTATGGTACGTGACCCGCGCTTTCCCAGACGAAAAAGAAAAACGAAAAAAAAAGACAATGTTTTGCTGACCATCGAACACAGTCGCCAGCGCTTACTGGTGGCGCTCACCCGACATCGTCAACTTCATCATCTTCAACTCGGTCTGGTCCCTGCTGGTGCTGGCGTACGTCGGCCTCACGCCGCTGTACATGACCCGCCTGTTCCACAAGCTCGTCTCGCTCGGCCTGCTCGTCATTACTACCATCTTCTGGTTTGCCGGCGCCGTTGCCTACGCCGTCTTCACCGGCCACCCCCGCTGCGGGCTCAACACCGTCTGCGGCTCCCAGCAAGCCGGTGTCGCCTTCGCCTTCTTCATCTGGGCTATCTTCACCTTCCTGACCGTGCTCGACACACTCGAGGCCATGCGCTCGCGCGGCCACAACACCAGCGTCAAGGCCAACCACGCCTACCCCGGTGCCTAGATCGATACGGATCGCGGCGTGAGGATGGTACCGACCGATAGCAATGTGATGGGGCCTATGTGATTACGATGAACGGTCGGGAGATGGACGGGATTTGGGGACTTGGTTTTGCAACGGCCTTTTTCAAATGACGTGGAAATACCCATTCGAGCGCGGAACGGAGTTTGCGGGTTTGCGTTGACATTTTCTTCTCTTCGCGGGTTAGGGCTTGGCGTCAGCAGTATGTCGTGGAATTTGCCCTTTACTGGGTGGCGTTTGCGTGAAGAAGCACACTCGCATATGGGTCGAGGTGCGGATAACATAGCAAAACAATAGTCATTCTTCCTGCTTCACAGAATACTGTACCCGAACAGAGCCGAATGAATCGTAAACGAGTTTGCTTTCTACCACTAACGAAGCCAGCGAGAATGAAAGCGCCGGGACCACGGCGAACATGGTATTTTGGCAGATGTGGTCCATGTCTATACATCCACAAGTTCATGGTTGTACCAACAGATAGTTGCGTCAATGACTCGTGGAGGCTGATATGGATAAAGGAATTCTTGGCGGCGTGCCGCATTGTTGGCAGTTTTGAGGGGATTTTAAGATTAGTGGTCAGCATCAATGGGGCCCGGATCGGGGATTCCGCCAGCCGCTGGAGCGTCCTCATGAGGTCGCCTCATGCAGGCACCCGGATTGATGTTAGTAGGTCGATGAAATAGAGAACCGGCCTCGGTGAAGTTCGGTCTATGTCGAAGGCTTGTAAGTGCCAAGATGTTCACCTTCAATTCCTTGCCGTAGGGTACCCGGATACCTGGACACGTGCCTTGGCCGACCAGTGAGCAGCAGCGGGGAATGAGCGTTGAAATCAGCACCTCGTTCCTTCCACCTTCCGCTTCAGTTGAGCTTTACTGGGAATCGGAGCTACTGAGCGACGAATTGGCGAATGATACGGCGTCCCGGCGGCACGCAGCGTGCCCCCGCAGCGATAGCGGGGCCGAATAACGGCGCTAGCGGGCATGCACCCCGGTGAACCACCTTGAACCCCTCTCACGACGTCAGGGAAGGTACTCCGTAGTCCGTACTGCACTGCGAACTGCGGGAGAGGACCCCCACCTCCAATGTTTTTGCTCTGCACTATCTCTCTTCCTCGGGAGGCTGTAGGTTATAGTAGCCATCGTGACCGGCGCCTTCAGACCTATCCGGCTTATCTTGTTACTCCTTGCTTTTCCTTGCCTTCTCTACGGGAGCTCCGGACTGTCTCACTTTCACCACGTGCTGGGGATCAACTCTTCTATCGGCCCACCTTCAGTGTCCCTGCCACCGCTCATCATAAGAACGAATAGAAGACGGCCATGCCGTATTCATGCTTGTTGCCCGACTGAGGCTCGAGGATGTGGATGGGATGGCCCCAGTCTTCAACTAGTAATGGCCCTCCTCCACCTCTTCTTCTGTCCCCTCCAACTCCTCCTCCTGCAGCGGCCCTCGTCGGCCCTCTCTCTGCGTCAACCATTACCTCGGGATCCCACAGCATGCCCGTCGTAAGCCGTTGATCGAGGCTTGGCGCTGGCCAGGCCTGCTACAAAAAGATCGTGTCCGCCGTCCTGCCGTGCCCACGATGCTGCCTTCTCCAGCTTCAGCTCCAGCTCCAGATTGAAGCCCCAGCACCTCCAGGCCGCCCCGCCGCTGCTCGTTGTCGTCCCCTTCTCAGTCAATTGACCACCGCTTCGATAGTCAAGATGCACTTCAACTCCGCCGTCGTCTCCGGCCTCGTCGCCGCCGCTGCTCGCCAGGCCGCTGCCGCGCCTGCTGCGGTTCCCGCCAACACCACGAAGCCGGTCTACAAGCCCATCGCCAATATCCAGCTCGGCCCCAGACCTTACTGGCTGGTGAACGACATGGACGATGGCCCCCTCAAGGAGAAGCTTCAGTCGTGCTCGGAGCAGCCCATGAGGCCCACCGCCTGGAGCATCGGCCACCGCGGCGGTGGTACCATGCTGATCCCCGAGGAGTCGGTCGAGTCCAACCTCGCCGGCGCCCGCATGGGAGCCGGCATCCTCGAGTGCGACGTCGCCTTCACCAAGGACCGCGAGCTCGTGTGCCGCCACTCTCAGTGCGACCTGCACACGACCACCAACATCGTCGCCATCCCCGAGCTCAACGCCAAGTGCACCACCCCCTTCGCCCCGGCCTCCAACGGCACCGCCGCCACGGCCAAGTGCTGCACCTCCGACATCACCCTCGCCGAGTTCAAGACGCTCTGCAGCAAGATGGACGGCTCCAACTCCTCCGCCACCACCCCGGAGGACTTCCTCAGCGGCACCCCCAACTACCGCACCGACCTGTACGCCACCTGCGGCACCGTCCTGTCTCACAAGGAGCACATCGCCCTGGGCAACGACCTCGGCCTCAAGTTCACCCCCGAGCTGAAGCTCCCCGAGGTCGAGATGCCCTTCGAGGGCGACTACACCCAGGAGCAGTACGCCCAGCAGCTCATCGACGAGTACCGCGAGGCTGGCGTCACCCCGGACCGCGTCTGGCCCCAGTCCTTCTGGTACCCGGACGTCCTGTACTGGCTCGAGGCCGAGCCCGAGTTCGGCAAGCAGGCCGTCCTCCTCGACGAGAGCGGCGACACCCCCGAGACCTTCCCCGGCGCCGTCCAGAACCTGACCATGTTCGCCGCCGCCGGCGTCCCGATCATGGCCCCTCCGCTGTACTACCTCGTCACCGTCGAGAACGGCACCATCGTGCCCAGCGAGTACGCCACCCGCGCCAGGGAGCTCGGCATGGACACCATCTCGTGGTCGCTGGAGCGCTCCGGCTTCCTGGGCGACGAGACCAAGGGCGGATACTACTACACCTCCATCGCCAACGTCACCAACAACGACGGCGACGTCTACAACCTGCTCCACGTCCTTGCGCAGGACGTCGGCGTCAAGGGCGTCTTCTCCGACTGGAGCGCCACCGTCACCTACTACGCCAACTGCTTCAACCTGTTTTAATGGCCTTCATGCCTTTTTACGTGTACTGATGGGTGTGATTAAGATGCCGACCAAGACCTAATGACCACGTTGACGACATGTATTGCAAGTGGCGGTCAATGTATTCAAAAACATAGTATAGCATAGTACCTAATGACTTACGTCCGTCTCGTTGAGAGACCATTCGAGAACACTGGCTCATTATTTATCTTTCGATGTGTTCGCCATCGTACTATCACATGTCTGACATGATGGCCGTCGTTCTTGGCGTTTTCTCTAGCTATAACTGCTCCAATATCGGGCCTTGGCTCTTGCGTCGTCTCGGAGAAACAATCGGCGGGTGGGCCAGGTTGTCTGCGGGTGGCATCCCGGGCTTGACGATCTGTCGTGAAACATGTCCTGAAAAGCAAGGGCCAGCCAGGACTTCTGGCCGGACCCCAACGCCCGACGAGTTGGTGAGACATATCAAGTGGGACGGGGGAAAAAGCTGAAGCTCTTTGCGCCAGGATTTAAATGTGGTATATTGTGTGCAGAGAGTATACCAGTCTCCATGTATGTACCAGACTTAAAAAATATAGACAAGAAAGATCAACAGCCACGCCCCGAATCCTCTTCAGCAGTGTTCCGGAGTTGTCGTCGAGACGTTTTTTTAGACGGAAGGCCAGCCGCCAGAGAAGGACAGGGTGTTCCAGCCGAACTGAGTGTCGGCATCACGCGTGCCAATGTCGGTGTTCACTACAAAAGATTATCAGCATATGAGAGAACATGGAGCTGGTCTTCCAAGAACTCACTGTAGTGGTAGTACAACACGGTGCCGCGCTTCGGATCCGCGAACACGCCCTGCCCACCGGGAGCATACACCTTGTTGTGGCTGGCGAGCAACAAAGTCCCGCCGCCGTTCACGCAGCTCTTCCCGCTCTTGTCCGTGTAAGGCCCGTTGACGGAGGTGGCCCTGCACACGAAGATCTTGTACTCGTTGCCCGGCGTGGGGCGGTTCTTGTCCAGGCCGCAGCAGGACCCGGAGCTGAAGAAGGCCCAGAAGACGCCGGAGCGCTCGTACACAAAAGCGCCCTCGACGGGCTGCGGCGCGGTGCCGTTGAAGACGATGTTGTACGGGTTGCCGTTCGCCTTGGTCGCGGCGGAGTTGAGGGGCACTTGGAAGATGTTCTGCCAGAAGGAGCCAAAGTTGAGGTAGTACTTGGATCCGGATTTCACGAGCTGGGCGTCGATGGCGTTGTAGCGGGACCCGGCGGAGGAGGCGACGCCCGTGGCGCCGTGGTCGGTCCAGGAGCCGAACTCCATGGTGGGCGAGGTCGCGTAGCCGATGGCGGAGTTTTGGACGCCGAAGGAGGAGACCGTGTAGTAGAGGATGTACTGGTTGCCTACTTTGCTCACGTCCGGGGCCTGTGGGGGATCATGAGTTACGTGTTATTGGATGTGTAGATGTTTCATTCGATGAAGGGTCACGGCGTTTTCTGTCACGATTCGATAACACCCGATGACCGGTTCATCCGAAGCCACCCGAACAGAGAGATGAAACAAGAGGACGTACCCAGAGATCGTCGTTGCCCTTGAGGTTGATCTTGCTGCCCTTGGGGAGGGCGGCGCCCTGGTACGTCCAGGGGCCGACGAGGTCGGGAGCCTTCCAGATGCCGATCTTGCTGCCCGTCTCGAAGCGGAAGTATGTGCCGTCGTCGCGGCGCACGACGGACGGGTCGTGGCTCCAGCACTGGCCGGAGCAGGCGCCCGGGTTGGCGTAGCCGTGGACGGCGGTGCTCAGCAGCGCTGCTGCGAGCGAGAGGACGGAACCGAGACGCATCGTCGAAAGGGAAAGGACTGTTGGTGAAGGAACGTGGGTGTTGGTTGGGACAACGAAAAAAGAGCGACTAGGGAGGAAGGGGAGGGGGAAGGGGAACAGAGGAGAGGGGGAGGTGAGGCTTTTCACGACGGGAACATCACGATATACATATGGCAAGGAACCAGGGGGACCCGGTGGCATGGGACACGCAGGCTGATGAGTACCGAGATCTCGTCAACTGAAACCCCCATAGCGGAAACCAGGTTCCAGGCCGGCGGAGGGCCGGACGCACAATGGTGAACCGTAAAGCTATCCACCACGCACCCCTATTGGCGGAAATTGCCCTCCTCACGAGCCTGGGAGAGGCTCGCTGGCTCGCTGCGGGTTAGGTTGGTGGCCTGGTGGGCAATATACATGGCGCAAACGCTAGGGAGGACTCCACGGATGAGATGAAGGGCCGCTGCTAGACCTGTCGCAGAGTCGCAGTTTTCCCCGATCTTGCATGGTCAGGATGAATCCTTGGTGGGCTGGTTTAGACTAGTAGAAAGTCCAGGAACGAGAGAGCGTGGGTAAACCGGCACGTAAGGATGGATGAATGAGCTCTAAAACGTTTTGTGACCAGAGGCCACGACAGATGCCAGGAACTGCCGTCATGTGGAGGGTAGGGAGGAACCCAAACGACGAGAGGGTGTGGTCACTCGGCCAGTTATTGAACGGAGGAGGGCCGGATGGGGAAAAGGATGCGAACTCTCGATGGTGCTGGCAACCAGGGAACTGGGCACTTGGAGACGAGATTTGGGGTCACAAAGTTGGAGGTTCCTGAGTGCCGTCCTGCAGTATGCAACTCTGCACTGCATGAGGAGCTTCAAAGGACGGCAAAAGAAGCCTTTGAGCCCCGGGGATTTCGAAATTTCCCGTAAAGCTTCTTGTTCGTTGAAGTGACCCTATACCCTTGGCGCCTAGAGCGGCAAGTCATTGCCGGCGCTTGCGCGAGGCGATCACCAGACTTTTCTTTCGCTTCACGGGATGGGAGGCCTTGGCGGAGTTATTACTACCCACGACGTCTCGGATTTCGGCGAGCGGGAGCAGGGCTTCCTTCTAGCAGCTCCAAAGAAAAACAGAGCAAGCGCTCAAATCAGAGGTTGCAGAAAACGAGACACTGGGGGGCGGGGGGGGGGGGGGGGGGGGGGGAAGGGGGAGAACATGGAAATTAAACGGGCACGACGGCGTGCGTTGGGTTCCCGAAACTGGTCTAAGAATCTCCAGCTCGCTTGCAGGGATCGCTCGCCGTTACTGAGCAAATAGAATGGAGGGGGAGGGAAAGCAATAGGAGAGTTTGGCCGTCGCGGTGGCATTGCATCTGGAGCCCCCTTCGGCGAGGGTCCGACGCGGGAAAAGGGGTCAGCAAGCAAGCGCTTTCTCTCGTTCTTTCGGTTGTCACCCTTTCATCCCAACTTATCACCTGCTTTTAAGCTTCAATCATTGGGATGACGGGGTCGTCATAGGTGGTCGTCGATTTGATGTTCGGCTCAGACGTCCGGATCATCGCGATCAGCGGTGGGCAAGCAAGATGGGAAACAAACGTTATAGCACAGCACGTTAATCGGTGGGGATTGGGAACGGGCCAGACGGACGGGGTGGTTGGTGGGGAGAATCGTCTCTCTGGCGGTCTTGACTCGGGAACGGGTTTCGTTCTCGCTGACACTCTGGTTTTCAAGCTTCGTCCTCATTCAACGGCCGCGACGATGCATTGAAGAGCGAAGATTCCACCGAAGACGGGCCTGACCAAGTCGAATTCCGAGGCCCTCAGGACTCAGGAGAAAGGTGTTCAACCCACTTGGATGCACGTGTGATGCATCACCGATGGATCGCGCCGGCGAATTTGCCGATTTCTGGTACGGAGGCTCGGAGATTATAGAAAAGGTGGATGACGAGAAGTTGTGGGCGCGTGGGTTTTGGGAGGAGAAATTCTTCCTCCAGGGCCACGCGGAGATTCAAGCGGCCAATGCGTGATTTAAGCGGCGGCGGAGGCCCCCTCGAGCCCCGCGGAGGCCATCATCGGCGCCGTGCACGGTGAGCCGGGTCCAGGGGCCGGCTTGTCCCCGGTTGAGTTTTCCGGTGAGTAGGTATCAAGAGTCCACGGTCCAGGTGCTCCGTACCTACTGGCGGGGCCTTCCGTGTGCCGTTCCGAGAGCCCATCCGCATCGGCCTCTTGGGGGCCGGTGACACGGAGGAGTGAGCCGTGCGGCCCCGTCCTGCCGTTCTCCATCCCGTGCTTTCGGTCAGTGGTTGAGGGGGGTCTGTCGGAGCTCATCGTCGATCCTCTGGGCACACGTATCATTGACTCTACACCGACATAGCCGCAACTCTCAACAGTTTGCCAAGTGCAGATGAGGGCCTTTTGATTTTTTTCCTTCTTCGTCGCTTCAATTTCCATGCAGAGTGGATCCGCCTGAAACCTGGGAAAACGGCCCGTGATTGTTGAGGACCGCAAACAGTGCGCGCGCGCGTTGCTGTCTACCCGTCGCCGCCGTCATTGTCGCGGTGACGAAGGGAATGAGAAAGAAAGAAAAAACGCCCGCAACGAGGTGCCAAACTTCTGGCAGGCGAGGGGTACACAAACTGTCGCAGGATTGTGATGCGGAGTGCATGAGGACGCGGGGAGTGGCGGATGAACGGGAAATTGGCTGACTGTGCCTCTCTGTCTTTTGTGTTGGGTTTCTTCGCTGGCTTGCGGGCGCAAGTTGGATCATCGACTCGACAAGGCGTTGTCAGACTGGAAGGTCGGGAGACTGAGTTTAATGAGGAGATTGCGAGAGGCGGGAGTGTGACAGCTGCTAGATTCAATTATTATTTCCGAGCAGGCCGGAGGGTCCTCCAGACCCCACGACTGAGAGGAGGAGTCGAGCTGATCGCCTGTTTATTTATCACTGGGGCCCCTTCCCTTGCCGTGTGTCTTCGCCGCATCACGATCGGCGAGGAAGCTCTGGAGCATCTGGCAACCTTTGAGCAGTTTTACTAGTGTATGGCACGAAGAGGAGCAAAACGTGGTTAGAATCGCTGCGAGTTGGGGTTTCGGCGTGCCTCTGCCGATTCGGCGGCGCAAGGTGGGTGGGTTGAAAGGGTGGGAGAGGCCCGACACTCTGGATCTATTACGTTACGAAAAACTGTCAAAAACGTGACCCCTGGCCGTTCCTGTTCACCTTATCTCGAGGAGGCTAGGTAGCCAAGCAAAGCAACTTCATCGGTTGAGTTCACCTCACACCGGTGGTGCGGCAGGGGGGGGGGGGGGGGGGGTAAAACTCCCCAAGTACGGATAGTAGCGGGAAGGCGATACGACCTCTAGTTTGGTCCGCACGTACGGAATGCAACTGAGGACGACTCCGACCCTTTTTTCTGGCTTTTGCGGGTTCATCGTAGGTCCCAGGGGCGCACGGTCTTGAGGGGACCGCGAGAGCGTGGCATCCCCGTCGGATTGTTCTGCACCGCCTCTCTGGGACCTTTTGGTGATCCTCCAGAGGGTATTGCTCTCTGTCACCCTGGGTCAAGGCCGTGAAGAAGAGCCCGGCGTGCCGTTATCTCCAGTGATCCTTCGGGGGATGACGACAGCCCGGGCCACGCAAACGGGCGTTGAAGGGCCGTTCTGGCGTCCAAGTCCTTTACCACGGGCCATCTGTTCAACTGGAGGCAACAGCTGGAAAGGAAGGGCAAGACGACGAAAGGATTGGGGGCAGGGATGACCCGTTCTCAAGACCCCTGGGGACGTTGAAGGCACCAACTGATCAGGGGGGTTCTTCGAGAGCTGAGGCGAACCTTCTTCCGCGATGCTGCCATTTCGCGGAGGTGGTCGTTCTCGACGATTCCTCATTTGGGACGCTGATCCGGGTCTAGTCCCCCGAGTCCTACGGTCGCCTTGGACGCGACATGGAAGGACAGAACGACGCGAGTGTGTGTGTGTGTGTGTGTGTGTGTGTGTGTGTGTTTCGGACTCCAAGATCCATGGATCGACGCATGCACTGCGCATTGTAAGGAGCAACAGGGTGTTCTTTCGCTCGTGGCGTCTTTTGCCAGCCAGAGAGAGGCGAGATGGGCCGATGCGGGCAATTCGAGCTGCTCGAAGCGGGCATCATTTGGGCCAGCGGGCTTGGGCCATTCAGGAAGCTCAATATCGTTCGTTCACCGGGGTTGGGAAGGGCAAGGAGGGTAAAAGGCAAAAGGACCGGCGGGACAGACGGCAGGGCTGGACAAGGGGCTTCGACAGACCTGAATGTCTACCATACATACTATGGGAGTCCGCCGAGGCTCGACCATGGAAGAAGATGACGGCCAAAGTTCACCTGCATTAGTGCGGCTGCAAGGGGCATCTGGCTCTGCTGATAAGAAGGATTGAGGAAGTTGGAACGCGTGCCCAACGGTCAATAGCGAGAGGGACCAAGGACCTGCTGTGTTGGAGCTCTGAATGGGAGCTCGCGGGCAAGGGGCAGATGCGCCTTCGAGATGGTTTGCCCAACCTGCGGACCACGCTCTGCATCTATTGCGATGCGCGTCGACTGAAGTGGCCGTCTCCGACCGAACGACGGGGCCTAGATGCGGACCAGGGTCCGGCCGGCCGTCGCATCGTTGCATCCTCGGCGATGTGGTCCCTGAGGATACGACCCGGAGACTTGGGTTTATTGAAACGCATGCCCATATGATCCATATCGTGAGGCGTGGAAGCTTCGGATGGGAAGATGTTTGGCGGTTTTTGCGAATCCAGATGGGGGGCCAACATGGAACCGGGGACTTGGCTTGACGGGGAATTCATTTGTTTACACGTACAAAGTGCAATCATCAAGGTTTACCGCCATGACATGTCAATATGCTCTAAATTGCAGCTCGGCATGGCGCACGCATAAGACAAAGTCTAATCATCACCAAGGAAGCCTTTGGGAGAGCTACCTTCCTATAGAGTACCCTACCGGAGGCTATCCGTACACTGCTCTCGGGCCGTCGTCTCTCGCCAATTCAACAATGTCATATCAATCAATCAGTAAGTGGTCAGCATCGAGCTAGACGTTTATCGATCACCGAGCCGGGACCGGAATCCTTTCGTCCCAGTGCCCGGTGCGCGCACACGTTCTGCCCCCCCTTGTCCCCCCCCCCCCCCCCCAGCTCAGGCTGAGGTGATCCTTGGTCCCGCTGCCGGGGGCCCCCCGGCCGGTGCCTATCACGATGCGGGATGCTGCCACCTACAATCACAACTCGGCTCGACCAGTTGCTCGCAAATGAAACTCGAGTGGCTGCACTCCTGCACCGAAGGGCTGAGATTCCGGGTGGTCGAGGTCGCAGGAAGACATGCCACCGGTCGAGCCAATGCAATGCATCAAGCTCCTCGTTGCCGGGGTCCGGGGAGGGGCATAGGGGAAGGCAACAGAAACTTGAAGCATTCGGCATCAGAGTTCAACCGCGGAGTAGTGTACGTATGGGTGCGGACAATGCCCTGCCTGCATACTCCGTAGCGTCCAGTCGAAGGCAGAAACGGCCGGGGCCCGCAAGCCAAGACACGACCGAACCAAAAGAAAGTGATTGTCTTCCCCAGGCATATGCTGTGCGTATTATGTAGCAGCAGGTACTATAGCATGCGGGCGAGTACTGCGGACGGCGATGGATGCCCGGTTCAGTATGGTTAGCCTCGCTCATCTCAGCACCCAATGTCGAGGAAAGACGGGGGGACGAGGGGGGAGGAGGGGGGAGGAGCCAGACACCAGAACATGATATCTGGGGGCACACGTCCGCCGGTTTCGTTTGTTCTCCTGCTGGCCGCTTTCTCTGCTTTCTTCTCTCGTTCTGGCTTTTCTGTCTTTCTTGTTGTTTCTGTTGCCGAAGCCCTTCCTTTCTTGTTTCTCCACCAAGGAGACACAGAGCGCGCAAGACATCGAGCGCATCCGAGACCCCCGACGCCGTTTCGCTCCCTCCTCCCCCTCCTCGTCCTTCACCGAGCCGGCCGAGTGACTGAACACATTCAAAACGGGCGCTTTCAAGGCAGCTAGCTCCCGCGCGACCCTCGCAAAAAAGACAACTACAGCTGGACGAATCCTGCCAGGGCAGCTCTGACCGAACACCGCCGTCCGCAAGCGTCGACTCGGGGGATATACATATCAGACACCGAGCACCGCCGGCCACCTCGCAACGACAGCGCGAACCTGGGGGAATCTCACTCACCCTCTCCCTCGACCTTCACTCGGAAAAGTGAGACTGCGCAGTCCAGTGCACTCCGTCTGCCCTTCCTCTCATTCATCAGAAGCACACGCCTCGAGGCCTCTCAAGCGCCATTACGCGTCTCTTACATGCGACAGTGAGCGTTGCGTTTGGCGCTCAGTGCTCACTCACTCAATTGCGATCTCATTCGAAGGGGTGGGAAAATAAGAAGAAACGAAAAAAGAAAAGAAAATACCAAGCCAGGAAGGAGCGTGCAACCAGTCACAGCTGGAAGCCGCACCTGCCCATCTTTGCGGGCGCAACAGACGCACAAGACGCTACAGCGGGCGGCCATCTTGGGGCACAGCACCCGCTCACCCGCTACAGTGTGGCCCATTGGCCCCCGGGAGGTCCCTCCAGCTCCCCGCGCCGTGTGGTCCCCACCATCCTTGCCATTCGTCATACCCATTGGTCGCTTGGTCTCTTATCGGGGACCTCTCTAATTGCCCGATCGGACGGAAAATACGTACCTCTCACACTCTCTCCGGATTCTCTTATCTTATCTCAGCCACTTCCTCCCCATCCATCACTCTCCCTCTCATCACCGTCGCCGACAACCCACCGCTTCATCCGTCGGTGCTCGCCCGTCCCGTTACGTTCAGCTTGAGCTTCGTCGCTGCTGAATCGTCCGCGGCGACGCTCCCTTGAAACCGATACGGGGCCCCCGGTAGCCTCGGTCGTCTATCACGCCCGAGGGCTTTTCCGGAGCTTCATCTCAACCTAACCCCCCCAGCAACCTCGAACCCACCCCCCGCCGGCAACCATGTCCGGACGGAGCGCCTACGTGCGCAAGAAGATCACCCAGACGGAAAAGGAAAAGGCCAGGGCGAGGGCGAACACGGCCGGCGGCGGAGACTATGATGACATCCCCATCCCGGACTTCCCCCTCCCGCAGACGGGGGCCTCGCTGCCCGTCGGCACCGGCATCGGGACCACCAACGCCCGCTTCCTCAAGTTCTCGGAGCCGCCCCGCGACGTCAAGATCAGCACCCCGAGCATCGGCAGCGGCAGCGGGAGCAGCGAGGGCGGCCGCCGGGACGGAGGGGCCGGCCCCCTCGACGACTTCGCCTACGCCCGCGCCCGGAGGCCCACCATCAAGACGGAGGACGTGTCGGGCATCGAGAAGTCGGGGCTCCGGAGCAGGCTGGACAAGAAGAGCGAGGACGTGAGGCGGGGGCTGGCCAAGACCTTCACCTTCAAGCGCAAGGACAAGGAGCCCGAGTTCCGCCCCGAGTCGGTGGCCACCGTCCGCCCGAACCACGCCGCCCACACCTCCGGCTCCGGCTCCCTCTCGCCGGCGGAGCCCGAGTACACCTACGAGCAGTTCAACATGGATACCATGCAGCAGATGCAGATGCAGATGCAGATGCAGCAGATGCAACATATGCAACATATGCAACAGACGCAGCAGATGCGCCACCAGGAGATGGACCTGCCCATGTCACCGCCCCCGGCCTCGAAGCTGCCCCCGGTGCCGACGACGCCTCCCATCAAGCGGTGGATCGGCGCCGGCAGGCCAGTCCAGAGGTGGAACAAGCTTCGCAAGGACCCGGAGCTCTGGGACCCCAACGGCGACGTCCTCGTCTTCTTTGGTCACAAGGGCCAGACCCCTCGGCCGAACCCGTCGTTCAGGCTCTCGTCACATATCATTGAGGCTACAGAGTCAAGGTATCTCATCACTCTGCTCCGCGAGGGCACAACCGAGGAGGACATATACATGCCTCCATCGCCACAAGGCGCGCCACCAATGCTGCGGCCGCATATGGGCCGTGGCCAGCCGACGCCGCCAATATCAGAAGACCTAGGCGAGGCCGACGGCCAGATCTCGTACGAGATGTACTTCCCTACCCCGGCGAACATGACCAAGGTAGAACAGCTCCGCAGCCACATCACGACGAGGAACGTCTTTGCTCTGCTTTACCACGCATCCATCGTTGGGCTGTCGCTACACCAGGCCCTCGCCGACCTCCACACTCGCTTGGATGCGTACATGCCGCCAGACTCGGACAACGTGGGCATGATTCTCAACTTCCTGTCCGCTCGGGGCATCGATGACGTCCGCAACGACCCGGAGACGGCGGTAAGCCTGCTGGCGTGGTCGGAGGGGCAAGCTGTGAGGTGGGAAGAGGGCTGGCGCGAGAGCTTCCTGCACTGCGCCGGCATGTACAGCCAGCTGGAGCAGTGCGCCGACTTCAACCAGCTCACGCCCATCACCCGCGCGCTGCTGGAGCGGGCGTGCCTGGAGACGCAGCTGCGCGTACAGGCCGCCGAGGAACGGCTCGCCGAGTTTCAGTACGGCGACATGTGGCCCGCAGGCGTCTCTCCGACAGCCAAAGCGGCGGCAGACCGCCTGCAAAAGTTCATCCTCGGCCACTACTCGAGATCCCACGGTTGCTGGCCGCCCGCGCCGACGAGCGGGCTGCCGGACGCGGACGGCGAGGACATGTGGCTCACGAGGAGCGTGGCGCAGTCGCTGCAGAAGGACTTTGGCGCCCTGTACGACTACCTCGTGAACCGGGACATCGTCTGGGACATGTCGGAGGCGCGATCGGGCCGCAAGTGGATGATGGCCAGCGAGAAGGACAAGGGCTTCGACGCGGACATCGACGTTCCCATGACGGACATGCTCGTCGAGTACGACAACAGACTGCGGTTCCCGCACATCCCGCACCCGTACCCGCTGGTGCCCGAGTCGATCGCGCCAGCGCCGAGCGCGAAGGAGCCGTCCATGTTCAAGAAGAAGAACGGCACCGCCGCGAACAACGGCGGCCGCGGAGGCGCCCTGGAACGCCGCGTCCAGCTGGCGTACACCGAGGCCACCAACATTTACATACTAGGCTCCGACTTTACGCAGTCCGACCTCATCGACGCGTTTGTCAAGTTTGAGAAGACGGACAGCATCACGGAAGTCGACCCGGCCGTGGCGCGACGAGGCAGATGGGTCCTGATTTATGGTATTCTGCAGACCCTGGCCAGCGTTTCCGTCGACGCGCCCAACGTCCGGTACCGCGACGACGTGCCGTACCATCTCTCCCCGCGCCTCAAGGGCACGCGGGTGCCGCCGTGGAAGGGATCGGGCACGCCGGACGAGGCCTCGCACGAGCTGTCGCACTGCTGGACGGTCCAGCGCAGCTGGAACGGACAGAGCAGCAGCGGGGCCGAGAGCTCGGGTGGCTCGGGTGACTCGGGCGACACCAGCCCCGTCCAGGGCCTCGGCCGCGCCTTCGGGTTCCCTCGGGCCCCGCCCTCGACGACGTCGCGCGGCTCGGGGTACCAGACGCCGGCGACCCGGTCGGTGCACTCGGCGGGGTCGGCGCCGCCGTTCAGCTCCGCGTACAGCGTGGTCAGCGACACCGACACGAGCAGCAGCGTGCGCACGCCGGCGTCTAGCCGGCCCGGCACAAACATGAGGCGGGCGCAGTCGCGGGACAACGTCAAGGGGGCCGGGAGCACGCGCAGCGGGGGCACCTTTGGGCTAGACCGCGGCGAGGGGATGGAGCTACCGGTGCGGAGGCGGGATCTCGGCGGCCACGGCGAGGCCTACGGGCGTTCGAACAGCGGGAGCCACGCCCATGCGCTCCCGGCATTGCCGGGCAACATCACAGGCTCGGGCGGGTTCCTCGCGCTCGACGACATGGTGGACTCGAGGAGTTCGAGGAGCTCAAGGAGCGGGCGGGGGCGGCAGAAGCGGGAGGGCTCCGAGACGGAGTCCACGGCGCCGCGGATCAGGGACTTTGACTTGGACGTTATTGACGACCACGAGCCGTGAATGGGGCAATGTTCGGAATGAAGAGACTTTTTATGGGATGACAGGACCATGTATACATGTAATCTACGAGACGAGGAGGAGGGACCAAAAAAAAAAAAGGAGGAGGCATACACAGCAAGCGGAATGCATGTTGACGGGCTGAGGGGAGAAGTCCCTCGAGATTTATTACCATTTACATTATATGCTACGAAAAGCCATGTCACGATAGATCGAAAAAAAGTTGGACGTAGCTAAGTTTACTAGAGTGATACCCGGCGTCGTTGTTCTCTCGCGTGATGATTCCTCTCTTGTCCTTTAGATGAGATCTATGCTTGAAGAAATGACGGTCAAGACTGACTGCTGCTGACGTGGACAAGACCCCAGATGCGCGGCCCCTGACGGCTCGGAGACGGGTGCGAAGATCACCAGCGAGCGGCATGGTAGGGTATCGTGAGGTCGAAGAATAATGAAGATGCAGTGTAGGTGGGAGGAGGCGAGTCAGTGGGGTGCAGCGCGGGTCAGCCCAGCCACCTCACCAGACCCCACCAGGCCCTGTTGGCTGTTTTTATGGGGACCTTTTTTTCTGTCCCTTCTGTTTCAGCAGTTTTTTTTTTTTTTTTTTAATTTCTTGGACTGCAAGATCCTTTTGTGATTTCCCCTGTTCCTCCTTTTTATTCATGGGCGGTGAAGATGACCAGTGGTTGCGCAGCTTCAGAGAAAAATTGGTAAGAAACACCACCAAATGAGTCCAGGCCGCGCTTGCTTACACTAGAACCAACCCCGCTAGTTTTTTGGGCTTGGAGTGGCTTGCCATTGTTCTTGGAGTAGGAAGTGGGGTATCTGTCTGATTCAGACAGTCTGATTGGACGCTGATGTTTGCACTAGTTCTCTTTGGGTGCAAGTGTGAGGTGGCATGTGGTTGCTGGCCGGGAAACCAGGAGGGTGTGGCCACTGGTACGGAGTAGGTAGGTACAGTCATTCGCGGACTGGGGAGAACCCTGAGACATGGATTGATGGTGGAAAGAGAGAAAAGTCGGCACCTTCCATTCTGTCACTGTCACTGCGAACAGGTACTTCGAGTGTGCGCCACAATCTGCGAGATGACGAAGACGTGCCTTCCACACGAACTACAGCTGCTGCGTACTAGGTGCTGAAGGAAGGCAGGTACACCTACCCAAGGCAATTGCGAATGGGATGTTGGGAAGGTGCGGTGATGATGTGTTGGTTTCTAATCGTGACTTCCCTCGTTGTCGGCCCTCGCATCCCGGGTTTGCTCGCTCTAAAGAGGAGGTCGCAGGTGTCGATCTCGTAGCCGACGTCATAGCACACGATGCAGGGAAGGAGCTGCCAACTGCTGCTACTTGCCATAGTGCGGTATTAGTGGGGGCACCTTCCAGCAGCTAGCGGCGGCAGGCGCCTGCAGCTCTCGGGCTGCCGCTGTGTCGCTCCAGGAGATTCTGTCTGTGCGGCACTCCGTACTGCGCTGCTTGTTTGACGGGCGTTAGAAGGAGCCGTTGTACCGAGCTCACTCGGACACCTGCTTCGAGGAACTTACTTCACTTTGGAATTCCATTACCTCAGTATTATCTGGACTGATGGAAGCTCGCCTCGCTTTGCGTTCGATGCCTTCCTTGCTGTGCCGCGGTTCCTGCCCATCCCATCCCAACCCTCCGTCCCGCTGCCCGTCCACGATCCGGCCGTGTCCCACTGACAGATACTTACACCGTTGAGTATTATTCGAGGCTTACAAGAGTAAAGACACACAGAAAACTGGGAATCATCCTTGCCCGGCCACTCGTTTTCTTTTGCTGCTCCTCCTCCTCCAATCCTCCTCTGCCTCTCCCATTTTCCGTCAATGTCACCATTCCCAGGGTCTCTCATCTTGCAGCGTCCCTGCTGGTTGTAGCCCATCCAATGCGACTCTGTTTTTCTTTTCGCTTCGCTTCACCGTCCTGTCCAGGCCCTGGGGTGGGGGTCTAGATGCCTGCGGTTCCAGCCCAACCACCTGCATTTGATCCATCATCCACGGCAACGGCCTTGCTTTTCTGCCTCTGTCATGACTTGTTGCTGACCCTGACGACCCCCCCCGAACCTGAACCTGAACCTGGCCTGACTTTTGTAACCTGCATATGGCCGCCTCTCTCTGTCACACCCACATAGACACACCCCAAACACCCTCGGTGACGCACCTCCAGCTGCTGCTGCTTCTCGTCGGCGCATCCGCCCCGAGTTACCTACTTGACCGCACACTTAAGACCCCCCCGTCCCAGCCACCCGTCCTCCGTCTAAAGGGGTCTAGAAAGAAAAAGGCTCCTACCCTGCGGTCCCTCGGTCTTGCGCGTTTCTCTGCCTACTCCCTCCCTATCCATCTGTCTGTGCCTGTCTCACTCAGACAACAAACAAACAGCAGCGTTCATCCCCGAACACTTCTCGCTCCCTCGTCCTCGCTCCCGTCGTTTGCTGTCGCTGTCGGAAGCATCGTGGTCGCAAACGCTGTGAAAGCGCATCTCTCGTCGCGTCGCGTCGCGTCGCATCACCAATAGTCTCACCGAATTCTGCGCATCAGTTGCGCCACTCGGTTGCCCGTCATGTTGTTCGCAATGGCCTTCGCAGGGCTGCGATTCCTGCAGATCATCACCTTGGTAGGTCCTCGCGCGCTCCCCGAGTCGCAAACCTCCAAGCGATGCCTTTCGCGCGCATAGGACAGCTCGTGATGGCGGCAACTAACACCCGCGCAGATCCCCACCATGGGCATGCTCGCCTGGTTCGTCGACGGCTTCGTCAAGCAAAACGTCGTCGTCCCCAACTCGATCCTCGTCCTCTTCATCGTCTCCGTCCTCGCCCTCGCCTGGGCCATCTTCACCCTCTTCAGCTACCACCGCAGCAGCACGAACGCCCTCTTCGTCGCCGTCGTCGACCTCATGTTCGTCGGCGCCCTCATCGCCGCCGTGTGGTACCTCCGCGGCATCCACAACGTCGACTGCACCAGTCTCTCCCGCGACGGCCGCTGGACCGCGAACTTCCCCGGTCTCGTCTCCATCTCGGGCCCGCGCTTCAACCTCTTCACCGACAAGCCCTGCGCCATGCTCAAGGCCTCGTGGGTCTTCGGCATCATCAACTGCATCCTCTTCTTCTTCACCGCCGTCCTCGCCTGGATGCACGGCGACCGCATGTCCTCCAGCTACGAGCGCAAGTACTATCACGACGGCCGTCACCGCCGCCACCGCAGCCACTCCCACCGGAGCCACAGCCGCCGCAGCTCCCACTCCCACCGCCGCGTCTACGTCTAAGCTGGGCCTTGATGGGATTCGACGCAGAAACCCAACAGGCAGGAGAATACCCAAACCAAAGAAGAAAGAAACACACAAAAAAAGAACAAAAAAACATGACCAGAGATGAGACAAGATACCATGGAATGTCACGATTAAGAATCATGTGGGAGGAAGCGCTCGGATAATTTTCTGTTATTTTCAGTTGCAACATGGCACATGTGTCCATGTCCAGGGTTTATCATCATGATGACGAGTTTTGACGTCTTGGACGACTCGATATTATCTACTTCTCATTTCTCCCATTTTTCGTTAATACTTCATCGGCGACGCCTCGGTCTGGCTGGACCGGTCGAGTGTCATTTTCCCATGTACACAGGACGAATACCCCAACCGGGTAATGAAGAAAAGAATTTGATAAACTGTTACAAGAAACTTCCCTGGACATGATTTTGGTCATGGACGTGATTTTGGTCATGAAATGGTATCGTGTGATTTTCCCCGCATCTCCTAGATGTGTGAACCCCCCAAATGCTGCCTTTCCGCTATTCTAGAACTTGTACTTTTAATGTGACCGTGCCCCGGACCTCGAACTCCTCTCTCATGCCCTGCTGGCGTCCTCGCCGACGGTGTACCCGCGCGCAACGCCGCTCCTGCCCTCCTCGACGAGGGTGCTGCTCTCATCGTCGTAGTCGGTGCCGAGGCCCTGCCACGTCCGCTGCGACCGCAGGTACTCGGCGCCGGGGCTCAGCACGCCGTTGATGGTGGCCACCTCGCCCACCTCCCGCTTCACGAGCGCCGACTGGGCGGGCTTCGCTTCGGCATCCCCGTCCCCGTCACCGCCGGCCTTGGCCTCGTTCGCCGACCGCACGGGCATCCGCATCGGCCGGCTGCTGACGAGCCTTCCAGTGCGGAGGTCGTACTCGGGCGGCGCCGACTCGTCCTCGTCTCCTTCCTCCTCCTCCTTTCGGGAGACGGCCTCGTGGTCCAGCTTCTCGATGCCGCCCCACCACTCCAAGCCCCACACGCGCTCGCTCTCGGGCGTCAGCGCGACCTCGAGCTCGAACGGGGTGATGACGGGCCTGAAGAAGCCCGCGTCCTCCTCGACGAGACCGCTCTCCCAGCAGCCGACGACGACCCAGCCGTCGACCTCGGCGAAGTTGGCGAGCTTGGCGGCGTTGAGCTTGCCGACGACGACGGTGTAGCTTTTTTTCCCTGCGTCGGCGACGCGCCGGCGGAGGAGGTCTATGCTGGGGAGGTAGTTTGACACGGAGAGCGTGTTGACGAGGATGCCGACGACGCCGGCGGCCGCGAGGGTGAGCACGCGGGCGAAGCGGCGGCGGAGGAGGGCGTTTGTGGTGCGCGTTGGGTCGTCTGTCGAGAGGTCCGATGTCGAGAGGACGTGCAGGGAGGACATGCGCGTTTGGAGGGCGAGGAGGAGCGCCGGGGGAGGGGTGGAGATGTGGAAGAGGGAGTGGGAGGAGAGGTCGTCTGTCTCGAGGTCGGAAGAGGTAGAGGTGATGATTTTGCGGTTCGGGATCGTGCCGGCCGGGTTGTGGACAACTTCGGTGGGAAGGATGTGCGTGTACCCGTCGGACTGCAGCTTCTCGACGAGCGGCGCGACGTGGTCCTGGTAGGTTACGTCCGCCACCACGACGACCTTCTTCTCCTTATCCAGGAACTCTTTCCGGAACGACTCCGCCACGCGGTCGAGGTCCAGCACGTGCCTGGTAAAGACGTATATCACCGGCAGCCGGGACGTCGGCGACAGGCAGGACCGGCCGTAGTGCACGACGACCTGGGCGTCGACGTGCTCCGCCGCGATCTCGTCGACGCAGCACGCGCTGTAGGACGTGTCGGCCAGTATGTACACCTTGTGCGTCTCCGGTGAGCCGAGCGCGCTCGTCAGGGCCTCGGCCACGCGGGAGGCGTCGCGGAGCATGGAGTCCGGGAACTGAAGGGCGACGCGGGTGAAGCCCTTGTCGGAGATCTCGCGCGCCGTGCGGGCGATCTCGTAGACTGAGGCGAGGTCTTCATCGGAGGCGCGGGGAGGAGGGGGAGGCTGCGCGGGGGTCGGGTCTTCGAAGAGGTTATCGGAGGGCGTCGAGAGGACGGGCGGCGCTGAGAGTTCTGACATCGCGGCCGGGAGTTTCTGTGTCGAGAAAACTTTTCTTGGTTGGAGGAAAGTTTGGAGCATGCAGGAATCGGCCGGTGATGGCGGGGTTCCTGATGGCGGGGTACAAAATTCGAGGTGAAGAGGAAGGGGCCCCTGCTCACCGAGGGCTCACCGAGGGGTGGGGTCAATGGGGTCCACTCCCCACCGAGACCGTATTCCTGGACACCAACTTCTGGAAACATTATCACCCGGACCACGACGATAATCGACCCAACAGCTTACCACCACCCCACGCAATGCGTCAGGTCATGCCTTAGTGCAGCTTATCGATAAAAGCTCCTTGACCTGAGAAATTCGAAGCAGAACTGTAAGGCTAACAGAGAGCAAGATGTCCCAATGCTATTTTTGCCAGTTTCTTCATTTGGACAATTACCATAACCGACACTGATGACGTCGACTTGTCACTGGAATGAATCAAATGGAAGTTTGGATAGAAGAAAAAGAAGCGGTGTATTACTCGTTTACTTGTCAGTCTCTGATGCGCATACAGTCAAATCCACCATTACCATCATCACCCTCCTCAGTATTCCGCCACAAACCAGACAATACCATCTCAGCCGCCAACGTTTCTCAGATTCCTCTCATTACCAACGACCTCTTTGGAGGAGCAGACGCGAATGTGTTGCCGGACCAAATGAGGCCAGCTTAAGCAGTCTTCTTCCTGTCGTCGTCGGGGCCCAGAGGAGGAACACCAGGAGCAGGCAGGGGAGCAGCGGCGCCGGGGAAGCCGGGCCTGGGAGGCTGGCCGGGAACGGGGAAGGGGGCGGGGAAGCCGGGGGCTCCGATGGGGGGAGGGGGAGGGCGCCTGTCGCCGTCGCGGCCGCCGCCACGGCCTCGGTCGCCATCGCGGTCGCCGTCGCGGAAGCACTCGCGGTCACCATCGCGGCCGTCGCGGCGGTCGTCGTCGTCCCGGCGGCAGCAGCGGTTGCCGTTGCGGTCGCGGCCCTCTCTTCCGTCGCGGCACTCGCGGTCGCCGTCCCTGCCGCCGCGGTCACCGTCACGGTCGCCATCACGGTCGCCGCGGCCTCGGTCGCCGTCACGGTCGCCATCACGGTCGCCGCGGCCTCGGTCGCCGTCACGGTCGCCGTTGCGATCACCATTGCGGTCGCCGTCGCGGTCACCGTTGCGGTCGCCGTCGCGGTCTCCATCGCGGTCTCCGTTGCGGTCACCCTTGTCGCCCTTGTCGTTCTTGTCACCCTTATCGCCCTTGTCGCCCTTGTCACCCTTCTCGCCCTTGGGCATGTTGGGAGCGGGAGGGGCAGGAGGAGCCTGCCTGGCCACCAGGGCGTTGGACTGGCTGAGTCCGCTGTGTATGTGTCAGTGGAAATATCGAGGAAGGCGGCGAGCTCGGGATTCATACCTCTGGTCCGCGGCGAATGGGGCGGCGCTGGCACCCATGGTAGCGGCGACCATTACGATGAGAGACTTGCTGAAACGCATTTTGAAAGTTGGCCTCTGTGTCGAGATAAGAGTATAGAGGATGATGTTTTTTAAGGTTGAATGTGAAAGCTGGCCTGGAGAGGCACTTGAGAGTTGTCTGCTGAAAGGATGATTGAGAGGAGAGATGATTGTTGAGTGTGAGTTGGGAGGAAAACGAGAGCAGGAATCGAGAAGAATCAAGCGCTTATTATACTTGATTCTCTTCACTCATCGAGTGTTGCCTCGTGCTTTCCACGACTGGAGAGTTTGCGGTGTCGTCCCTCCGCGCATCGTATCACTTCCGTACCTCCACCTTCAACAGTTCGCCGTCTCCGCCCCCCCCCTCCAAAAGTGCAATGATGAAGCATAACCTGTCCGGTGTCCCAATAACTCTATCATGCAACCGGCACACCCAAAAGGGTAATTCTGGCAGAGGGCGCGGTCAATGGGGCTGGCGCAGGCACGCGTCGACCGGCTTACATGGACCATCGAGCGGCACTACCGCCCAGCTTGGTCAGGCAGCCACTGACATGAAGGTGGTCCACGTAAGAGGCAGTTGAGAAATATTGCAAGTATTAGGGAGGAAGAAAGAACTTGGAGAACGAACGCCGTCTGATGATTCTTTTTCTTCAAACGTCGTTGGATGTTTTCTTCTAGTGGACCGTAGAGACCCGGCATCCGCCAAATGTTTCGGCGTCGTCACCCAGCGAGACTGGGATGTCCGCTGTTCCATCTGGGGCGTACCTACCAAGCGTTTGACGACACTCTTTGGAACAGCACGGTTGATGCGGTCGCCATCAGTCGTTCATGCCTGGACTTTGCCCCGGGTCCAAGGCCATGATGAGCTTCACCGCGGTCCCGAAGTGACGAAGTCGCCCCCGAAGCCGTCCCCGAGACCATCATGAGCAGCAATGCCTGGCTCCAACGCGTCGTTGAGATATCCTCACGTCTCACAGTGTGTGTGGCGAGGTCCTCTTGCTTACTCACTGTTGGGAAGACCAAAATAGTTCATCACTGTCTGAGCTGAGAGGAACGGAGTTGTGATTACTCACCTCTCTCTACGGAATACAACATCGCGAGGCTCGAGGACTGAACGAGCTCATTGTATGAATGACTGCGCCCAGTATGTTACGTCTTGAATCGCAATCTCTCAACGGCCACGACACCAGTCACACGAAGCGTCGTTTGAAGGTACCTATCGGTGCAGTTCTTTTCTTGATACCCTGCAAGAACCTACACCTGACCTCTAGCCAAGCCATTGTGACACGTAAACACCCTTCAATGTCATCCAGATAACTCTACTCATGGACCTCGAATGAACACCACCCACACACGATGCAGGCGAACTACGGTCATGGATTACAGGGTGCCGGACTTGAGGGCAACCACCATACATCCGAACCGTCAGCTGTGTCGTAAGTATTTGTAAACTTGTGTGCGCTCTTCGACGGCCCAGAACCTTCCTAGACACCTTGTCCTTGAAAGCTTTCCGCGCTGGGATCTTCCGGCTGTCTGGGCATGCTGTTGCACGATATCAAGCCGTGGAGATTTACCCAAGCACAGCTCCTCAGGAAATAGAACGCAAAGGAAGCATCAGATGCCCGGTCTGGCTAGATCCGGAGAAGGGGTCATGAAGCGACGTTGCGCCATCCTTGACCAGGAAGGGCCTATGAGAGCAACAGTGTTCTAACAATTACGCGAGTCTGAAGACCCCCAAGACCGTGAACCAACCCGAAAACATAGAAAAACACACTTTTCTGCCAGCGGCTTGGAGATGCCCTACTCCAGGGGGATGGATACCAGACCGGAGGGTCGCCCCGGAGCTTGCGATATTATGACCATGCGCCGTCTCATGGGTAAAGAAAGTCAGGACAGAAAGCCCACTGCCATGCGGACCCTTGCCCGATGTGAGAAGTTGCTTTGCGCATTGAGGCAGAGATTGTGATCAGATTGAATATGCTTTCCTGGTCAGCCGAAGCGGACACTTTACAAACTTGACTAATACTGGATTGTCGAAGAAACCGCTGGAACTCTTCGAGCAGCTTGAGCCATGAACGTGAGCACAAGCGTTCAATGCCTATGGGAGGGACGGCGTGGACCAATTACTTATCAGCCGCGTTTCGTCCGTAATTTTAGCCTTTTTGGAGAACCGCAGAGTTCCCATTGGAAGTTCTTGTCGTCGACCTCTCGTTTTTTGAGTTTGCAGTCGGGACGAATTATTCGCGGTAAGCATATTCGCTATGACCGTTTTGCCTCATTCTCTTTCGCACTTAACCGCGAAATCGAATAATACGGCAGTTATGCATTGATTTTCCGCTTAAGTCGAAACTGCCTGAACTTCTGTGATTGGACTGACTGCCGATTACTAGAAGGCGCTGATCAAAGGCTTTGAGAGGATGCTTGCTTAAGTCGATCTAGGCATGGTGTTGCAGACATGAAGCGGTAGTTGCAAACGTTGATTTCAACGATCCACTCCGTAAGGATGTCTTCATAGCATGATTTGAGGTTCCACGTAGTGGTTTCTATTGCAAGACGAGACCTTTGAAACAGCCGGATACCTACGCACATGTACCAAACCTATCTGATTACCTGCCTTGGGCAATTCATCCACAGCACGCGGACGGAGACCCGCTTGCATCATTGACGGATATGGTTACGAGGCGTTCTAGTCTGAGCGAATGATATATTCAGTAATCACGGAGACATAACTGGCTATGTGCAGTCGTGTGATATGTGGGATGCCGAGTTTTGCAGAACACTTCATGCAATTGCGCAGATTTACCCAGCTTCTCAAGGTCTACATCGTATAGTTTTCTCTTGGCAGGACGGAAAGTTTGTCCAGCTTCTTGAATGTATTCTCCTCGATGTACATTTTCTGATGAACCGCGTTGTATTACGGATGTCTCATTGAATCCAACTGTCAGTCAAATGTCTGTCGATACTGTGTTCATGTTACGTGTCGAAAGAGCAACAGGGGAAGTGTTGGACGACCTGAATTGCATTTCAGAAAGAGAACGGGAAGTGTTCATCGTCCGAACGCGAAACTACCGGATATTTTCAACCACAAGACCGCGATATAATATACAGCTAGAGTGAATTGTTGTAAGCGAGACGGAGAGGCAACTGAATTCTATGTCCTTGGTAAGTTCTTTTCTTTTTCTTTTTTATACTTCATGTTATCAATGATGACAACGACGACGACGACGACGAAAACACCACCGTGACGCATATGGGCGAGGTATGAGCTTTGAGCACACTATTCCCTGGCTCTAAAAGGCCTTTGATATGCATCCAGATCGCCCAGTGAAGCTGATCACCGGCCACTTCCGGCTGGAAGTATTTTGGAGTCAGACGCACAGAAACAACTTTCTGGCAGCTCAGTAATGCGTGTACAAGCACAGAAGTTGGCCAAGTCCAGCAGACATTGAATATCGAACACCCGAAAGCGACAACGGACCGAAGGGACGCAACAGTCTGTCAGTGAAATTGACTTTTCTTGCGAAAGAAATAATTTATACATGGCCTGGATCCTCCAAGCCTGATACCTACGCCGCCCATTCCCGTCGAGGCGATCCCTCGCTAGTTGGGACCCCCTTCAATACTATTGCTACATCAAAATCATCAAATTGTTTCATACACAGAGACAGAAGACCAAGTTCGACATTTCTGCAGACGCCTGACCATGAACCTGTCCAAGTTTGACCACTTGCTGGTCTCGCTGGCACATGCTAGAGACCCGTCGCCACCTTGGACAACTCCGTTATCCCGATAACAAAAGGCAACAAAACCAGTGTCGATTGTGGATAGTGTGTGTAGTGTCTCACATTCATGTAGCCTCATATAAGCTACTCGAACCTAGCGGGGTGGCCGTTCGGCTCGGGGCTGTCCAGCCGTTTCGTGATATTTCGGGCGAGGTGGATGAGTTGTCTGAGTTGGAAGTCCGAGTCGTTGGTGCCGTTGTTGAGCTGGGCGCCAACGAGGCCGATGGTCTTGCACATGCTGATGAGCGTTTCGCGTGCCAGCCTGGACGCGGTCTCGGGTGACTGTTGGCGGTAGTGCCGCACGCGCCCTTCCTCGTCGGACGAGAAGGAGTCTGGCTCCCGGAGGACGGTAAGGATCGAAGGGATGCCGGAGTAGGTCGGCGCCGTCGGGCTGGCGGGGTCCCGGGTGCGTACTGGGCTCGTGGGGCTCTCTGACATGTTGAAGGAGGGGTGGCGAAGTTGAAGGAGCTTCGGGGGTTGAGTAGTAATATACTACGCACAAGGCGCCGGGTTAGCTGACTAGACTCGAAGCTCGAATAAGAAAAGGCTTACTACCTACCATAAAATGGTCTTTGACTGAGCGTTTGGGGGTTGCTGCGTTGGCGCGTTCGGACAGGGCGGTGAAGTGGTTCGCGCTTGTGCTTGACAGGAAAGGGGCCGAAGGAACGAGGACAAGCAGGAACCGGCAGATTGGAGGCGGGTTTTGTATTTCGACCTGGCCTTCGGGCTGGAGGTGCGCCAGGCGCGAGGAAGAGGAGGGGAGGAGGTGGCGGGGTACCTTGATCACGAGATCATGCGCAGCCCGTCGTTAAGTTTCGCGTCTGTCTCCTCATCAAACATCATCTGATGTCGAGGACGCTGATTCCGCCTGTAGCCGCCCACGGCGACGGCCGCTATCCCTCCGTTTAAGGTTTGCAGCGTTTAACACCCACATGTACATATGCCCGTGGTTTGGAAACCGAGAACGGTCGAAGTATATGTGTACCACGAGACGTGACAAGGAGACACGGGCGTACGTGTCAGTCTGTTGTTTCGTTTCTCGGCCGACGGGATATGTTCAGTCACAGTGGCACGTCCACGAGTTGTGGACTGCCAACGAGTCAACCGGGGAAGTAAGCAATCAGAACATTCATTACCGGCAACTGGATCAATGAGTCCATAATGATGCGTGGCAAAACCGAGCCTCGAGATTACGAGTGCTTCATTGGGCTGGAATGGAAGACGTTGTTCGTTCTGGAGCGGTCGGACTGCGGGGAAGGCAAACGGGACATGGAGGCATCCCGGCAAGCGGGCGCCTAGTGCTGCCGGCGTCAGGTGGAGTGTGAGGAGACCGCTCGGCCCTTGTTTCTTAAATAAGCCCCAGAGGGTGAGCGAGTGGTGAGAGTTGGGGGCTGAGGCATTGACTGCGAATCGACGCACGCCTTGGCATCTCAAGTTTCGGAGTATATGAGGCCTCGAACAACTCAGGTTCTCTCTCTCACCCATGGATGTGGCGGGTACTTGAGAATTCTCGAAGATGCGAGCACTGCCATACGTCGGCAAGTCGGGAAATGGCTGCTGGCTTCTGGCATGATATCTTTTGATTCTTTAATAAGCAAAGCAAAGATGGAAGGCTTGTGTCTCAGTTACGGTCGGAGAGTTGGCGCCTTGTCTTGCCGAGTCCCTCCCTTCAGTTATCTATACTATACTTTGCTGAACCACAAGGCTGATCCGAATTAGGATTGAATGATTGCAGGACTTGGCAGCAGTTCATGCCGAGAGATGACAAGGCGAGGACAGATGCAATGTCGCAGTCAGCTCAAGTGTGACAACGTCCAACGACATTGTGTCGGGCTTAAAGAGGAATGGTTTGGATCTATCCGTATTCCGTTAGTATTCAGTTCAGCATGAGTGACCTGACCTGAGTTCCAGTCCCGCCCCAGTGGTGCCAAGTTTTGACGAATGCCAAGACTTTTCCAATGTCGCGTTCCAATGGCTTCGCCCCCTTTTCTTCGCTCTCGCTCTGCCTCATGTCTCTTCGTCTCATTTTTCATCTCTCATAAACCTTGTCTACAGCTGAGTTTTCAGCATTCTTCTCAGATCTATATCTGCATTGGGTAATCTAGACAAGAGGCAACAATCCATGGCCGACAGCCACCACCACGGACCCCGAGAGTCCCGCCCGTCGGCGCCGGCCGGCAACGGCGGTACGGGGCAACAACAACACAGCCACGACGAATCGACCCCGCTCCTCCCAACGGCCGTCCTCCGCACCGCCCACGAGTCCATCACGAGCCGCATTGCCCACGAGGGCGAGAGTGGGAGGAGCGGCTTCCACTCACGCCACTTCCTGACGGTCCTCTGGCGGAGCTCCTGCACGGCGTCCATGCTGGTCAACGTGCTCTGGCCCGTCGTCGTCGTCGCCCTCGTCCTGCAGCTCCTCCCGGGTCTGCCCCTGTGGAAGTTCGCGACGGCCTACGTCGCCGTCATCCCCTCCGCGAACCTGCTGGGCTTCGCGGGCCAGGAGTTCGCCCGCAAGATGCCCAAGGTGGCCGGCATCCTCATCGAGACGACGTTCGGGTCCATCGTTGAGATCATCCTCTTCGTCGTGCTCATCGCGAAGCACAACGCCGCCCACCACGAGGGCGGGAACGGCGACGAGGGGAACCTGATCCCCATCATCCAGGCCGCCATCCTCGGCAGCATCCTGACAAACCTGCTCCTCTGCCTCGGGCTCTGCTTCTTCTTCGGCGGCCTGCGCCGCACCAGCCAGAAGTTCCACGCCATCGTCTCCGAGGTCGGCACCGGCCTCCTCCTCGTCGCCGCCTTCGGCCTGCTGATCCCCAGCGCCTTCTACTCGGCCCTCAAGTCCGAGGCCCTGCCCGAGTTCCCCGGCCTGCGCCCGCCGAGGTTCACCGAGCGGACGCTGCAGGCCGACGTCCTGCGCATCAGCCAGGCGACGTCCATCGCGCTGATCGTGGCCTTCTTTCTGTACATCTGGTACCAGGCCAGCAGCCAGCACAGCATCTTCGACGAGGTCATCGAGATGGACGAGCACCGCGACGCCGACCGCGAGGAGGACATGGAGAAGCCCAAGTTCACGCTGACCGAGACCGCGATCGCCCTTACCATCTCTCTGGTTCTCGTCACCCTCCTGCTCGTCTGTCTTGTCGAGGGGATCGAGGAGGTCGTCGAGAGCGGCGTGCCTGATCAGTTCTTGGGCTTGATTCTCCTGCCGCTGGTCGAGAAGGCTGCCGAGCACTTGACGGCTATTGACGAGGCTTGGGGTGAGCACTTCGAACTTCTACCATCACAAAAAGCCTACTAACAAATACCTGCAGACGGAGTCATCAACGTCGCGCTGTACCACTGCCTCGCGCCCTCGATCCAGACCGCCCTCTTCAACGGCCCCCTAGTCGTACTCGTGGGCTGGGCGCTCGGCAAGCCCATGGACCTCAACTTTGAGATCTTCATGATCGGCCTGCTCGTCCTGTCGATCCTCGTCGTCGGAAATTTCCTGCGGGACGGAGAGTCCAACTGGCTCGAGGGGGCGTTGCTAGTCGTAAGTTCATTTCAGCCGCAGCCTGCAAAAAGGCCTTACGTTAATTTCACCAGGTCGTGTATGTGATTATTGCAATTGCGTGCTGGTACTATCCCAACCCCGACGTGGCCACCTCCAACGGTATCGAAGGCTCGGAACTTGTCAACGTTACCATGAGCGTCGACACGCTGCGACACGTTCAGAGCCTTTTGCAGATGAACCTTGACTAGATTGAGCGACACCAGACAGATTCTTGAAGGGCAGACTCATGGCGGCGAGTCCTTGGGTACGAGATGTCGATGGAGGGAGATTCGGCCAAGGTTCCTGTGGGCCGTACCAAAAAGAGAAGGATGAAGGCCAGAGCTGGTCGACCGTGGCCCGAGCGATAGAAATTGCATACGGCAAGAGTAGGAGTGTCTGGAGTGGCTTGAAAGAGGTATTTCGCAGCGTAGGCTACCCTGCCCGCAGCCTTTCGCCTCTCCGACAAGGACACAGGCACGTGGCAATCTGAAGCTTCAAGAACCGCGTGTCTCGACAGGGGAACGAAGTTGAACTTTGACCAGATCCAAATTGAAAATAAACTCTGCGCCGTGGCCAGCGGGCTGCTAAGCAGCCAGCCTGGCTCGTGACTGGCACTAGAAGTACATGCACCGACGTGTAGAAACCCATCTAGATCATGTAAAACATGCCACGTCGTAGTCCCTCATAGCAAAAACGTGGCATCTCGTTCGTGGACCCCCAGATGATCCCCACAATCCGATTAAACACCCGATATCTTTCGAGTCCGAAGTCATTGAGACGCACCGCCCAGGTTTTACAAAAGAGTGATGAGCCGTTGCCGATAAACCACGTTTCGTTATGAGAGCAGCGCAGCTCCTAGAAGAGGGTTCTGGGGATACTTCCCGTCAGAGGGAGTTTCGGCATAGCAAACGGCGCGGGGAGATGCCCGACTTACCTGAACAACATCTATTCCGACTTAGCACTTGCAATACGGGGGATAGACACCGCCGACGGGCCAGATGCATGCGTTCGCGCAGCCTCCGCAGGCCGCGGCGAGCTGCCAGCTGGCGCCGTTGCAGACGGCGATGCCGGCGTTGTTGGTGAGGCACTCGTAGCCCGCGCCGCTGCACGGGGAGCCGACGTCGACGTCGGCGGAGACGGAGGCGACCATGACGGCCAGGAGGGCGGCGATGCAAGAGAACTGCATGGTGTCTGTCTGGATGTTCCGATACTGGAAAGCTTTTGGGAGTCGGAGTGAGACGACGAATGAATTCGGTGTAGTTGCGGAAATACGGTTCAAGATTCAAAAGAGAGAGAGACGATCGTTGGGCTTTGAGGTGTGTGCGGGTCTAAATATCGCTTCAATCGACAGTCTATAACCAGATCGGCGATGACAGCCTGGAGGTCATAACCTTTTGGGATGAATGCTGCATAGTGAGAGAACAGATACGGGGCTGAGTGGGAAGTAAACTCGTTTCTCACAGCCACCCAACAGGAAATATGTATATCGCAGCTCAAAACTGGGTGGTCGACGGTTCGATATTGATGGGAGTTGGCACCTGCGCCGGCTCCGCCGACGCGATGAGATTCGACCTTGAAGCAAACCAACTACAACTGGGCACCTGTATCACAAGTCAAAACCGAGATTTGTAGGGAATGGCGGCATGTAGAGTGGAAATACGAGGGCGAAGGCACTCGAGTATCTGGTACCGGCAGCTTGTCGAGTGAAAGCGGTATACTCCATCGAGATGCCCGCCGGCGATTGAGGCACCATGGTTATTGTTTTCTTGCAAAGAAGAATCTCCTGGAATAATATGGACCTCTTGAGAAGCATGTCGAACAAATTGGAGAAGCCAGCTGTAATTGGAGAAGCCAGCTGTCACAAAACTTGTGTTGATGCAATGCGTTGCCGCTTTTACAGTTCATTGAGTACTGCATTGCCAAGGCAAAAGCGCAAAGGGGGAATAGCGGCCCCGAAAGCCACTGGGTCACATTTAATAGCCCGGGCCAGCATCAGCCGCATCGAAGGATACGCTCCCTAGGTACATGTCGTGGAGGAAAGCCCAACTCCAATCGTCGCCGTCTTCTTGAAACATGCTTTCGCCAGCAAAATGAGGAAACTCGAGCGGGAGGGAAGGGGACTGTCCCTGTTCATGACCATCTGGAATGCTTTCGCCGACTGTAGCGGATCTTGTCGGCAAAATAGAAAGCTCAGATTCGAACGGCGGATGGGTTGCAAGCGAAGACGCTTGGGATTCCGCGAGAAAGCGGCTACGAGTCGTAGGGTAGTTGCGTGTGCCAGAATCTCTAGCACCAAGTAACTCCGGAGCTTGGGCAGCTGGCTGGAAGATTTGGGTGGAATCGTCAGAGTGATCGGCTTCCTTGATGATGGTGCTGTTGCTGACCATCCTGTCCGACTTCATCACCCACTCCTCCAGACCTCCGGTATCACCGCCCATGCGAACGCTAAGCCTCGCGCTGCCGGAGTGCTGTGAGGCGCTTCCGTGGCGGAGGTTGTGGTGGTAATCCCGAACCATGGCCGAAAAATACTGATCAACTTCGGTGAATCTGCCTATGAAGGCAGACGCTACGCCCGAGTACTCGGCGAGCTTCGACAGCGAGTCGAACAAGGTTTTGGTGGCGCCGATATCAGAACTGGCGGGCTCGGCATCTGGGATTTCGTTTTCGGCATCTTCTTTCGTTAGGGACCTTTCTGTGTCCATATGAGGGAAATATCTAGCATAAATCGCGGTGAACGACGCTGTATAGACGACGAACGCGGCGAGGGGAGAATGCGGCATTTGGTCTTCGCACAGCCCAATCAGGTCAACTACCGACTTCCCTGCTCGAAACAGCTCCTGTGCGCTGTGCTCCCAGAAACCCGGGGGAACTTCGTTTGCCGGAAACGTAGGTTCATCCAGAGGGCCACTCGGCTTGCTGCATTTGATCGGGATGAAAGGTAGGTATTGGCGATGGAGCATGATCTTGCAGAGGGCCATCAGCAAGTGAAACAAGATATATGTGCTCGAAGCGCTGTCGTGGCGAAAGTAGTTGGACGGCGAAAGGCTGAGAAATAGGCCGGGGGTTTCAACGAGTTGATCAAACGTATCTAGGTGGCGGCGGAGGTCGAAGAACCTTGACTGGGGACTCCAGGGCGGAGTTGTGTTGTCCTGAAAGCGACCACCGTAGTTGGTGTAATGTGATATGCGACCCCAGACGTCCACAAGTCGCAAGAAGTGGCCGAGGATGCTGAGATCAGACTGAAGTGTTGATGTGGAGAGTTCGCTAGAAAGGAAGCCAGTACAGACTTCACGACTCAAATCAAACTCTTCCCTGGCACACGGAAGCTGAATATGGATGTCTTCTGACATGATGATCGATGGACGTTCTTTTCCGCAGGACATTAGTCGATCGAATACGAAACAGCTGAACATGGTTCGACGTCGAACTTCGCGGTCAACAGCGAGCTCTTCGGAACTTGGACCGGAATTATGACCAGGCCAATGGGGCTTCATTTCCCGTCCAAGCTTGAGTGCCTGCGCCATGCGGACCGCAGCTCCTATGAGCATCCAAGCTCTGAGTCCTTCGTGGTTGGGAGAGATCCATTCATAGAGGCCTAGCATGAGCAGGGCTTGAACGCGCTCGACCGACCCACATGAAGTTGCGGTGATGAAGGACCCCAAGGCCTTTTCCATCAAGCGGGCAAAAGCTTCAGGGACATCTCGGGCTTCCCTCGTCTCGGTAATGTTGGCGGGAACAGCGGTGTCTGTCGAGCCATTGCCTTGGGTCTGTTCGAGGTAATCGACGAGTTCAGGGTGGTACCTTCCGGTCAGGGCGAGAAGGCCCAGAAGGACAAGGTTGACGTCGAAAGCGACGGGGTTTCGATCGGTAGACAAGTCGTATATCTTGCTTTTGAGTGTCGGTATGTGAAGAAACGGCAATTCGGTGGCGTAATGACGCTGATACGTAAGAAAGATCTTGTCCCACAACGCCCTATCGATGCGTCGGACCACCAGAACATCTGTGGAGTGAGACCTGTCGTCTGTTCCGGTGCCTGCATCATTCCTCTTGAGTCGTTTCCGCAAAGAGCGAGTTGTTGCCTCTTGAGAACTCCGTCGTCGTCTTGAGGAAGGAGGCTCCGGACTCTTTGATGGCTGACCCGCGAGTGTCGGCCACGTACACCTGTTTCCGCTTTTTACGCAGTTTCGGCAGGGTGAGTCAAGGCTTCCGGTGTTATCGCACCTGATCTTGGATCTCCGGCACCTCGCGCAGGCGATGCTGGATCGGATTCGCATAATGCTGGCCATTTTCCCGGACAATGCGACCTGGAAGGCGCCAAATGTCCGGATGGCCCAGGAACGCAAACGGGCTTGTCGAGGGCTCAAAGTAGGCTGAACTGTGTTGTTGGTGATGTTGTCGTTGTTGGGCCGCACTATTAATTACGGGTGACAGCGCGGCTCGGTGAGGGGTAATTAGATGGCCCCCACAAACTTAAATTACTAAGACGAACCCCCAATCTTATCGCCAAGGTCAGCATCGAGAGCCAGAGTCCTGAGTATGGCGTCCTACGGTGTCCTGCGGTGTCCCTGATGTCCCGTGGTGTTGTGAGAGGGCCCCGGTCACGAGTGACTACGATGGTATTACAAAGTCGTTACAGCGTCGTCACTGCTGAAGAATTAGGCGGGCTGAGGTTGCTGGTTGGCCAACTCCTAGTGTATTTCGCCGACTGCCGATGCTGGGTACCACGTGGTTGTGAAGAAAAAGCTGAACTGACTCATTAGCCAAGACCTGGGGTCGATCTCCCAATGACAAATTGTGCCAATTCTTCCATCTCCACCGGAGATCGGCCTAGACACAATGCTCTCTCGTAGCTCCATCTCCAATTGCAGTCCGACGACGAGGCCTATTCCCCCTCAGTGTTGCTCCCCGTGATGTCGTTCGTCATCAACGTATGCTGTTGTTCGGGATGCATTAGCTGAGAGCCGGGGCATTCAGACAGGGATCTTCGGCATACCTCATTCGGTAAGCCTTCAAGGAGCGAGGGGGAATTCTTGGCTCACAGGCCAAAGATCCTGCCGAAGCGCTTGGTGAAGCTCGCAGGCTCCTCCTCGTGCTCGCTATAGGCGGGAAGCAGTAGACGGCTGTGCTCGTCAGACTCGTCCGGACCGTCGTAAGCGGGGCGTCCTCGCAAGTCCGTGTTGGCATAGCGCCAAGCTCTGTCGAGATAATCGGGATCGCGCAGGGACTCCTCGTCTCCAAGCTCGTTCTCTTTCTTATTCGCCAGGGGCCATTCAAGCGAAGCGATCGTCTTCTAGACGACAGCGAGCGGGGCGGTGACCCAGGCGGCGACTCGGGCCATGGCGGAGGTGACGGTGGCACCGCAGCCAGACGCGTCGTAGGAACGCGAGTTGACGTTGCCAATGATCTGCTGCTCTCTAGAAGGAGGGATATGACGGATGCTAAGACACAGATGGATCGTCAGCAATCTTGCGCGGAAAGCAATTCCTGGGGATGAAATACCTCATGCCGGGCGGGACAGAGACGCCGAGTCCGGGGCGGGGATAGATCAAGGAGTATCCATTCTCATCGCCGTCATACTGACGAGACGAGTTCAGGAGACGCTGGTTGGCGACTTCGGTGCTCATTTTGGGCAGTAGAGGAGTGCCAAACCTGTTGCGAGATGGTGATCGAGGAAGGAGAAACCGAAGAGGTCAGTATGATGGGGATGGAGGAGGAGGAAGGAAGTTTGAGGAAACAGTTGCAAGTGGAAAGAAGGTAGCCACAGGATTTGCCGTCACCTGACTTGAGAGATTTCCAACGGGCAAGAGTCACCTAGGGAGCAGGTATCTAGAAAAGTAAACAGAAGCCGGGCATCGGGACTCCATCCATGGGCTGACCATCTCAAGTACGTCCCTACCTAGGTTGTGAGGACTTGACTTGGCTTAACGGGCAGACAAATAAACCAATCATATGAGGGAGTCATGTTGTGGAGGCGCTTACTCTCTTCACCCCCTTTTTACAGATGTTCCATAGTGATTGATTGGGTTGCTGAGTCGCCGAGTTGTAATACAACAAGTTCCAAGAAGAACTGTCAATGACGCTATATCAGGAGTATTTTGTGCACTCACTCACAGCTCACAGTATGGCAGAGAAGATTACAGATAGCTCTTTTAATAAAGAAAAAGGGGCCTATTCCCTTTGTGCACAACACAATCTGGACTCCCAAAGCTGTATTGCTGACCATTTAATCTGCAAGAAAAACTAGTAGCAGATTCAGGCCACAGACTCATATTTGTGCTGGAGTCCGTCCCCCCCCTGGTGCTCGCTATTTGATTCCATAGCACAAACACGTCAACTAGACTACTAGACCCCGTCTACAGTGAATCTTCTGGCCACTTGTACTTGGGCCAGGGAAAGTCTGGGTCCCATTTGTGCTGCAGAACGACACGCCCGTCAGGAAATGTCTTCTCAGCCCTATCGCGCAGCTTTCTCGTTTTTACAGGCGACGGGATGGTCCAATTAGCAATGATGCCACTCTCCTCCGCGACCTTCTTCAGCAGCCTCGCGACCTTCTCCGGCCGCGGCATAAACCTGCCAAACTTGTCAGGGTCGGTCGACTCCTCAAACTCTCCCGGCTCTGCGGTGACCCAAACGGCCTGTTGTCGCTCCTGCTCCTTCATGTCCAGGCCGCCGCAGTCGCTGATGGTCTCCTGCTCGTAGTCCTCGCTGAGGGGCATTGAAGCCCCGCAGTTGCCCAGGTCCTCGACGATGTCCATGTTGGCGATGTCGTAGTTGACAAATGTAAGGGCAAGGCACTCCGTCTTGACCAGGATTTGGAGCAGGACCTTGGTGCTCTCTACGGCGCCGTCCTCGACTTGGTCATCTGTCGCGAAGGCGTCGATGTACCAAATGGCGCCGTCGGCGATCGCTCTCTGGTCGATGACGACGAAGGGCTCCGTCCGCCCGGCTTCGTCTTCCGCGCGTCGAATGTCCGGGTGTGACATTTTGTGATACGACGGCTCGTCCTTGATGACCATTTCGAGTATCGGGCTGAATCTGGAGCAAGCGCCGAGCTCGAATGCCTGCTTGATGCCCTCAAGGTCCTCTGGAAAGGGATCCAGAGCCATGTAGGCGGTTATGCGAGAGGGGTTCGATGGCGGATTGAAGACCATGGTGATATCTGTACGTCGAAACTGTGTTTGTTTAGAAGTTTCGGGGTTAACTGTCTGGCCTAGCAAACCATCCGTCGGACGGGCACATTTCTACCCCAAAAGCCATCCAATCAGGCTACGTGAGGATTAGGGGCAGAGCAGCGGGCCGAGAGCTTAGTCGGTGACGTCAGAAAGGGTTCTCAAGGGATTATGCATCGCCGATTCTATTGACGCCTAGCCTGTGTTTCAACAATGGGATTGAGAATGGAAAAGAAAAGACGTACCTGCTCAGGAGGCTTCCCTGCGTGCCTGGGAAAAGACTTCACCACCGCAAGCTCAGTACGAATTTTTGCACAATAGGGCAGCTTAGAAATCACAGAAAACGGATTGCACTGAGGAAGCAATGAATGCAAAAGTGGTAACTAGTGGTATTAGAACATTTATGTTGGCAAGATTTCCACGGAGCGGCCGTCGGGGCGTACATGGGACGAAGAAACAAAAGTCGGGATGCAGGCAAGGCTGCATTTTGAGATGAGAATCCGCTCTCCATGATAGAACGGGGGGCTTCTGAGAATTTGCAACAGAAAATCTGTGATGAGCTAGCTCCTAGTAAATGTTGTATTCCGGGGTGCTTCATTGCATACACTCCGTCCTGCCCAAACCTACGCGAGGGTGGCGAAGGCGTCGTCAATGGAGTCGCAAATCGAGCTGACCGCGGTCTCTTCTTCGTATTCGTTGATCCCCAGCGCCCCCGTAGGCCAGGTCACCGTATAGGCAAGCGGCCCGTTCTTGACGCTGGCAAGATTGAAACATATCGGGGCGCTTGAGACGTGGCCTGGTTGAGAGAAGACGACGAGGTTGATCTTGGCTTTGCCTGCGCCGGCGGAATCCTCGTCCTCAAAGGCGCCGATGTTGCTCACTTCGAGAGAGCAGTCTCTTCTTTGGCCCAGCTTGCCATTGAGCCAGCTACGGATGCTGGTGACGTATCTCAGGAGTCCAATGGGCTGGTCCTGCAAGGTGGACGCGGCCTCGGCCAGCTCTCTGGTGCTCAAGCGTGCGGCTGCCCATTCCTCCTCTGAGAGTGGGCCGGATGAGAGGTTTTTGGAATGGGAGATGTATTTTCCGGACACAAACTCGCCCATCTCATCCCGCGAAATCCCGACGGCATTCCGCATGTTGACAGAGGTCTGGGAGACGAAATTGGTGGTGTCCGGCCCGCCGAGGGCTTTGCTCATCCCTCGAACGAATGCCTGGTGGAGGAAGCCGGTCAGCTTTGCGTCATGTAGTCTCGTCTCGCGAAGCGCCTTCTGAACCGCGGACGCGTCGACCAAACGCAGCATGATCTTGGTGTGACACTTCTCAGGGTCGAAGAACGCCGGGGGGCCCGTCCAGGTGCCGTCGTCGAGGGTAGCAACCTGCGGCTTGAGTCCGAGCAAGTTTGCGAGGAACTTGGGAAAATAGAACGCTATCAAAGGGCCGAGGAGAAACGTCCAGGAGATTGGCAGCCGCTGCGGGGTGTCGAACGGAAGCTCGAGAGGCTGTCGCGGAGTCGTGATGACGGACGGAGCGGGCGGGCTGTTCGCAGAAGCGGACCGGAAAGCGTTGAGGAGCGATCGATGCATCGCAGGACCCGTGAGCCCATCGCCGAGCATGTGAGAGAATGAAAAGGCAATGAAGTACTCCGAGTTGGCGAGCGGCAGGACGATGATCCGCCAAGGCGGTACTTCATTGGAGAAGGGACGGTCGAGGTCGGATCTCTGAACCTGCTCAATGGCATGCAGACGCTTTGTGCCTTCTCCGAGCACGGGGTCGAGAACCTCGACGTGGTCTTCGAGGTTGATCTGGGCTGGCCGCTCGTAGTAGGACTTGTTGGCGTGGCAATCCCCTACGACGACACCGAGGAAGGGATGCTGCTCGATGCATCGCGTCAATGGGCCGAACAGGGAGGACGGTGAGTGGATAGAAAACCCATCACCGAACTCGTATACAGCGCCCACGATGACGGCGTGATAGAAACCCAGGTCCTCTCTACTGATTGTGCGTTGCTCGTTGGGGCCTGTTCCGTGGTAAGCCAGTTGAACAGTACGATGAGCCAATTGCCAAGGCAAGCTTACTGGCGAACCTCAGGAATTCTCTTTGGACCTTCATCGTGGCGGCTTTTCGATAGAGGCAGATGGTCGTTCTTGTTGTTCCCGCTGGGATCGTGTGCTCTTGATACTAAGGAGGTAGGTTGGTGAGGCTGGTGAGTTGAGTAACGTAGACGATCCAGGTAGCGGAAGTTATATCACCTATCTATACACCTACATTGGCCTCTGTAGACGCGGATCATTCGGACAGTTTGCATTCCGACTCCAGCGGCGGTATAGAGGCCGCCTGAGCCAAGGGGGGAGGTTGGGGCCGAGAAACCGCTAAAGGCTCCACTACCGGCCGTCCTCAGCACGTCAGGGGTCACAATCCGCCCGCACTGGAAGGAGGGACTTTGAACAATTTCGACCTCTGAGCAGGCAACAATGAATGGGCTTTGCTGTCTATCTACGGAGTACTGCGCGTCACGTCCATCCGTCACCTCGCTTCGCTTCAAGTTGGCTCGGCGCAGGTTGAAACGAGCAACCATCATTGGGTGGCGAGCCCCCAAGACGGTTGCATTTCCACGTCCTGTTGCAGACAGTGCAGTGAGATTGGATACTCATTGCTCCTAGTCCTTGTTGTGCCGCTCTTCCTGTCTTGGAGCTCCTCCAGCCTTGTTCTTTCTTCGTTTTTTCCTTCCTTTCTTTTCCAAAATTCAAACAGAAAATCTATTGTTTTGCGAAACAATGCTGTTGTTCGGCAATGTGGTTATCTGCAGATCAAAGGAAACTGGGAAGATGTCGCTCAAGAGAATCTTTCGAGTATTCCTGTATGTCAATCTTTCTCTTCTACAGAGTTAATTGAGGCTAAAAATACCGGTCGAGCGAGCATGTGCCGTACAGCATAGCAGCATAGGTCAGCCACGTCCTGCCCCCTCGCTTGACGAGCTCTTCCAGAGCAGAACGTCCAACATATCGGGGAACGAACTCATGCCTACTCAATAGTAGATGCCAGTATTTCATGGTTCCGAAGCTTCCATCCCCTCATGCCGGATTTCCAGAAGGACTTGGAAGCTTGGATCGTCTTCTGCTGTCTTAGTCTGACAGTACACAGCCATTGAGTCTCCTGTAGGTGGCATTGTCTCTCGTGCCTTGGGCGACAAAGATCACAGTTGGACGAGTTGAACTGTCCTTTGTTCTGCTCATTGACACAGATTATGGCCAACGAAAGGATGCGAGAACAACATGCCACTCCAACGAGAAGCACTGCCTTGTTTCAATTCAACATGATAAGGACGGGAATCTCTCATCATGGCGAAGATGCCATCAGCTTAAGGCGAGGAATCGCACGTTTCAACAACATTCAATCTAGACTGCCTGTCAACCAGCACACTATTACTCTCGAACTCCGCCTTCAGTGAAGCTATGCCCCCGAGACGCAAATCGGTGCTTCCTACGCCACCCGCGGACAGGTGTCTCTGCGGTTATTCGACTACGGTAGCGCCGTCAAAACTACGCAGACACATGAACGTGACGCACTGCTACTGCTTCGACTGCAAGGCGGTATTCACAAGGCATCTACACCAGAAAACCAAACCAACACACCGCGTCGGAACGTTTTCCCATTTTCCTCCTCCAAACAACAGAATTCCGCACCCTGATGATGTGAAAAGAGGCCGAAACGCATCATCCCGCTTGGCTGTCGTCGCGGATGCGGCTCAAAATGTTCACGGAGAAGGGGACAACAATGACAAGGAGGCAGAAGATCAAAACCAACAACCAGCCGGAGTCCGAAGCTTTACCATCTGGTGTCTTATACGCGATACGGACGATTCAGGTCAGCCGCTGGACTCGTATGACGAAGAAGAGACACCATTCTGCAACATCAATCTTCCGATAGAGCTTGCTTCGGTGGAAAGAAACCCTTGGCCATCGACGCGAAGCCAGTGGAATAAGCTCCGGGGAAGGTTTCAACAGTTCATGGACAGGAATAACGGGAACGACCAGTACCAAAACATCCACCAGTCTCTCCTGACCAGCTTGATCGCAGCCTCAGATGACAAGGACGAGTCGCATTCTGCCATTAGAACTTGGGAGCAAGTATCCAGGTGTCTAAGCGATAGAACTCTGCATACCCAACTCGGGCTCGACCCAAGCAGCGATCACCTTGTTCTGGTTCTCATGGACACGTCGTTTCCATCGCGATTCAGTATCCAGAGGCAGTACGACGACATTGAGGATTATCTTCAAGGGGTTGGCGCTGCATACAACGGAAAGACGGTTGTCTACCCCAACAGAGAAGAGCGAACCGCCTCGGAACACAAGTTGCCCGACATCCGAGCCTTGGATGACATCGCAGAGGTGCAGGGCACCTGGAGACCGACAACTTGCTTCGGCTACGGACCCTGTGCTTTAAAGTCAAAGCAAGACATCCTGAAGAGGACGTGGAGCTGTGCTTCATGCCACGTGACGAAGCGCGACAGCCAGGCCAGATTGACATGCGACCAAGTACAGCTGCGGAGCCGGCGCCTCAAGAAGAACAGAATGGAAGAAGTCGCGGCTGGTGACGACGAAAGCCACTGGTTCCACCAGGAATACGTCAAATTGCTGTCTGAAGTAGAGCTCCGCGTGTTCATCGCGACCCGCCCCGATCCGAACGGGTTCCGCGGCCTCAGCGGCGAGGTGATCCGGGTGTGCTGCACCCAGCGCACGGGCAACGAGATAATTGCCACCGAGGCCGCGGACAACACGTACGAGGGCTTGGGGACCTCGAAGGAGGCCGTCCACGAGTTTTCGCTCGGCGTCTTCGAGGCGCTGAGGGACCACAATTTCGGATGGGCGCGGCGGTTCGAAACCCTCGAGGTCGGGTGCCGGCTGGACATCTCGGTCAAGGAGCTTGGGGGGCCGCTCTTCGTGAACGAGATTACGAGGTGGAACGGGGCCAACTACTTTGCCGACTACTGCACGGGCGCGCCTCACGCTCTCTTGTGCAGCACTTTTGTCAAGTCGTGGGCGCGGTGGTACGAGCAATTGGTCGGGCAGGCATGAAAAGGAGTTCGCATTGCTATTTCGGTGTCCATGTATTCCCTTCGTGGGCGGCTCTGCTTGCGGCTGAGGCCGGGGCAAAAGAGAAGGAAGTTGCAATTGAAATTCGCTACTTGTTCAATATGTTGAAGCCGTCTTCCATGACCCTCATGAAGCCCTGAGAGTCGAAGCTAAGCTGCTGGTCAGAAACGTCCTTCCAATCTTCGTTGTCCATAGAGCAGTGGGGAAGTATCGTAACCGTCGCTCGGGGCGTATATGTCCGAGAATGATCTCGGATTCCGCTCACCCGCTAGGCGCAGCAGGAAAGCTGGCTGCTGGTGAAGCGCTCAAAGTTGCAACCCTCGCAGACGCAACCGGTCGACTCGATAGCGCAGTAGCCGCGGCCGCAGTGAGCGTTCCAGCCGAAGCCGGGCTCCCAGCAGTTCTGGGCAGCGGCGAAGGCGGCGATGGAGCCGAGGATGACAGCAGCGGAGAACTTCATGTTGGCGTGAGTAGGGAGAAGGTTTTGGTCGGGCAGAATTAAGGTGAGTCGAGGAAAGGGGGGAGCACACCTGGTTCAAATAGTTCTGATAGAGGATTACCGACCTACCCAAGACGGCACAATTCAATCCCATTACGATCCCCTCCTGACCATTCATGCACTCTTCGGTGACTTGGCCAATATCAGAAGGTGGGTTGTGACCAGACGTGTAGTGCAGGCCTGATGACAACACAAACCCTATCTCCCCAGCCGAACGTGGAGACCTTTCTGGGACTACGTCGTGGAGGGGTGGTGGGATTCTGCGACCCTCGCCCACGCAAGCCGGCGGTAATCGTTTTGGATCGTTACTTCACGAGATCTACTACTGGACATGCCATAGGACGCGTGCTTGTGGCAGTGACGGTCGTGCTCTTCCAGCTGGATGTAGCCAGCAGCAGTCCAGCCTGCCCCCTGATTGCAGAGAAGTGAACCAAGTTGCTTATTTTAACATCACTTCCATCTTCCGTTTCTCTTGGAAAAGAAAGAATGCTTTTATCATGCGCCAGCGCACAATCGAGACCGGCGGGGGTTGGCAGGCCCCCGCCCGGAGAAGCCCCGCCTGAGTCGGCGAGGACGGGAGATCTCCGCATCCACCCGGAGTAGTCTCCGAAATACGTCAGTCAAGCCAAGGAAGTGCCGGGGCTGCGTTCTCAGCAAGATGCCCTATTCGGTGGTTCATCTAATCTTTATCTAGTGCCGCTTAGACTCGGGGGCTTTTATTCCACACCCCTGGGTCGAGTATTTTACATCCGCTCTGTCCATGCCAGCCCACTACCATCACTGCTATCCGGTAATATTGCTGTTTTCTAGGACTATTGATGGTATTCGTCATTTCTAATGTTTTCTGTCATTGTCGTTGTCATCCGCTATCATTAGTATTGTCTATTATTATTACTGTTTTCTGTTGCTACTACTGCCGTTTATCTTTATTACACATGTGGGAGGTGAGGCCTTTCCAGTAAGACGTTGAGCTCTCCTGACGCCCATAGATTTAAGTAATTTAGTCGTTCATTTGAGCTTTCCTACCTTTTGTGATGTCCAATTCTCAGTCAGTCTTCTCATTCAGTCCGCACCAAAAGTCTGATAGCTTCGACCAATCTCGACGAACCCCGAGTGGAAGATACAGAGACCACACTTTTACTTGTAACTCTTTACTGCCTCTGAGCAACAAACGACATTCTCTAAACAGCAGTTCGCTTGCTGCATTTGGGCGTATTAATGCCAAAGAGTCTGGCAGGTTCTGTTCGAGTTAGGCGAACTACTTTCAAGCCCAAAGAAAAGAGTTAAGAATATGTCGCATAATCTTTCCCCCACATGAACCTAAACCGCAGAGCAACTTTTACAACTAGTTTTTAACTGTTCCCAACTGGAAACTTCGAATTGATCGGATTTTCGTCCGAGAATTAACCCCCCCCATCAGGAGCTATTACTCCTTGAATCTTGTCTCCCCGTAAGTCGGCTGGTTGTCAACTCCGCACCAGCGTCGACAGAGACGGACCCGTCTGGTCACTGCCCATGTTGCAATATGCCGTAACACACATTAACTAAACCATTTTGCTTGTTTGCTACTTGAGCCTCGTCAACCGAGCAGGAGGCGGTGAGTGGGTGGGTACTCCACCTTGATGGACAATATTAAACCAGGTAGGTAGGTACCTGACGCGACGTCAACAGTGGTGGTTCCAAGGTGGTGGTAGGGAAACGGTGGTGCAAAACGTGATTGGTTGAGGGGTGGGGCGCAAACCAACTCGAACCAACGCGTCCACGTGCAGAACGGTGGCGCGATTTTGTACAATACGACCCCTAAATGTTTGTATACGCAGAAACCTCACTCTTCCCCCAGTTTTACCCACTCACCCATGACATAATCCAGAACACAAATCTATCATTTGCCATGATACCTTGTTCCGCCTAATGCACTTACAGGGTCGAAGTCACGCGCTTACAAACTTTCAAGGGGGTTATTGTACGTCCAATTAAAGGCGGGCGCTTTTTACCGGTGGATCCAAGGAGGGCAAGGCCAATGAGATGCGGCGGCATGGGTCGGAGGTTCCCAGTTCGAAAAAGCATCAGATCGGCTGCTGCCGCGTGCACCCTCGCACCTTCCTGTCTGACAAATTAAACACCACGGAAAAAGAGGGAAATACGTACCATGCTCCGCCTGACGACCCTGGTCACTGCAGTTGGTTGGGCGGTAGAGGAGGTGTCATGTCATGGCCTCAGGTCACACAACACACAACGTCCCAGTCAACCAGTGTCCACAGTTCCCTCCCGTCCTGTCCTGTCTCTCCCTTTTTGATGCCCGTCCCCCTTTTTTTCTTTTCTTTCCTGCCTTGCTGCCACCTGCCTCGCGTCGCTTCTCCTCCCATCCCTGTTTCTGCTGTTGGTTCTGCGTTTGCTGTTGATTCCTTCTTTTTTTTTTTCTCTTTCTAAACTCCCTTGTTCAGATCCGCCGCCAACGCGCGCCGTTCAACCGGGCCAAGCGTCCAAACCGTATCTGTGTACCTTACCCGCACATACCATCCGTACTCTTTTACGTCTATCCGTACTACTCCATACCTACTCCTCGCTACTACTCGCACAGAAACCGGGAAGGGAAACTCTCTCCACGTGTCATCCCATCGGATCCCATCCCATCCATTCCATCCCATCCCTTCCCCTTCCATCCCTTCCATTTTGCTTCCCCCCTTTCTCCGCTCCGACCTTTATTATTTTGTTTTGTTTTGTCGTTGATTTGCGCCCCCCCCCCCCCTCACCTTACTCGCGCGACGCTGCGCAGCGCTGCACTGCAGTACGGTACGGCACGGTACGGTAGCTATCGGCCGGCCTGCCTTGTCGTGTCTTGCCTCGAAGGTACCTTGACTTGCCTCAGGTACTCATCGCAAGGTACACGGACATTCTGCGCTACGGACACATCCTTCGTACCAAACGTCCGCGTTGCGCGCGCGCGCGTTTGTGTGGAAGTCGAGTCGAGTCGGAATTTCGAGTCTGGCGAAAAACCAAAATCAGCACCACCACCAGCAACGGCAGCGAACTCGACTCTCTCTTCTCTGCGGCCGGCGCTCAACCGCCCGCGTCCATCGTTGTGAGACAATGATGCGGATGGCCGCCGCTCCCGCCGCCGCCAACAGCGCCGTCGCAGCCTCCGTCGCAGCCTCCGTCGCAGCGGACTGCCGGCCGACTCCAACTCCAACTCCAACTGCGACTGCAACTGCAACTGCAACTGCAACTGCTGCGACCACGAGCGTTGTTGCCACAGCTGCAACAGCTGCCACCGCTTCAGGCGCCGCCTCCGACGGCTCCGAACCTTATTCGGCTTACTCATCACATTCTCACTCTCATTCTCACTCATCATCTCACTCCACGTCTTCAACTTCGCTCAAGCGGCCGCACTCCGATACACTCACCGGCACCAACAGTGCAGGAGGCCTTGAGCCGCGCCATACTACTCACCGCCGTCTAGCCCCAGCCCCGCCTCCGGCGCCAGCCGCTGCGCCATCAACCAACAGCCGCCACGGAGACGCGCTCAGGTTCCCGCCGTCGCCGTCGCCAACGCCGTCGTATCCCAACGTCACCATCGCCCCCGCTGTCGTCGGCAACAATACGCCCACGCCGAGTACGAGTTTACACAACCTTAGCCTTACCGCCGATCGCCAAACATGTCGTCCACCCGCTGCCGCCACCATCGCCGCCACAACCTCTTCCTCCGCCGCCGCCGCTTCGCAGTCCAAGCCCGGCCAGTGTCCCGTCATGGCACTGCAGAACGTACTGTGTGATCCAGATGCGGATGCCGAAGCGGCGCGCCGGAGCGTTCCGCGTCCCAGCCAGCCCCCAACGCCGCCCATGATGCATGAGGCATCCGCCAGTATCCCCGTGCTCCCGGCGCCGCCCCCGGTGCCATCTTCGTCGTTGATACTGAATCCCATCATGTCCCTACCAGACCCCTCCGAAGCCATGCTCGTAACGCGCCCGAACCCGTCGCATGTCCTCATGACCACGCGCCCCCAGCTTCAGCCCTCTCGAATCCAGCAGTCGGATCCCGGCTGCAAGACCTGCCAGGTCCGCAAGATGCCGTGCGACGAGGGCCGTCCGACTTGTAAGCATTGTGCGCCCTGGTTGTGGAGGATTAGACTAACGCGCTCGGACAGGTCAAAACTGCTCTCGCATGGGCATCCATTGCTTGGGCTACTTCAATGCCCCGAGTCATGCGCAGGCCCAAGCGATGCAGTCCACGGACCGGTCCGTCCCGGCTTCGTCCGTCACTGGCACCAACGGCACCCCTAATGGCATCAATGCCACCGCCAGCCGCCAAGAACAGGAAGAGTATCTATACTTTCTGCTCGACCACTACCGCCACACCAAGCGCCACTGTATGTGGGACCTCATCACTCTCGACTTCAACGAGCACTTCTCGTGCAAGATGCGCAAGGAGGCACTCCAGATGATCAAGCGGAGGCGCTTCAAGGACAGAGAGTGAGTGGCCACCCTGTCGTGGGGAGGTGGATCGCGGTCCGACCCCAAACTAACCAACTTCACTTGCAGGACAAGAGAACCTTCCCCAAATGACCCCCCGAGCGCAACGCAACGTCCTAAGGCGAAGCGAGGCCGCCGCCCAAAATTCAACCCCTCAACTATGGCAATGAACGCGCAGGAATCTCGAGCCGAACCGAGTGCGGGGTGACGATTGCGGCCTTCCCTCACCAGTCAAAGTCACACCTGGCGAGACTCCCTCTACCGGGAAGGTTCTTTGACCAAGTTGACAACGCGTGGTGGCCTTGGGCGTTGATCAAGGGCTGTGCCCACCTTTGACCGGGGCCTCAGACACGGATGAGATGCTCATCTCAGCAACACAACCCGACAGACGCAGATACATCTTCGTGGAGGCTTTCTTTGGCTGGTCTCCGACGATTGAGATCACGCCATAGTATGTGGCGGCATTGACGCCGGCGACTGCAGCAGAGCTCAACCTTCTCGCCTGATGTCTTTCTCCCGCCTACCTGTTCAGCAACCGTCGCGGCACCGCTTTATTATTCCAGCACCGATATGTTTGAGCACCCAGCCGCTCCCCTCATGCTCCTTCCTCATCTTACTTGGAAACCATCCGTCGGGTTATACATCAACGATATTATGCCATTTTACCGTTTTATCTTGCAGCAACCCAACGTGGCTGTGAACAACAAGTTACGAGGGCGTCTAAACCCCTCTGCCAGATCCCAGCCAATGCTGGACGGACGTCGACCATAAGATTTGGACGGGACGTCCAGGACGCCCGCCGGCCAATCGGGAGCACCCCCTTCCTGGATAGAGCTGGCTGTGTGGCGCCGTCCCTCGAAAACCTGGCTGACCAACTCCAATGAAGCTGCCATTGGAGAGACGGAGGCCATTAAGCTGATGACAGGTGTACATTGCCATCCTCCGCGCTTGGCGCACGTCCGGCGAGACCGGACCACGAAATGGTGCCTCTTGTAGATGGAAAATCCAATAATAATCAGTGACAATAGTAGTCATGGTGATATTAATTTCAGCGATTTTTCGTCGGTCGACTCGCGCGCCCCTACGCCCCCTCAGTGAACTTCCAGTCTCGTCCAATCCCGACAACCTCGGAACCAGAAAGAAGCTGTTACTACCCCGCCGACGCGCCTGCGAGACATCTTCTCACCATCACACCTGGGGGCGGGTGAGCGGCTATCTTTGCGCTCGTATTTGGCCCCTCGGTCCCATCAGCGCAGGGGTGAGTGGCAGTAATTGGTGGAAAGCTGGCAGGCTATGGTACGGCTAAGCACCTCTCCGGATTGGGCGATGCTGCGGAAGAAACAGGACCAGGAAAAGTACCATCACGTCAATCCGGCCGTTCTGCGAGTGACGAGCGGGCGGCATTATCCGGCCTACGTCGGTCCTGCATTGTTGCTCTCCCATGACCTGAGGGGATGGATGCGTTTTCTGGAAAGTGCACACAGACAGCTGTAATTCCACGGAACGACAGGGTGCGCCATCTCGTTCCATGTTCCATGTCCCATTTCGTCCAACCGCCCCCTAAGATTCCTTTTTGTTTGTTGGCTATTCTGACATGGTATGATTGGCGGTGCCGACTGACTGCTGCAGGTGAGGCAAGGGTAAGTCAGCCTGACGGGAGGGGGGCTTGGACTTGGGAGGGCTGCTTATTTATTTCCAACGAGGTTCAGGCCCGCAGATGGAGCGGGCCAGAAAGGACATGGACATGGGTTGCATGCGCCTTCCTGTCACTGTTGGTTTGCGAATCCTTCGAGGTTTCCCGGGGGGGCATGCATCTTGGGCCCAGCGGGGATTGGGGGACCTTCTCTGTTGGTGTTGGTGACTTGGAACCAACAGAAGCGACCAACCAAGGCGAACCCGGCCACCGCCCTCTCCGTGAACTTTGGTCAACTTTGCCTGGGGGGCTAACCTACCAACTTTGGGGGCCATTAGATTGTTCAAATCTCGATTGGAAATGCAAGGTACTTTTTTCTTCTTCTTGCGGCCGCTTGAAAAATATTTTGAAGATTTATTTTGAGCATCAATTCGCCTACTTTACCCCCAAGTGGTAAAGTATCGAACTGGGGGTCTTCCAACACAACAACGTGCCTCCCCTGCATCCCCTGCAATGAAGACAACCACGCACATACAAACAGCGTCCAACAGTTACCGACAGAATGGATCGAACTAGCAAGGCGGATCTGCTGTCGTACACGCACCGAATCAGGACCTCGACGCACATGGGGTGTGCTGCTCCCGTTGGACTCGAACAAGGCCCAGCCTATCGGGAAAACCAACTTCTCTCCCTTCCCCCCGCCCTTGCCTTTGGGCAGTGTACCTTACTGCCAAGATCTCGAGGTCTGCGCCACCAACAGAGAGAGTGTTTGCCGGTAAGCCTTGCCGTTGGTGCGGCTGCGTTTCCGAGAGATGAAAAGTTTGTTAGTGAAGGCAGGTGGGGGGGAGGACTTTGGCTCGCGATTCGGCCTTGTTCTCATGTTGCTATGGTAGGTCGTTTCGTTTGTTGGGTTCCGGGTGGTCTGCCGCGAGATGAAATGGAACCCCGTTGGTTCAGCCGCGGGCGCGGCTGGACCACATCGTGCCGACCGGTTCCATCGAAATGCCTCGTTGGCGAACAAACGCCCCCCCGCCCTTGTCTCGTGATCTCTGGGCCAAAGTCCCCCACGGCCTCTGGTGCGATGATTTCATCGCCCAAAATGGCTCTTTCAGCCTTGGGACCAGTGTTTGAAGGTTCTGTCTCGGCTTGATATATATTCACTGTGAAACCCGGGCCGTGTAAGTTGTGAGTGCTGGAGACTATATCAACATCCTTGGCTGTACTACGGACCAGACTTCAACTTCACCGCGCATAGTTAGACGTTTCCTTCACTAAAGTCACTTCTCAACTTGGTATCAACACCAGAACTCTGCAGCAAAGCCCATCAGTACCCATATCACACCCAAATACTCAGCCTTACAAGACGTCATACGTTCCCACGACTATCATCATTCCATAGCTTGAGGTCCGGCAAATATCCACAACAGCCTGCTGCATATCGGCCGAGCCCGGGGTTTCGCCATGTCCAACAAGGACAACAACAGCAAAGGCAAAAGCAACGGCATCACCTACATCAACATGTCCTGCAGCGAGCCCTCGCACCAGGGCGTCGGCTGCAACTGCCCCCCGACCGCGCTCGAGCCCGACCCGAACGCCGGCGGGTACTCGGCGGCCGAGGCCCAGGAGATGGCCAAGTGGTACCACGAGCAGCGCGAGCAGATGGCCCAGCAGAGGTCGGGCAGATCGCAACCGCGGCAGTACCGGAAGCCCAAGGTCAGGGATCACAGGCCGGCTGCTTGAGGGGGCGGGTTGCCCATTGCTGGAGTGGGGGTTATGGTTGGCACTGACATACTACGGTCGTGGCTCAGTTGCGGATCTTTTTGGGGGCTGTGTGCTGGGCGGTTGAGATTTTTAGATGGTGGTGTTTTCGAAGGATCATGACCTGGAACGGACCTGGAACAGACCTAGAATGGGTTGAAATGGCGCTTTTTTAGCCGCGCGGGGCCTCTTTTGGTCGCCGGATTTGTTTTGATTCTTTCTTTCTTATCTTTCTTTGATACCTCGGGAGCATCGCGATGGATGACCGAGTTTTACTAGCTAGGGTCTGGATAGATTTCACGCTTACCTATTATTGGCCGTTTTTAATAGAGAACTCAAGACACAATGTTGGAAGGAACCAGGTTTGATCTTCCACACTTTCCTACTTGACGTTTAGCTCACTTCTTGATGTTGGTCCCACGAGGGCGAGGGGGCGTAAACTTTGGCCAGACGACAAGGATCATGAATGACGACGACATGGTTGAGCCGGCTACATGACATTGAGCTGATGTACATTTGATGGATGCTTCCCATTCGACTCATCTCTCTTCCTCCGTTCCAAAATCTTCATGACGATCTCTGCGGGATTAACGCGGTCCCATTCGTCAAGTCACGCTACAGTTGCGTTCTTGCATGCTGTCTGCCACGAGGCCCAAGAGAACGGCTGCACAAGAGTGTAGCGGAAACCAATGTCAACGCCGGTCTGCGTCGTGTCCAACCCGCTCGAGGCTGTCGGCTCCCAGCCAGCCTTCGTCAACCCATTCTCGGGGTCCTCGATGAAAGCAAGCCACAGATCCTGCATCGCGTCGCTAACCTCGTACTCAAAGGGCGTTGATTTCTCTCGGGCAATGTCGTGCGTTCCCATGATGAGGGGCAGCTCCGCCGAGTGGAACGCCCCTTGACCTCCGGGCATGATGTTAGTGAAGTTGCTGGAGTACATGTAGCGGAAGCTTCGCAGGCCGATGATGCCGCGGAGGCCCGTCTCGTAATGAGCCGGGCATCCGAAGAGGTTGTCTGGCGGGACGTCGCTGGTGCCATTCGTCGGGGACTCGATCGGCGCCGAGTTGAAGTTCCACTCGTCGCGTGTTGATCCAATGATCGCAGGCTATCGTTCTCGTCAGCATGGACTTTTTGCTGTCTACTCCTCTTAGACCTTGTGCATCAGGATACGTACTCCCTTGGCGAGGTTCCCGCTCAGTGTCCTCTCCGTATAGTCAGAAAACTTGGTTCTCTCATCCACAACGACATTGAACGAAAGGTTCCCAGCCTGGCTGATGAATTTCTGGATGTCCCGGAAGGGCAACTTCCGCAGGCAATCCAGCTCTTCATCGCCCTGGCAGTCGAAAGCGGCAGCCACCGAGGAGAAGCTCGAGTGCGTCGGGTCGGCGCTCCCGATGGGGATGAAGGGCGACCCCGAATTCTTGATGAACGCGGCCGCAATCGGGTCCTCGGCGTACGCGTATTGGTAGTACGACACCGACGCTGCGCCTGCGCTCTGGCCCCAGAGAGAGATCCGTGCCGGATCGCCGCCGAAGTGGGCGATGTTGTCTCGGACCCATTCAACCGCCAGGCGCTGGTCCAAGAGCCCGAGGTTCTGCTCCTTGGGGTCGAGGCCGGCGGCATTCGGGAATCCGAAGAGCCCTACTCGGTAGCTAGATTTTAAATGACAGTGAGCTTTGGGAAAAAATCATTCCGGAGTTGTGGGATTTCTGGTACGAACGTACTTTATCCCAACGACGATGTGCCTCTGACTTCTTTCCACCCATCGAGTCGGAACCTGGTAGGCAATGTCGCCTCCGCCCTGTCTCTCGGTTAGCCTGCCGCATCGAAAACCACTGCAGGAACACGAACTTCAGTAAATCCTCCGCCATGAATCCAGATGACTACTGGTAGAAGCTCGTCCGATCCCAACGATTTCGCGGGCGTCCAGATGTTGAGATTAAGGCAGTCCTCGCCGGTGCTGTTGGGCCTGATCAAGAACTCGGCAGCCCATGCTCCTCCACCACCGGGCGGGTCGGTCTGGGGGCATGTCGACCCTTGCGTCGTCGCGTTGAAGGTGCCGAACGGCTGCTTCGGCAGCGCTGGAAGCCACCTACGATCGCCGACGGGTGCTTCAGCGTACGGAACGCCGAGGAACTGGGCGACGGAGGGTGTTGATGCGTCGGTAAAGCCGTTGACAAGGCCGTTGGCGGTCTCGATACTTGTGCTGGGCAGGGCGTAGCTTTCCTGCGCGAAGCTTCCGAGCGCCGAAACGGCGGCGATAGCCCGGGTGGCCTTGAGCTGCATGATCGTTGTCAATGTCGCGCGACGAGATACCGGCTGGACAGATCGACCAGAGACGCTCGCTGTCCGCGACGTCGAGCGTCCCCAGTCGCCCTTTTATGCCCGCTCCATGTTCGGGCCGTGTTAACCAGGTGTTACCAGTAAACTCGCCGCGCGCGGTGTCTCTCTCCGCGTGTTTGCGGAGTAAACAAGCCCGACCCGGTTGTCAATTGAGATCGTCGTCCATCAGAGTTGCATCCTGGGGACTCTTTGAGGGGCGGGCCCCGCCTCTGATGGCCATTTGGTGAATCTTCGGCGCATTGGCGTACCCTCGCCGGGAATGAATAGCGCCGAAGCGGTGGGGAATCAGTCGCTATTCCGAGTTCCGGCTGTGGCATGACTCTTGCGCTCTCCCCCACGCAAGGCGTGTTTATGTTTCTGGGGTGGGTACTCTGGTTGTCATGATGGGGTGATGGAGAACGTGCGGCCTGGGAGCACGGTTTACTTGATGAGGCTGGATGATGCAAAACTTGTACTGACTCTTGATTAAACTAAAAAGAATTCCCCAAGGGGCATCGAGTCAAGCATACCCAAGTGGAAGCTTCAGGAAACAACAAGTTCCGAATTGATTGTTTGACGACTTTGGAGAACATCAAATCTTCATTCATGACTTTCATTCTTCTCAAGGACATCAATTATTTGATACTCCCGGTGCTCTGAAGTTCAGAACAACAACTCTTGTCTCCGTGGCGACAAAACCGGGCTGAATGCCGACGGGACGAACTCTGGCTTGGTACAACCTTGTGCTGGCTACCAGAAATAGGAATTACCAGTGAGAGGCTCTTGCTGTATGTATCTTCATTGCTGTTGAATTTTGCTGCTCTTCACGTGCCAGTGGTTGACGTCAGAGCGACCTAATCGGAGCTAACATAACAGTTGAGGTCATCCCTCACGTGGCTTTTGCACCCGATTGAGAGTCTAAGACAATGCACACAACAGGCACAAGAAAAGTCTACGGCGTCATCACTGAATATCCGGCTGCTTCGGGAATCAGGTAGACATATCAGGCCATTGATTTGGCATTGCCATGCATGTATTTAATAAGTCGCCGACTGTCAAAGGCTTTTGACATTTTTAAATTAGCAATGTCTCGATTGTTTCCTCGACTATTCACTGTCTCTCTTATTAACCCGCACTCGAGAAATCTGCATTCAACATTCCATACAAGTACCAAAATGTCATCACAGCCCTCTCACTCCAACTTCCCCGGATTGACCTCGGCGACACCGGGCGAAGAATTCGAAGTTCGCCAAACGTCTACGTCGGATGACTACCACCCGGACCCATCCAAGTCGCTGCCCCTGTCCCCGGCTAGACAGGCCCTGGTCGACGACATCATCGCCCTGTATTCGATGAAGCCCACCGTGGAACGGGTGAAGCGGTACAGCGCCGACTGCGTGTACGATGACCAGTTCGTCTACGCCAACGACCGGTACAAGATGGCCGGGCAATGGTTTGCCCTGCCCAAGCTCTTCAACGCCAGTAAGAACGAAGGTTATGAGATCATCCGGAACGATCGCGACCTGATCCAGTTCAAGAACGAGCAGAGCTGGACGTTCAAGCTCATCCCGAAGACTGCAACGATCAACGCTCTCGTCAGCCTCAGCTTGGACCCTGGGACCGTTGACAGCGAGTTCATTCAAGTCAAGTACCACAAGGACCAGGCAAATGACAAGGACTACAGCCACGAGTGAGTTTCTTTTGAGATTGAAGCTGTGTGAATGAGACTTCTTACTTACCGATGCTCTTCAACCAGGGGCCTTGGGTTTTCTTTCAAGAAGTGGCAAGCCGACAACGTCGCCAAGTACATGGATAGTGAAGATGTCAAGGTCTTCGAGGCAGACAAAGATGCTGGCAAAACTAAGGTCAAGAAGTACGGGACTGGAAAGGCAGAAGGTGACGCTCCCACGAAGGAATTCTGAGAATCAAGTCCCTGGTCGAGAGAAACGATTAGCTTCACATGTCTATAGGCGTATTGTGTATCCGTTAGAACCGTGTTTCATTAGCTACTTATATTGTACCCATTGATATCCGCCCAAGTTGTAAGCCGTCAGGCCAGATCTGAGTCTTTCGAAATGAGGAATGTTACCCCGCGCTCCTCGAATAACTTTCTGACTTGTTCTTCGTCATCCCCCAATCCTGAGAATGCTACGGCCACGAGGTTCGGAAACTTCTTTTTGCAAACCTGCCCCAGTTTGCGAATGGCTGGAACAAGTGGGAGTACATCAGTAGAACCTCCCGTATCAGGCACTCCGATTTGCAGCTTTTTAATCGAAACCGGCAGCATATCGACGAGCACCTCTGGCCTGACGCATGGTCTCGAGAGAACTGGGGCCTGGAACCTGTCCGCCCAAATGACCCATTCCCGTCGTTCAGGATCGTTGGCGGTGGGAATGAGGAAGTCCGGATCCAGTCTGACTTCTCGCAGTTGTTCCAATCCCTTCAAGTCCCGCAACACGTCGTCGTCGGTGAGGTCATCAAACCAAAGGTTTTCCCACGTAGTGAGCTCCAAGTCCGTCAGTTGCGGAACCTTGTCCAAGATGACATCTTGAATCTCGCGCGGAGAGGGCGGCCCTTCATCTGTGATGATTGGGTCACCTGTGAAGTAAGTGAACCTCTCCAATTGCCGGCACCGCTCCAGCAACAACGAGAGGTCCTCGGCCTGCACGACACTTTTGAAGAGCCGAAGCTCTCTGAGACTCCCAAGATTCAACCCTGGAGTAACCCCAGACAAGCCCCATGCGCGGAAAGTTCTCAGGTTCGTTGCTGCGGAGAACAGGTCTGGAAGGTGGTCAGTGTCGAAACCCCCTTCGTCGTCGTATATGACGCCCAATGTTTCCAACCTCGGAAGGGAGCCGGGGCAGAAAAAAGGCGCCAATGGTTGGTCATAATGGTCATAATAGGCGGCGGGTATGCATAGTTCTCTGATGCCGGTGCAAGTAGCAAGGAGCAGGCCCATGAAGAAGCGGACCTTGTCACCGTGCTCTGAGGCATCCGGGTCTGGATCCACGCCAACATGGGCTCGCGCATTTTTGAAAAGCTCACTCTCGTCGGGGAACTGAGATTCAAAGTGGCCCCCTGGGCCCGCAAGGTGCACAGTTCTCACGTGCCGAGCAAGGTCCCGACGACTTCCATATACCGTTCGTAAGCGGCAATGCCCATTGCTTCTGTGGGTTGGAGAATGGTACAGAAAAGGCGTGGCGATGAAGTTGAGCAGCTTGTTTGTCTGGCAGAGACTCGCCAAAGCTGCACGCTTCTCAGGCTCCCAAACACAGTCGTGACCGTGGCAGCCCAAGGCGCAGTGACAGGTCCAGCGGTTTTCCCGAGTCGTGGGATAGCAGTGAGGGCAAAGCAACTTGATAGTGTCTTCAATGACTGGAACAGGGAGACTGAGGAGCGGAAACATCTTGTGGTGCCCGAGCTTGAGGGTGCGGGAGCGCTGGAATGGTGTAGTGATGTATGGCGAGATGCTTCCGAGGCTTTGACAGCGAAATTGCAGCTTTTATGGTGTGACTGGTGGGTATAGGCAGCAGCCGCAGCACGCGACTTTTAGGCTCTTTTTGCGTGTCTAGGCCGGTTGGTTCTCTCACTGCAGTCGCTGCGGCACAGCATCCCAAGCGATCCACAGGCCTCATGTCGTGAGTCGTGATGACTTAGTGGCTGGAATGGATCCTCTGACCGCTGTTATCGGGTTGGGCCCAAACAGGAAGTGCAAACCGGATTTACCGAGGGCATCGAGAGTTTAGGTCGTGTCTATCGGATGTGGTCTTGCTGATATGGAATAATCACGAGTCTTTACGCGTGGTGTGGGAAAGTGCTTTTGCATTTCCATTACTATTATTACTTGAAAGCAGTGCCCGGGATTACTGCGACTTCGAAGGCTCTCAAGGTGGCGGGCTGCGTTAATACCACCGTAGCTGACTCCGTGTGTCCAAGTAGGTTTCACTCACTATTAGGACGTGTGGTAAAAGGCTACGTGGGCAATTAAAGCCCTCAAACAGGCTTGTAACGTGGAAAAGCTCTCCGATGTCATAGAAGTAGACAACATCTCATTTACTCAAAACTTCAAGTTGTTGGAGACCGAGCCATTCTACCTATACCTGGCAACACGTAAGCATCCGACATGGCCACGGCCATCCCGTCTGTAACGAAGTCAATGCTTAGTATCATCTATGTCAGACTGGGAGTCTGAAAATATCATAACCTGCGGGAGTCGTTTTCCGAACATAGACAGCAGTATTTATCCAGAGAATTGTCGGTCCTTCAAGCCCCAACAATCACCACTGTCTTGTTTACTATTACACTCCTAAGCCATTATACTTACCACGCTTCCGAACACCAAATATTCAAAGATGCGCGGGCTCTCATTCATTCTTGCGGTTTTGGGCTGTGCCAGCATGGTCGCAGCCGACGCCAACTGTTGTTGCCGAGAGTCGGGCCAATGCGTCGGACGCTTTTTCGGCGGACAGGATTTGACAAACGAGAAATGCCCAAAACTTTGCAACGAGGGTGGCTGCAGTCCAACTGGTGACTGTGGCTTTTGACGAGTTTTCTCAAAACTGAGTAAGTCCTTCGTACAACAATTAGAAACAGTTGATGCATATACTAAGAGCAAACAGATATTCGCATGGAACTCCAAATTTGGGCGGCAGAAAAACTGAGTTGTTTGAGAGTCTATACATGTGTGACTAAGCAAAAGGAGAAGAATGTATTCAGCAGTAGGGATTGGAAGTCGAATTGACGGGACAGGTCTCGATTCAGGGGCTGAAGAGAATCCGCCTGCGTACCCTAAAGGAGTCTGGAGCTTTGAGCTTACCTTGTGACTGTGAACAGTACACAGATTACCTATTTTCTTTGTTAATTGAGTTAAAATTGACCAGGACAATGCGAACGACAGAATCAGTCCAACGAACAGACCATTCGTTTCTGCAGTGGTCAATAGAGCCATTGTTCTTCCGGAAGAAGGAAGCCAGGGCATACTGGAACCTCCTAGCCCGCGTTGAGCGCCTGTTCGAATTAAGTGCTTAAATAATGCGCAGTTTCCAACCTGGAGGACACGACGAGAAGAAGCCGCAAGACCTTCGACATCTTTAGATTCTAACATCACAAACTGTGATAACGTCCAGAAATCCTCTGTTGCAACCAGACCCAGCAAAACAACAACTTCTGGAAGCTGTTGCAGCCATGCCACGCTCGGAGCAGCGAAACACATGTGATGAGCATGCCGAGACTTTCAATGAGATGAAGCTTGCGCTCGAAGTTCTGAAGCGGTACGTGGCTGTACGAGAAATTGACCAGATCACTTTAGGACAACTCATGGACCCACGGGGCGACCTGGCTCTGCTAAAGGGCGTCGTTCTACGACTTGATAAGATACTAGAGAAGGCTTTATAATAGGAGACTCGGACGAGGAAAGCAAGAGTGGCGTCACTTCATGATTATTATCAGGATAATATTTCAACTTACAAGAAATGAACGTTCACTAGCGCTCGCTGTTGGAACAGCAGGCAGATCTCGGATCGCAGGGTGGCACCAGCCACACTGGGGCTGAGTGGGGATCCCAGTCAGC
>WIGN01000076.1:0-12410 GCA_014235955.1 Colletotrichum sojae
AATTACCACGAATATCGACGTGATCGTTGCTACGATACTTCCGTACGGATATGTATCACACCTGTGATACCAACAGTGGTCAAATACAGTGACATTTTAGCGTCGAGTTGCATAGTATTGATGTCTTATTGCCAAATATGCTACGATGATGAGAACGAGATCTCCTGTAATGATATCATTAGAGTCGAACTCAGTCAAAGTTCCTTATCGTGTTTACATCAACTGAGGTGGCTGTGTCTGCGGCGAAGTGGCGTGACGATCATGCATCAACGCCACAAACTGCAGTCAGACGTCACATGATATAGATGGTGTGGATTTGGCGTCATTTGATCCAAAGATCGATAGTAAAATCATCATGAGATTGAGAAATGGGCCGGTTGTGATTATACTCGACTGGGGTTACAGTAAAAAGAAAAAGAAAAAGAAAAAAGGGGGAAGAAAAAGGAAAAACAAAGAAGAAGAACGTCGGTCCTCAACATGACATTAACCAACCAGTCTTCCTACTGACGCATTTAATCGACTGAAAACCTCGGTGAACCTTAGGTCAGTACAGTTGTGGGTGTTCAAATGAGACATAGATGCATGACATTATAGTCCCTTGAAGCTCTCGCTCCCAGAGATTCGTAACTATGTCTAGTGTGTGAAACTGCAGCTGACTTGTAGGTCCCTGCAATCCATAGTCCAAAAAGCCTTTTGAATCGACCATTTGAATACGCCGCCTCTGTCGTCCAACACAGCCGCCGCCTCTATCGTTCAACACAGCCCGCTTATTGGGACTGCTAGATGTACAACAGCCGCCTTCAACGTCACTGGTCAGATCGCAGAGGTCGACTTTCCCCCACGTATTAAGGGCTTATAAAGAAGACGACATGCTGCGCAGGCGTTCGACCTCTTGTCTCACCAACTTAGCCTGACAAAGTAAAAGCCTTCTCTAGCATTAACGTCCGAATCTCTCGGAAGCCTAGGAAAGCCTCATTGCCGTCCTCATCAAGAGGTACACCATGGTGACACCGATGTCCATAGCTATGGGCATGCCGTTGGGCGTGCCTATGGGCTTGCCTATGGGTACTAGTATTGGCACTAGTCGTGCCTCCCGGTCATTGAGATCGAAACCGCGAGGTAAGTGGTGACACCAGGCTCATGCAGATAGACCTACGCTGCTGACTCTTCAAATCTTACCTAGCTCCAGTCAAACCTCCCGCGCCTCCCACGCCTCAGACGCTCCAAGAATGGGTTCGGCATTACGAGCATCGATCCACCGTGTCACGGATCCCGGCGAATCTCACACACACTAAGGGACAAAAGGTGCCAAAGTGTCCCGATAACATCGGGGCCAGGCGATTCGTCAGGGGGTTGAAGCATTTGTTGGAGAGCGACTCGGTCGAGCACCACTACAGCGGCGGGGGACCCTCCCAGATCCTGAAAGTGTCCAACAAGCTCTCAAGGGGAGAGGCTTTAAAGAGCGTTTCTACGGAAGAATGGACAAACGATCTGTTCAACTGGAGTGTCACCGCCGTACACCAGATCCCCGGCTGGAAGCACCCCGCAAGAGTTACCTTTTACAGCGTCAATCTGCAGCACCTCTTGATCAATGGGACAGATTGAAGCCGCGCCGCCGCGAGACCAGGGGAATACCATACGGCGCTGGAGGGAGATTCCTCGGTGCGGCGCGAGGAATGCTACAGCTGGCAAAAGGACCTGGGTCGGAGAAGGTACTGATCCAGCTTCGACACGAGGAGGAATCCAGCCTGGAGGTCGATCGAAATATCTTCAAGCCGGTCGAAATCATCAAGTAAGCAGATGTAATGGCAAGTAACGAGAGAAAGTGCTGACCTGCCAACAGCCTCGTTGTCGACCAACGCATGGGCCCAACGATTTACAGGGAAGTGGCGAGGTTCGGTGACGGCATATACGGAAACGACCTAATTGAACGAAAGGTTATCACTTGGGAACACGAGAAGAGACCCCCTCAAGAGCTTGTGGATTTTATCAAGCCCCTTTATCCGTTGCCTTGATTCTCAAAACACCTGAGACGGTGTCAAAGGGTTATCGACAGGGCTACCTCCTTCTAAATAGATCAAATCGAACCATTCCGCACAAGTACCGCTCAAAGACACATACCGCCAGCCAGTGTCAACCAAATCTCAATCGGCTCTCGAGCCTCGCCTCGGGCTCTTCCCCGGACTGGGGACGTCGCAGAAGGCAATGTCGCCCACTACCCAGTTCTTGATGTCCACCGGCAGGACCTTCGAGTGCAGGTCCACCTCGACGCGCACCTTGCGCCTGACCTGTATTCCCTCCCCGAGCTCGGAGCCGCAATCGCAATCGCAGCTGCGGAGGCCGTTCGACGAGCCCTGTAGGCTGCTCCGCCCATCCTCGAGCCGTTCGAAAGAACCTTCCGCGTTGAGGCCGCCACAAGCCCGCCTGTTCTTGGCGCCGGACCCGCCCCCGCCGCCGATGGTGACGAGGATGTTGCTCGTATATGCTCCGGGTTTGGTCCTATCCGTGGCCGGCGACCTGCGCGAGCTGGCTCCGGACGTCCTTGTGAGCACGTTTGTGACGCCGCTTTGGAGCAAGTGCTTGAAGAAGGGGAGACACGGCGGGAGGCAGGCGGCGATCACGGCGAGGCAAATCTCGATGGCGGAGACGATATAAGGCAAGACGATCGACTGGCTGATGTTGTAAGCCTTACCGCTGGCTCCGGGACCTGGTCGGTAGCGGAGGAATAGGACCGGGCGAGCCACGGACGCGAGGATGACGCTGGATGACGGGGGTTGGTAAGAAAGGAATACAAACAGAGGCGCTGGACTTTAGGGATTGGGTTTACGTTGCCTACCTGCCACCGAATAGAAATATGCTGGCGAGGGCTAGCTTCTTTTCCGTCTTGATCCGCAGCTGCCAGACCTCTCGTATGGGCAACAGTGCCGCCATGACGTCCAATACGATGTTGGGTATGGTGATGGCAATCCTGCCAGACTGCATGCACTTGCTGGGGATTTTCTTGTCCCAGAATGCACTGGCAGGGGTACAGGCGAAGAATTTCGGAAAGAGATACAGTGTCAGAATACATGTCTGTATCGATACGTGTCTGAGGCTTTCGATGCAGAGACATGAAGGATGAAGCTTACTAGCGACGCCGATAACCGCGATACCCCATGCCACAACCATCGACGAGAGGATCCAGACACGCATTCGGAGGCTTTGTGAGGGCGAGAATATTCGATAATACATTGTCAGAACGGCCAGCTTCGAGAGCGGGCAGGCGACGCCGTAGAGACTTCCTATGGCCATGATGCACTGGGATTAAGGTTAGAGCACGACTACCTAGGTCGATCATCGTTGGGTTGCACAAGAGACAACTGACCTGCAGAACTGGGGCCATGCCCCGGGGGTATGTCTCTGCGACGGTTTTCACATCAGTTCCCAGGCCGAATGAAACGGCTGAGACGGTTAGTTGCTTCTACTAATGCGGGCGTGGTGAACTAGGTATTGAGACTCACCAATACCTTCTGCAATGAGCAAGACATGATTCGAGATCTTCAACGCCAGATACAACGCGTCAGTCGGTGGATCAGTTCGAATTCCAAAGGAAACCCACCAAGGCTGTGATGCAAAAGCCTTCTTCTGTAGTCAGAGGCGCCCTGTTGTCGCCGCGCCCGACGTACAGCCGCAGGCCGACCGTGATCGTTGCGATGACGCTGAAGACAGTGTGAGGAACGATGAGGCTGCTCGATATGTTGCTATCTGAGAAGTACGAGACGGAATCCATCCTCAAGAGGAAGCTTGCACCGGCAAGATGCTGTCGTACAACCTCGTGGAGCGAGTCGGGGAGGGGATCATTACGGGTCTTCATCCGAATTCTCGGGACTGACCTCTTTTTGTTCGAAAATAGAGGGAGGAAAGGAGGTTCTTGTCCACGGCATGATGGAATCAAAGACACAGTCTCGCTGTTTGCCCTCCAGCTCGTCTTAGCTTCCACATGCTAACAAGGATCAACTCAAGCCTCCGTCAAGCAAACATCTGAAAACTCTCCCGTAATTGGACGTTGGCGGTTAGATTATGCGCCGGCTGCCGGTGCGGCGCACAAGAAGCAAACATCACCAAGGATCAGAACGCATTGTTGTCGCCTCGGGACGATGCGGCAGGGAGTGCCACTTCAACCTGGAAATCTGATCTGTCATGTTCCGTCATGAACCAGGAATTTGGTGGAATTAAAAGTACAGCTCCATGTGCAAGATCCAGGGACTCCGGCGAGGATGGAACCCGGATGCTCTCGTAATTCTCAACAAAGCTACTCCCCGCCAGACCGACAGGCCGTTATGTTGGGAGCGGCTTTCCAAGAGAATCCTACTGCAACCGCGGCATCTAGAGGGGTTAGCGCTGAGCATCTTGGGATCCGAGAGTGGATTGCGGCACCAGGATGTGCAGCCAGCACCAATCATCTTGTGAGACGCCGATCACGACCGGGTCCAAGGTGGCCCATCATCCAGGATTCTTGTCAGCTTCTGCCTGCAAGGATGACCTCCCGTGGTATAGGGAAACCAACATCATACTATGTGGGGTTCTTCAGCAAGAAGCACCTCCGCGAAGGAATGTCATCAACCGAGGCACATCTACCCCACAGAAGCACTTATAAATGAGGACTGGTCTGCCGTTCGGTAACTTCGGATCTGCCTTCTCTAGGAACAAAATAACCCGGGCTCAGACGTCAAGCCAACTCCAGCTCCGCCATTGCACTCAGGTCTCCCGCATCAGCTCGACAAAAAGAAACAATGTCTTCCACCACAGCCCCGAAGAAGCTCGGCATCTTGCTGTCGCACGGCGCCCTGATGCAGCCCTCTTGCTTCGACCCGCTCAAGGCACGCCTCGAGGCCGCCGGATTCTCGCCCATCATCGCCGTCCAGCACCCGAGCATCGGCACCGACCCCTCCGTTACCTCGGAAGACGACGCACGTCACATCCAGGCTGAGCTGGCGCCCTTCCTCGACGAGGGGCGGGTGTTTCTCTGCGTTGCGCACTCGTACGGCGGTGTCCCTGTGGTCGCGGCCGCGAAGGGGTTCTCCGTCGCTGAAAGGGAAGCACGGGGCCTCCGGGGTGGCATCGCCGCCGCCGTGTTCATCGCCGCCATCGTCCCCACAAAGAAGGGAACCGGCCCGATGTCCATGCTGCCCGGAGACCTGGACCTCGCAGATGTTTCCGTAGACGGCGTGCTGACGGGCAAGCCTGAGGCCGCGGCGATACTCTGCGGGCCCGACATGACGGAGGGGGAGATGGAGGCGGTGCGGGCGACGTGGCAGCCGCAGTCAGCCGCGACGGTCGCCGGCCCCGTACCACTAGGCATGGAAGACCTTACGACACCGTCCTACTACGTGGTGTGCGAGAAAGATCGCTGCGTACCGGCCGCGTTGCAAGAAGAGATCGCGGCGAGCGCGCCGCTGCTGAAGAGAGTGCTGCGGGTGCCGGGCGGCCACGCGTCCATCGTCACGCAGGTGGACAGGCTCGCGGAGCAGATCGTCGAGATCTCGGCCGAGGTGGAGAAGGAGGAGGAGGTGAAGGCGTGAAGCCGTTTGGAGCCTGTCTGTTGTCTTAGAGAACCTTCCTGGAGCAACGTGATCAGTAAGGCGTCTCGCTGGCCTCGTGATGACTTTATTGGTGAACTCTTACGCCACAGGTTGTTTTCCGGAAATAGAAGGTCGGAGATACTCTATTGTGTGTAAACGAAAAAATAAATTGCCCCATCGAAACGAATTTCCACTCTGCTGATGGCTTACTGGACAAGAATTCTGCTCAGAAAACAACAAACTTCCTTACTTGGGTCTTGTTGCCTGGGCCTTTTCTAAGGGGCGTTTCATTCCACACCCCCTAGGTTGAGTAGGTAATTCACGTTGCCTCTATCTATTTCAGTCCACTACTATTATTACTATCTAGTACTATCCCTCGTGTCTGTGATCGTCATTTGTCATCGTTGCTGCTACACTTCATAACTATGCTTTGCGGGAGGTGGGATGTTCAGCTTGGGCCTGTGAAATGGTAGCCCCCCTTTCCAACTAGGAAGAGTGTAGTAGAGAACCTCCATGGCTGTCTAGCAGTACGCCCATAGTGGCTTAGCTGGCGCAGCAAAAGTGGCTGCTGCGCACGGAAACCTATTCTATTATCATGAACCGATGTGGCCTCCAAGCTTTTCATCGATTGGACAAGACCATCTTCCCAGAAGGGTTCGTTCTTACATTAGAGTTGTTTTAGCGGATCATTTTTGTTTTCCGTAGGTAGGTATAAAAGCGCTGCCACGACCCAGCTTTTGACTCACCTTCCATCCAGTGTCGTCTTGTCCTCCCACGAATACACCGACCTGGAAGACAAAGTCAAGTCTATCATCAATCAGCAGGATCTCGCTAAACGACATCATTCTGCCCATCTAATATCACTCTTTCCACCGAGGATAAGTCGTCTTTTAAAGAAGCTCTTTCCCAGAGAGCGACAGAGCGACCGAGACACGGCGCGATGGGCCACAACGCCCACAAAGTCGGGCCTCGCCGAGCCTCCAACATCAAGTTTTATCAAAGACAATACGTCAAGCATTTTCGACTCTACAACGCCAAGCTTGTTCGGATCTTCATCGTCGACCCTCGTCGACCCTTCAACGTCGACTCTTTTCAAGCCTCGGAAGTCGACCCTCGCCGAATCTACGACGTCGACTCTTGTTGAGGGTACAGCGTCGGTCTTTGATAATCTTGAACGCGAAATACTTCTAAGAATTATCGGCCACCTTGAATTGCACAACCATTTCCTTCTCAGCCACACTTGCCAAGCATTGCGCAACGTTACACAAAGGGACTGGGTGTCCACCATCGACCGGCTTCCTCTCGCTCCGAGACTCGAGTTCTGGTCTGGCGTCGCATTCGTCTTGCCGGACCACTGGGTCTGCGGGCCTTGCTACCGGCTACACAACATTAACTGTTGGTTTCACAGGCGGAGTGGCAGCGTACGTCACGTAGGGGCCGTAGTACTGCGATGAAGATGGATTGATTGTCTGAGAAAGGAGGAGGAGCTTACCGGCGCTGGATATCAAGTCCAGCGCCCAGGCCGGTCACGTGCTCAGAGCGTGATACGGAGCTGTGTAGTTCCGCTCCGGTGGCTGAGGCATCGGCCACGCTGCCGGCGAAGATCGCCGGCAGCGAGGATAAACCCACATTAACAAAGACGACATACCGTGGACAGACAGTTATAAGGCAGGATGGGGAAACATCTGTCAATATGAGAATAGCGCGAGTTTGGGCCTCGCTTGTCGAATAACGATTGAGGAAAAGCACGTTCACCTCGCTCTAAAACTCACTCGACTCAACACTGTCAACCAAGACTATCTTGGAAGCATCATGAAACCATTCACGCAAGAGCTCTTCATGGATTACAACAATCACCCGTCATACATACGTTTCTACTGCTCACCGAAGATTGTTGCCGAAAGATTCTTGCTACACAAACAACTGGTATTTGGCGATGGCGTCAGATTTTCCGCCTTGGAGCTCCGGGACCACAATCTCTGTCCACACCTGCGAGTCTACGACGTTCATTTGGATGGAAGACCTCTCAGATTCATGAATAATTCTTTAGGTCTAACCGAAGATGTGATACTGGCACTCAAAAATCCAGAAATAACGTATGACGGTCACTGTAGCCGTTGCCCGACAGACTACTCAGTTATGCTTGGTTCTATGAGAATCACCATCTCCGCGTGGCATGACCTTGGATCTTACAAGTCTCCAGAGGACGATTCCTGGACTGTGTATGTCGAAAGCGAGGTGAAGATAGACTCAGATGGGCCAGTTGTACATCACGAACCTGGTAATATTCGAAGACTCTACACCACGGGGACTTGTGATATTAGCGGCAGAGTCATCAAATAGTCATGATATCATATTTTGGGTCGAGCATTGTGGAGGAGCCGATAAACTGCGGTTGAAATTGGGAGAATGCATCAAGTACTGAATAAATCGTTCTACAAGCCGTGGTTTACACGCGCTCCTGTATTCTCCGGTGCCTTTGAGGTTATTCTAGGAGCTAACGGCGAAGCAAGCGGAGTTCTTCTAGGTCAAGCACAGGCGCTTTGGTTTCCCGGGGTGGAGTAACTTATTCGTTTTGCGGTTCTATAATGACTGCACGGAATGTCTTGTCTAATCCCAGCATCTCTCTCAGATGAGTTTGTAAACACATAGATAGGGAATTATGGGGAACGCAAAGAACGACGGGACGTTTCATCGCAGTAACAAAACCATGGAGAAGAGGATGTCCAGTGTATGTGTTGATAAGCTGTCCGATGACTGAAAGGACTCCAGGACGGCCCCGAGGGTCACGAAACGCCCGAGAGAAATGAGGACGCTCATATCGAACTGGATTTTGAGGAAGACGACGATAATGCGCTACGAGTTGATGGTTTGGAAGTGGACACCTGCTTCAGTCAGGGAGAAGACGTCGTGGGGTTCGTCGTTGTCATTGTTATCGCCATCCTTGTTGTCTGTCCTCCTCCTCGTCGTTGAGGCTCAGCTTGAACTTTTTCGGGCAGGCGGCGTCATTTCTGGCCGTCTTGGACGAGACCTCCATGTCACTTCCGTCTCGGACAAGTCATAGCGAGGCACCTTTGCCTCCGTTTTGCGGTCCTATCGTAATTGTTTTCGGGAGGTAATCCGGTATCAACCGTCGCCCGAGTCAGAAAAGGAGGGATTGACTTGGCGGAGGTAGAGGTCAGATAGCGAGTCGTCCCGTTTTCCAAAGTCCGTCAGCTTCAGTCGTGATTGTGTTGTACATTGCAGCAAGTCAGCCTGGTATGCCAGAACCGCTTGCCCGGATGAGCATGAATTCTCAAAGCTGCTTCCACGATTGACATGACATCACCTGTGAAGGAGCAGCATGGGCTCCTTCACATCCCTAGGCCTCCTAGGCCCCCTTCAGGCTCCACTGCCTGCGGGCACTTTCTTCCTCGTACATCCACTCAATACACCACGAATTGACCGTCCGCAGTGTTCCCCCACATCACCTGACGGTTTTTCGGCTTGAGAGTCGTCTCCAAGAACGCCTCTAGCGGTGGTCAAAGGGGATAATGACATTCAGTACAGACCTCGGACGCTGGGTATTAATACCTGTAGGGGGGGAAACCCAGCGCAAGTCACAGAGGGACAGCTGCCTTACTAGATACTGGCTAGTGGCGTACGTAAGCTCAGCTAATCCGCGAAGGGCCGCACGTAAGAAGAAAACGTCCTATATATTGGCATTTTTCCTATGTAATACAGCGCATCGCTCCGTCTGAATAGCTGCCGCTCTGAATTATGTTCAAGAACTCTCGCACCAAACGAAGACACCCCAGGCGACTTCTGAGGTACGTCGAGTTGCTGCTTTCCTCTTCCTCTTGAACATACAGTCGAGCGCTATCTGGGTTCGCCACCTCTATCGCAGGTAAGAACCACACGAATTGAGTATTCTGGGGACGGTTTACTGATTACCAATCCCTTCCTCTCTCGAAAATGTTTTGACGCAGGCAACCTTCGGCCGGAACTTTCCCTCCGGAATTCAAGGGGTCTGCGGCTTCCAAACCAAACCGCTCTGAACACCAAGCTGCTTCCTCCTTTCTCGAAGTCGACTAAAGCAGAATGTGACTTCCTACCGGGAGCCTTTCAGACGCCTTCTCTCTTCATGTACTAACTTCCATGTGTAACTGTGTGGGCCGCCGCGGCAATGGTGGTCCAGAGACTTTTTGCAGCGTTGAGGGACCTCCGCTACCTATGTTCGCAGTGGGAAGGCTCTGTCCCAGAGCAATAGGCGTCTGCTATTGCTACTTTACTTGCCGTGAAAGCTCGATCCCAGTGTATTACACAAGACGCAACAGCGCCCGTAGTTAGTTCTACCATACTTAGGTAGAAAAATGCGAATTCCGTATTCCCGTACATTTGAACCACAAACAATGTCGATGACGGCCGATAATAATGACGACGAACAACAGCGACGACGACGGATGACTGACAACAACGACGATGACGGACGACAACGACGGCGGCGAAAAAAGCAAGCCCCTCAACACGTATGCTTGCCTTGCCCTCATCTCTACGCCTTTCAGGATCCTGGCAGACCTGCTGTCTCGTCTCTTCTGGTGTCAGGTGTGTAAGACCATCGACGTGCGTGCTCCGTAGGTACAACATTACCGTTCTATATCATCGTCTCTGTCAAGGACGCGTCCTGCCATCGTTTTTCACGGATCCTACTATTACAAGAGGGTACAGCAGACCTTCCGATCCTGATTCTCCGACTTCTCAGGTCTTCGATCTATCGCAGAACCCATCTACGACCTCGGCGTACAAGCGTTCCTTTTGCTCGTTCTCAAACTGTATCCATCACAGCAGCAGTATTGGCCAACGGCTCTGCCCTTCGTTTTACTTGGCCTTCTTTCTTTTCTGGCGCTGATATGGTTTATTAATAGTGATCCTTACTCTACTGCTTAACTACGCCCCTGCAATCTCTTCTCGACCAGCCTCTCGTCCAGCCCACGACTGATCACTTACATCGCTCCTCCAACACAAGCGTCAAGTGTGCCACGTCCTAATCCGAGCCATCAAGCTCTGCTTTGGGGGAGGATGTAGGGGAGAAAAAGGATCAGTGGAGACCCATGTTCTTGGCTTGCATATGGGTTCTTGGATTCACTTCTGCGTGATTTGCTTGGATTCTGGAGCCTGGGATCTGTGTGGGGGATGTCGAGGACTGGGAGCACAGTAGCCCAATTACTCACACACCAACGGCAAATTCAACACTACTCGTCGCCCATCGAAAGCTTTGGTTGCTATCTACCCAAGCTCTGATGATAAAAGTCTTCATCCCTGGCCACCCTGGTCCGTTCATATCGCACAGCAAAAACAACGCTCGACCACTTGACGATGCTGATGAGCGCATGTCATACGCCCTCTGCCCCAGCTTCTAAGCGCCCCCTGCTTCAGCTTCCAAGTACCCCCCCTCTGCCCCATCGTGCCTCTTTCTCGAAGGACTCGTGCTTGGTCCCAATCTTGAACGGCGTCGAAGGGTTGGTTTGTCGATGTCTCTTCTTGGTTTCACCTCTCTCAAAGAGAAAGGCTACTCAGCCCAGCAACCACGTCAAGGTGTGAGACACTGCTGGGTCCCGCCCAACCAACCCCCGGTCATAAGCCCGACCGGGAAAGGCCGCTAGTGAAAATCAGCATCGCTCTAATCGCTATTAAACGGGGGGAAAAGAATGATGAAGGGCCACTTCGCTGTGCCAACTCGCCCCTACCGTCCCTCCCAACCAACCCCCGGTCTATCGAATGCCCGACCGGGAAAGACCACCAACGATCGTCCGTGTCTCTATACTTCGTCGAGTCGGGGTTATTAATGTTGCTCAAGCGAAGGCGTTCTCGTAGCTGGTCCCTCTCCGCCCGAAGGGCTGCGATCTCGTCGTCTTTGCGTCGGTCGTTCTCCGCACGTTGTCTCCCAAATTCGTCCATTCTCCCACGGAGTCGTTCGAATTTGTTTGACCTCGTTTGGAGCACTCTTATATCTCCGCCTGCTTGTTGAAGCGAGACTTCGATTCTGGCGACCTTCACATTGATTCCGTCGTTGCCGCTCTCGGTGATAGTTGGCAGGCGGCCCCTGAGGTCTCTAACATCCGTGAGAAGTCCATCGAACGCGTCGATCTTCCGAAGAATACCGCCTTGTTCCACGAGCTGTTGGACCACGAAGTCTTTGAGAACCCAGAACCTCCCCTGCTGCTTATCAAACTCATCGCGGAGCTGGTCGTGGTCCTTGCGGAGCTGGGAAGAAGCCAAAAGGGAACGAATGGAAAAGTAGAGTGCACTCACAAAAGAAAGACCTGCGAAAACTGCAGAAGCGATTGCCGCCTTGTCGGACACACCTGTGTTCGTGTCAGCCATGGTGATATCCTTGCTTTGGGTCTTGAGAAAAGAAAGAAAGACTGTCCTTGCAATGGGTCTTGAAGAAAAGAAAGAAGAAAGGCGTTGCTCTGAGTCTTGAAGAAAGGAAAGAAAGAAGAGAAGAGAAGAAAAGGGGGGGGGCAAGAAGGATATATAGTAGTCCCCTGGGAAGCCTCCATAGCAACGCGATCACTCTTGCACGTGTGCAGTTGCTGGTCTTTGGCTGAACGCCACAAAGTCTCTTTTGGCAGCCGATAATGCAAGTGATCTCTACCTAGGTGTTGGTATAGAAAAGGGAAGTAACACGTGGGTGCTCATGATGGAAAGTGCCTGTGGTAGAAGGTGCCTACCTATGGAAGGTGCCTGTGACGACATGAACTACAATGCTGGACAACAAGACTAGACAACAATGCTAGGAAACGACACTGGACAACAACACTGGATAACGATGCTGGACGATGATGCAGGACGATGATGCAGGACGAT
>WIGN01000076.1:12507-144286 GCA_014235955.1 Colletotrichum sojae
GATGATGCTGGACGATGATGCTGGACGATGATGCTGGACGATGATGCTGGACGATGATGCTGGACGATGATGCTGGACGATGATGCTGGACTGTGATGCTGGACGGCAATGCTAGAGTCAGACACTTGAAGGGGCTTATACCTAGGAGCCTACACTGGATGGAGAAGGAGCCTGCTGGATGCTGGTTGGGTTTTACCTCTTACTGCAATGCAAACTTGTCCCTTTTCTTATCTTCTACACCGAGGTCCTGTGTACGCGTCCTGCCTTGTTGCGAAGTCCGATGGATGTACCATCATCTGGCTGCCAGTGATTCGGCCTCGCCCGTCTGGTGCCTTCCTGACTTACAGAAATTGGTGCTGGAAATGCAGCAAGTCGAACGTCACTACGTACCTGGGCTGAGATACAAGCAACAACGACGTTGATAGGGTCGAATGTGACCGTCGCCGACAGCCTCACCGTCTCGGATCTACGATCATTGCTCCAATTTGGGATCCTGTGGCGTTGGTGCACTGGTCCCGGCCTAGGCGCGCCTGCCCACGCCCCTACCTTCCCATCGAGCACAATAGATACCACCGCATTGCACAGTGTCAATTGTACCATCTATTGTACTCTAGAGTCAGTTGGAAAGAAGCAGGAGCCCAAACATGGCAAGTAGGTACTTGACAGAGATTTTGGCACGGCTTAGCAATCACGCAAGGGGGTGCAGGCAGTGACGAGAATGATGGCAGGAACAGTTCGTGACTACAGTGTCATTCTTTCCACGCCGAACTGGCAGTGTTGTACTGTCCGTTTCGCGCCTCATGAGCTCCCGTTTCCAAGGCAACCCATCTAGCGGCCTCTGAATAGGGGTCGGCCGCGACTGCCTCTGGGCGGTTTGCCAACTGAGCTGGTCTTGCTGGGTAGCTGTAGATCTGGCCACCAATGACCAATTGGTCCGCCGTGAAAGCAGTAATGCCTCCCAGCGTTCTTGCAGTCTGAGTGATGTACGCAGTTAAGGGTCAACCTCGTTGTCTGCGACAAGGAGTATATGTCCAACACTTACGGATCTTCTTTGCAGACTTCTCCTCTCGTTCCTCGATGCCAAGATGGATGTCACCAAGACACGGAAATAGTCTAGTCCTGCGAGAGTAAAAACTGTCAACTGGAGTGCCACAGTCCGTCAACCCCTCTTACTTACCTTCATCGTCTCGACTAACACTCGCGCACCGCCTGTCACCTCCGGTACAATTACCTGCGATCGCCGCTGCGGCCGCCCCGGCTTGGAAGCTGATTATTCTCCAGACATACATCGCGCGAGTTCTTGTCTCTGCCACGAAAGACATCTTCGTCTCGAATGCCCTCAGCGACCTCTCCTCCCACGCCTGCACCGTCCGCACTATTGGCGCTCACACCCGCCGACCTCTTGTCCGCCTTCTTTTCTGCCCGAGCATTCTCCCACTTCGACTTCACCACCTTCCTCACTGTCGTCGCTGTCGTCCGTCCTCATCGTCCTCGTCGTTGCTGTCGTCCATCGTCGTTGTCCTCGTAAAGTTCCGCTCCGCTCCGCCCCGCCCCGGAGCACTTTAACCTTGGCATGTCCATCTCCAACCCACCTCTCCAGGCCTTCTGACAGAACCTGCGAGTCATTCATCAACCCAAGGTTTGATGCTGCCTCAATACTACGATAAGCCTAGGCCAGCATCGACACAGGGCACCGACTATGCTTAGAAGCATACAACTTGAAGGCACGGATCGGCCACGTAGGCCAATTCTCTCTTTTAGACAGACAGACATCTCAATACATTCACTTGTGCCTATATGACGCTTCCACTGGCTAGACTGACTATCCGTCACCTTCGTTGCTAGCGCCACAGCCAGCGCCACCCTCTCTTTGTCAGCAACTCAGATTGCCAGTGCGTTGAAGGGCGAATAATAGGCCTGAGGACAATAATGTGTTCTTGGTGGGCAATTTCTCGAGAAAGATGGTTGGGAGATCCCGCTAGGTGTTGAATGTGAAGGAGGACACTACGGGTGTGGGCTAGTGCAGTGTCAAGACTATGGACTCTTGGTAATTACAGATGAGGGCTGATAGCGTGGTAAATGGAGCGTAGGTGGGCATGAAAGCAGCGGGCTTTGGCAAGGGTTCCAGCTACCATGGGTTCATGGAAGTCAGTTCTCGATGGTTTAACAAATCCTGACGAAAATCGCTTACTATTCCTGTCGTCCCCGTCGTCTCTGTCGCCCTGATTGTAGGTATTCATTGTCTTCCTCGCTGGAACTCGGCTGGGTCGCACACATCGACGCAGCCTGCTACATAGTTTGGGAACAGGGCGTGATCCTTTTTCAGGCCCACCACCTCGAGGAACAAATGTTTTGTAAAACGAACTAGGGCAGTTTTCGGTGTTTCCACCTACCTATCCCAACGGCGTTCAGTCGCATTCGGTATTTATTCTTTGCCATTCCCCCGCCGTGCGTCGCCTCCATGGCCTGCGGGCTGTGTGTAATCGCTGTCGCTGGCTGGTAAAAGACGTCAAGCCAGATCTCGATACAATCAGAACAGCCCGTCGGTGTTCCAAGGCTTCGATAGCCATGCTGATTGCTCGCTCACCAAGACCTTGGAAGAACTGTAGAACAATAGCTGTGAAGGAATGTCGTGTATATATTCGGTAGAAGTACCAGTAATGAAACAATACTAATTCAAATCCAGAGTTGCTTTCGTATCCGCCGCCAGATGCCAGTCCCAATATCAAACGCCGCCTTATGCATGCCCGTCCTAGAATTATCCCCTAACCCGCTCCAGCCCGACCCAAAAGGCTCCGCATTCCTACCCCATCAAACTTCAGATAAGAAAGCAGCGCTCAGTTGCACTGGTCCCCAACCTGCACAAAGAACCCCCCCTCCACCCCAGCGGTAAAAGTAACATTAACATCCTCCTCCGCCCCGGCATCATTCGCAATGGCAAACTCGAACGCCAGCTCGGGCTGACACTCGAAGCTGTTAATCGTGACGAACGTATCCTCCACAACCTGGTTATCCACCACGTTCAGCGGCGGGAACGAGCCCACCAGCGCCCCCGTGGCGACGTTCCGCACGTCCAGGCGGGAAAACTCCGCGCCGCCGAGGTCGATCGGGAATCCGGCGTTGAACTGGCCGATCAGCGAGCAGGGGCCCGCGGCGGCGGGGCCGACTGCGAAGGAGAGGGTCTTGGTGACGACGACGCCCGAGACGAGGTCCGCGACGCCAAAGTTTGCGTCCGAGGCGCCGATGCGGGTGCACGTTGCGGGCGTGGTGGCCTGGCGCCGGGCGGCGCGGGAGGAGACGGATGCTGCGGAGGCGGTGGTGGCGGCCAGGGCGGCGGCGAGGATGTTTGTGAGCTGCATTTTGAAGGTTGGTGTGGTTGGGTTGATGTGGGAAGAAAGTTGGCAGAGTGTGGAGGTTTGGTTTGTGTGTAGAGTTTGTGTTGGTGAGGCTGTTGATGCCGATGATGATGAGAATGATAGATGCAACCCAGGAGACGAGGAAACGAGCTCTTCTTTATAGTAGAACTGACCGTCACGACGGATTGCTAGAAAGCCTTCTTCGACTGACATCGTGACGGAAGGATGACGCTCAGCTGGGTGGTAGGCTGCGCCCATCACCTCTCTGCGCAGCAGCTTTCAGAGACATCGTGGCACACAGTACGCATCTCACTGAGGACCAGAACACCGCCTCCGACGGAGAATAACTGCAAGATTGGAAAGGGTAGGGGCCCTTCCCTGCGCATCCGCAGCGCCAGTAAGCCGTCTGAGTAGATACAGGTAGGCTATAGGCACGCTAGCTAAACCCAGCCCTACGAGAAATCGCACTCTTTTCGGAGTCCTGTCGGCTGCCTAAGGATAATGGATAGTCCGCAGTAGCATCGCGATGTAGGTACCTAGATTCCAGCTCTCGCCCGGCTCCAGCTCCGAGCGAACCTCGAGGAAGGATCATCAAGAACGCCCGTCAGCACAGCTCGCTGCTCAGCCTCAAAACTCGACAGTCCCCCAGCTCGCGGGCTCAAGTACCCGAAGCTTACGGCCAGTCCCCGGTCTAGACGCTAGCGCAGCACATGCATTTGCGCAGGCTTCTTCCTCATCTTTCCCCGGATTTCTAAAATTGGCGATCGGCGGATCGGCCGTTTTACTGTCGCAGAGAAGACAAGAAGAAGCGTGACAGCTCCGACGGGCTGGCCATGTCAGATCTGGACCCTCGTCTCAGGCTTTACCAAGAACGCTAAACAACCCACCCCCCCCTCTCGTCGACAGCTTTTATCGCCCGATTGGGCCAACACGGATCCCACGTGCGAGGCGCAGCAGCAGAAAAAGGATTTACCAGCGACTTGGTATTGCCTTCTCTTCCTGCGCTGCCTAAAAGAAGCTGAACGTCGAGATGATTTGTTGCTCCTCGTTCATCTACGCCGAGCAGGATTTCCGAGGGTGGGCATAAGACGAACAGCCTGTCGACTTCCCATCCTCGAAAGCCTCCAACGAACGAGGATCACGACGCTGAGCGCGAGACACCTCCGTTAGCTGCAAACAGACACAGGTAAAAAAGGATGCGGTGGAAGGATTTGACAGCTAGCCTCCTCGTGTTGACGATGGTAATCATTTTGGCCTGCGCCCAACACGTGAGCCGACGAGAATACGAGGCTTCGGGAGAAATGTCTCTTGTTGCGGTATCGTCTTGCCTTACCCGTCGCAGGCGAGGCATCCCCATCCTACTCCTCAAGTGCGAATATGGCCGGAGGATCGCTGCGTGAACTGAGACCGACGATCCCGTCGACGATCGCTCTCGTATCCACGCTTGCCTCGTGGCTCTTGTGCGGTCGGATCGTCTCATGTATCAGATGAACGGGACGCAAAATTCGTCCCGGTCTGTAGTCCTTCGCTGTCATGGCAACAACCTTCATCCCGAGCGCATGCGATAATAATCTGGGCGTCGAATTACACGCAGGGTTGATCAAACGTACTGGGCGTCATCTCGGGGAAGGCTGTGGAGTGACGTAGCGACAGCAAGGCTCGTCCGCGTGCCGCCTTACCGGGCCGATTTCTAGTCGTCTCACTGCTCGTCATATTTGGGAACCACGTGTGTGCTTGTAAATGCTGCAGGTATCATTGAAAAAAGTGCAACAACGGCTATGCTAATCTTAGCAACCAAAAATAAACACAGAACGGGCAGCTGCCCGTTTTCATACGCCTCGGCAACCGTGGATGGGCCGCTGACGAGATGTACGTCACCCCCAGCTGTCGGAGCCAATGCGGATAACAGGCCGCATAGACCCATCGAAAACGCGAAAGAAACCTCGCCGCTCCTACGCGTGTTCGGGATGGTCGCTGAGCTTGCTCATCTGGCTCGCCATGCTCAGGCCTGTCCCTTTCCTCGTTTCCAGCGCCTTGGACCACCTCTTGGAGTCTTCAATAGGCTTCCCCGCTCCTGTCAGGCCCAGGATTTCCATCAGCTCGGGTATCTCTGCGTGGTCGCGGGTGGAGCGCATGCGATGACACCAGGTGACCTTCTTTTCCTCAGGCTCGTAACCGTCGTCGTCACCACCCTCTCCGTCTATACCCTCCTTGCCGACGTCTTCCTTCGTGGAGTTCCTCAGTGCCTCCTCTATCTGGCGCTCGGCGAAGGGCGTCCCGTTGGGGCTCATGAGCTCGACGGGTTCGAAGAGGAACTCGCCGCCCACCTGCCTGTGGTCGCCCGCCTTGGTCGCTAGTCCGCTCTTCACCTGCTTCAGGCCCTGAACAACGCTCTCGGCAGCCGCCTTGACTATCGACTTGCGCATGTAGGCTGGGCGGTGGCCCAGGGCGAGAGTGCGGGTCATGCCGAGGTTCTCGAACAGGCGTCGTGTCGGGTCGGTGTATACAGGGAACGGGCAGTTCGTCTCTTGGAGGTACATGTCGATCAGGCCTGGGTTGCCGCAGCCGACAACGGCGATAAAGGTGCTCATGGGCAGACCCAACAGGGCCTCGGGGGTTACGGACTCGGAGAGGGATCGCAAAAACTCCTGGCAGTTCTTGGCGAGGGGTTAGCAAATCAGAGACGATACAGTAGCAGCAGTGGCAAACTCACGCCGCAGAAGAAGTGGCGGACGAAGATGATGAGAACCCGTCTCGCGACGTTGCGGCCGGTGTATAAGCTCTTGAACTTGTGGCTCTTTCCGTGTCTGTCGAGGACGACGTAGTTCTCAATCTTCTTTAGGACTTCGGGAGTGGGAAGGTCGTTGTTGGTGGCGATCTCGCCCTCGAAGTCGACGGGCTGCGAGTTGTCGACCTCGAGCGAGGTGCCGCGGGTGTCGCAGGCGCATTGTGTCGTCGAGTTCCCCCGTGATCGAGTGCTCGTTGTTATGGCAGTAGTAGGCGGCACGTCTACGTGCAAACTAGTGGTCGAGGGTGGACGGGATGTGCCCGTCGCGGCGAGTCCGTTCGGAGGGGTGCCGCCATTCGACCTTGTTGAGCCGTTGACCGAAGGAGTCCTCGAGCCTGGCACGGGTTTGCGTTTGACCAGCTGCGGTGGAGGTTGTGCGGGTGTTGATGTTACTGTCGTCGCTGGCGTCGCCGCTGTAGTCTCCGTAAGGTCGTATGCAGGCTTGGCATCGATGTTCTGGGGAGGATTGGCGGTCGCGGCCGCGGCGGGAGGATCTGACGGCACAGCAGCCATGACGTCGTAATTGGGTGGATTAAGCGGAACGACGTAGCGGATTACTCGAGGTTGTGTTGGAGGTTCGGGTCGACTGATAGCATGGGTGTGGAGGTCGATTAAGTATGGTCCGAGGAGTGTCGCTCGATGAAATGTTCACGACCAGGAGCCGAGGGGAACTGGCGGGAGTAAAAAATCAATTCAAGGGAAAAGTAGAGACGAAGGGTTGTCTGGGAGGAGGCGCAGCTGCTGTCACGGCCAGGATTGCTTCCGTAATGGGACGTGGACGTGAAGGCGAATGGAAGGGGGGAAACGAACGACGAGCGCACGAACGGGGAGGGGGAAATGTTGGCGGAGGCTAAGGTACCCTGAGGTAGACCGGGTTGAATCAGGTTCTCAGCTCGACCAGGCCCCCTCTGCCCTGTTCTCCGGTAAGTACCCTGCCGAGTACCTAAATGTCCGCGTATATTAGTGGCAGACACGACTTCGGTAGTGACACACAACGCCTGCTTGTTTGCTGGCTTGCCCGTACTCCGTTGGTAAATGCAGGGGGGTGCGCGACGTCCGACTTTCCGATCAGGGCATCTCGTTCAGGGGTTATTAGCGAGTCACCCAACGTTGCCGCCAACGCCACTGTCGATGAACTGGGGATGATGGACCCCGAATAATCAAATCAAGAAAACGATGGAATTGGCTGTGAGTCGCCAAGCGACCTGAGAACGTTTAATGACATGCTTGGTGCACCAGGTACCTCGCCTGACAACAGGTGCCTCGGCAGTACATAGGCCAAGTTGCACTGGAGGCCGCTGGCCTTAGCTCCCAGCCCGAGGAACACGTTGTTTCATCCGCGTATGAGGTCATGGTGGAGGGCCCCGGTATCCTCTCAGGGGTTTGGACATTGGAGGTGACTGCTGCCCAACTGTAATTGAGCCTCATGGAAGTGCTTTTTCTTCGTCGTCCTTGCGGTGCAGTGTCTGCCGGGAAATTAGCGGGCTGTCGTAAAATTGTCATGAGCAAAGCCACTGACGTCGCCAAACAAAACCATTTTTTTGCGGGGACTTCCGCTAGACACGATGCCTATTTTTACACGGCCTATCGCCAGCCCCGGCCAGATCCCCCCCCCCCCCCGGCCACAGATCTATTTGGCCCCCCGGGTCCGGGGGTTCTGGAACCTCCGATTGAACCGCGGACAGCGGACTTAGGCTCCAGCGCGGCGCGGCCTCCATAATACACCGTACCGCACTACATGGACTGCACTCTCCCGGCTGTACGGCTTGTGGAGCGGGCAGTGTAAGCTTCAATTGAGGGGCCTACCAAACATGAGTACGGATAGGCACAAAAGCCAAGATCGCGGATCATTGAAACGGTGGCGCACAAGCCACTCGGAGGAAACAGCGGCCACGAGCTCGAGGCGAGAACGCGAATGCACACATCATTGTGGATCACTATTCTCTCTACGTTAGCCTCTTTCGACCGGTGCATCTTGCGTCACAATTTCTCATACGTTGTAGAGAAAGACAGACACAGAGCTATTCAACCTGTAGGTCTCTCGATACTTTGGAAAGGGAAGACGCAGTCGATAACCGCCGAAGTGTGTTTCGACCTCCTGCCGCCAACCGCCCCCACCTGCCCCCACTTTAACCCCGAAGTGCCTGGCGCAGGCGCGCGCCAAATTCACTGACCCTTCTGCACAGCAAAGCAGCTCACCTGATGGCAGTCGTATCGCGGGCACTGGACCCTCACACCTAATGATTTTCTTTTTTAAGGGGCAGCTTCCAACAGGGAGCCTCCATCCCGCCGGGCGTCGATCGTTGTGCTGTGCATACTCAAGTGGACGCGCGGGGTGGCCGTCCCCGAGCTCGGGCCAGCCCCGGCAACGCCGAGGTAATGTTAATTTGCACAGGTGGATTGGATTCATCTCCACGATTTTACGATGCAATGCTTCAACAAACAAGCCCCACGGCATACTACTTGCTTCTCTTCTCGATGAATTTGGAGATGAGCCTTGCTCTGGATGGCACGGTGAGACCCTCGTATTGAGAGGCTTAGCCAGCGAAACTCGACCCACGGTGCTCCAACGGTGACTGGCAGTGGCCGAATCGGCGTTCCAACTGATCTGTACCAGACCCAGACCCCGTTGTCTATGAAACCCGCTTGCATTCTTCCCCGAGGAACACAAAACGGACCGACGAGTCAGTGGAGCCCGCTTGCTGAGTCTAGGCCTCCGGCTCCGGTCCTCCGGGCGCCCGGCCGGAAGACTTGTGAGTCTTCCGTATCCGTATCCGTAAGCCGAGCTGTTTGCGATTCAGGGCCGAAGCAAGAAACCACCTGCAGCGAAGGTTGCGTTTGTGTTCTTCAGACACACGAGAGAGAAAGTATAGTTCCCGCCCAGCGCATGTATATTCGATGCTACGATGCGCGTACCAACGCCAATGCCCCAGTCCCTTAATCCCAAAGTAATCAACGGCGAACTGTTTGCGCCCGAGTGTGTGTGTCCAGCAACCCAATTCTTCTATTCCTTTCCGCAAAACGTTCCCCATCCGCTCAGATCCACTGCGGATACCCCGGCCTGTCCTCCCTCCTCACCGGCACCGCCCCGGGCTGCATCATCGGCGGCGGAGGCACCTGCACCGCCGCGAGCTCCACCTCCACGACGTCCATCTCGTTCTTGTACGGCAGCGTCTCGGCCTCCCTCATCCGCTCCCGGCGCCGCGCCTCCTGCTCCTCCAGCAGCATTCTCTTGACCCTTCGCATCTTGACCCAGATGTACCCCGCGAGCGCGATGGTCAGGACGAACGTCGCGCCGAAGACCACGTTCTTGATCGTGTTGTCCTTTTGCTGCTTCTCGACCAGCAGAACACCGAGATACACGAGGATGATCTGCTTGGGCAGCGTGAGGAAGGTCGAGACGGCGAAGTGCCAGAACTTGACGTCGCAGGTCGAGAAGACGGCCGTCGAGAAGTGCGAGGGGATCACGGAGAAGCGGATGATGAAGACGATCTGCGTTTTGACGTCAGCACGATAGACCCTCGCTCCCAGAGTTCACATTACATACCCAGAATCCACCGTCTCGCGTCAATCGCGCCAGAGCACCGTAGTTGAGATTCGTCCTCTCCAGCTTATGAGCCTTCTTTCGCAGGGTATACTTGAACGCAAACCACGTTCCGACTGGAGTATCTAGTTAGCATTTTTCTCTATCCGTTTGCGAATGTTGCAGTACTCACTCTCTCCCAGAAAGGTTCCCGCCGCGACGATGGCAAAACCAACCCACAACCCGTAGACCACACCGCACAGCAGCGCCACGACCTCGTGGCCAAACAGCGGAGGGAACGAGATGAGAATCAAGATGGCGATCGGGATCAGGAACCCCGCCGGAATATCGCGGACCTTTTCCGAGAACGGCCTCAATTTCTATCGGTCGCATTGTCAGTCTCTGCCCTCTGCACGCATCCTTACTTGGGCCTGGCTTACCTCGACAACCTCATCGTGATGCAAACTGATAAATATCGTCGCCACGAGAATACCGATACCCAGCAGGTGGAACGGAATGTACTTGGGCGTCAGGAAGATCTTCTTCCAGTTGAGCGGCCGGTACTCGGTGTCGCGGTCCTCCTCCTCCTGCTCGAGTTTCCTGTCCGTCGTCCTCGTCCTAGCCATCTCGATATCGGGCATGATCTGCTCTGTTCCCCAACTCTAGGAATTCCTCCCTTTTTTTTCCGGAGGAGGTTCTCGTTTTTCTCTTGGGCGGGATCTGATCAACCGCCGCTAGTCGTATTGTAGAGAGACGCACCTGGCTGCACGAAAAGATGCAGTGCGGCCAACCTGCATATACATACAGGAAAGTAGGAGGGAGAGGGGGGGGGGGGGGGGGGTTGGTTATGGACGACAAGGAATGTGAGGGGACGAGTTACGCACACACACACTCACCCTATTGAGAGAGGGACACAGAGAGAGCACGGCGGGATCTGAAATCAATGCGAAACCGGAAAGCGGAAACGCACAGCCACCACAGATCGGCCGAAAGAGGCAATAGTCGGTGCATATTATTATCCATTACTACGGGTTGCCCCTCGCTCACTACGCTGAAATGAATGGGAAGAGCCTGGGAGGGCTGTTCGGAGAGAAAAAAGAAGAAGTGCCTCTGCTGGGATGCTCCTTGACGTGCGCATGCGCCGCGCAACGCAACGCAGGGCCATAGAACGGGAGAATGTCTCCCGCGTCGCTCCTCCATTCGTCGGGCCTATCTCCCGTGAGACCTGGACCCGGAAACCCGCTTGGCAGAGGGTCTCTCATCCATGAACGGCACAGAGAACGTCTTTGGGGAGAGACAGGAGCCGAACCGTAAGGGGGTCAAATGTTGCAACTTGAATGTTTTGTCAGTCTTGAGGTTACGAAAAGATGAGAGAAAAGAAGAAAAGTAACACCTTCAGTCGTATTCATCGCACAACGAGGCGGTGTTGTTCGGCGTTGGCCTCAACGTTATGTTTTGTGTGTGAAGTGCCGTTTCGCGCACGGCAATGTAACCCCAAACCACCCCCTGGTAAACCGCTGATACATCGTAATACTCTGTGCATACCCTACCCCCCCAGACTGTATTTCAATAACGTGCGAGAACTTGGCTGGCTGTACCGCCACACACGTCTCCAGTGTCGCCCGCACGTGGCAGCCCGTCCCCTGGTGCTAAGGGAACGCGACGTTTCAAACCCGAGCCGATCTCGCCCACTTTCGGAGATCTTAAGACACCCGAATTAATCGTCCCCAGTCCTCGCCGAGCCGCCTTTGGTTTGATAGGCAAGAAATTCTTATTTCTTCTTCTCTCTTATCCCCCCGGGCAGGTGATGATGTGTCCTTTTCCGTCGAACGACTCGCACAAACCTCATACGGCCCCTTTCGTTCTCTGAACGGAGCATTTCTCGCGGTCTTGGCCCCCAATCAGTAAACACGTCCTCCTCGGCTACCCCCCAAGACTGGGAGATACCCGCTTGGCCTACATAAGCTTGGTGCTCCCGCCGGCAGGGGATGGCTGCGGAGGCGTGGCGGGCTTGGGAGGGTTGGACAGGTCGCCGAACCGTCCGTCTGAGTAAGGTTACGGCGTCGTAAACTCTCACCATGACATTGGCAATGCCTTTGCGAAAGGGCCCAAAGCAAGACAGTTAGAAAGGCAAAACTTTGCCCAGAGTCCCGACGCTCCGGCTGCGGTGGTACGCTGGACCTTTTGAGTTCATGCTGAGGTGGGAGGACCCCGTACACAGTAAGCATCTTTCAGCTCCGTTGAAGCTTTTTTGTCTTTTGTCCATTGAGGGCGAGGGTATTACCTCCAGTTGTGTCCCCTTGTGACTTCTGGTTGACAGTCATAGTCACAACTAAATGCAGGGCCCGAGCCTCCGTGCGGCCACTTCCTGCTTAGCCTTTATGACCCGGGGCAGGGTCAAGTCGTATACGTGCAGCAGAGAGTTCTCTGGCCGCGCCGGGCCCGCGCCATACGCGGGGCATGACCCGAGAGAGGCTAGTATCGTGCCCAGAATACTCTCGCTAGCTTGAACTCTGACCTGTTGGCCGTTGGTAGTCGAAGTGATGTACGTTGGAAGCTACGTCAACGGCATACAACTGCCATAGCTTCTTTTGACTCGGCGTTGACACGTCATGATCCTTGGGTACTGAATTCCACTCTGCCGGTACGGCGGGCGTAGTATCTGCCGGCTCTTATTAAGCTTCTTGCCCGTCGGCTGCTTTAGCTGGATACGGTATCGATATCCTTCATGGTCCGTAACGTTCGTGTTTTTCGGGATGCGGGATCGGACACTATTCCGAGGGAGTGGCTCCCCAAAGAGCAGGGAAGTATGCCTCATGGAGCTCACTGATCTATTACCATTGCCCTCCATGGACGGGTTTGATCGTGCACCACAGATCACCACGACAGTCTGAATTGGATGACAAGAACATCAGAGCACATCAACTTCGACACCTCCTCTGTAATGCAACCGCGGGCCGCCGTGCTTAGCGCCGCAGCATCACGTCTGGCCACCCTGAGAGGAATGAACGGTCTTCTTGGCAAGGCGGCCCGAGAACACCCCGATCGGCCTGCTGATCTTCTAGCATAGATCATCCAACCTCACTCACAGGGCAAGGACGTTGAACGTGGTAGTCGCCGGTAGGTGCTTACTATCCGATGTAACTGGGCACTTACACATCGTAAAGTCATCAGCATTAATGAACATGTGACAAGCTGATTACAAAATTGTGTTTTTGCGCCTTCATGCTGTGAATTTGGACGATCTTGGTTCACGTGATTGCACGGTCGTGGTGACAGGACGTCAACTTGAAATTTTCTATCAACCAAAGGCAACTCTGCCCTTCTCAATCTGAATACCGCTTGATCTCAACAATAATGGGTAACAAGGAGATTCCTCGAGGTTCATCAAGTAGGAACGCATGAACAAAACGAGTGTCTCCAACATGTGCTCGTACTTGCGACTACATTTCTCGCCGTCGACGCTGGCGACAATTATCAACCAAACTCGCCATTGAAGGAATCCGAGAATTTTTGATGCTAATTGTCTAGAACCTTGAGTCATAGTTCGGCCACATCGAGGGCCGGTGCGGAAGCATTGGGGGCAGAAGCCTCGCGGACAGAGGCATCGCGTGCAGAGGCGTCGCGGGCAGAGGCCTCGTCGCGGGCAGTGGCCTCGTCGCGGGCAGAGGCCCTTGGTATTTATGGCTTTCCGCAGCGCTTCGGCCGTCTTCTCGTCCGTCAGCGGAGACGGACACGCCATCGTCCCAGTCAAAGTCCAGATGACAATACGTACAGCTAGGTCGAGACGTCAGCTCCGTACATCGTTCGGTTTTCGCGGGTTAACCAGCGCAGCTGCGCAGGGAAAGGTCGCCTGAAGAAAAGCGGTAAACTTACAACATATGCCAGCAGCCGCCATTTTTGTTGATCGCCATCTTGCATCTCGGGCACGTCCGGCACCCCATCTTGGACATGGTCTGAAGGCTCATGCGCTCGCCCTCGGCCTCTTCGGCCTTCCGGGCCTTCTCCGCCTCGTTCTGGAGTGCCCTTTCCTCCGCCTGTTGCCGCTCGAGTGCAACAGCCTCGCACGTCTCGCCGTCGTGCGCCTCCTCCATGCACGACATGCACGTCCGGGCCTTGCACTTACACACGGCGATCTTCCGGCCCTTGGCGCGGTGTCGGGGTGGGATCCACAGCTTACACTCGCTGCTATGACAGTGGACCGCCGTGCCCGAGCGGTTCTCGGCGAGCTCGTCGACGCGGTCGCGGTAGCGCGTCCACTCGCGCGGGCGGAGGACCTCCTTGGCCCACTGGATGGGATATTCGGCTGCCTTCCGGCTCTCGGCGGTGGTTCCGTCTCGGACCCCGGCGCAGAGGCCGCACGCCGGCGTGATGAAGTGCTTCGCGGATATGGACGAGCGGAAGAAGTCGACGACGCAGGCGCGGCACGTGACGTGGTTGCAGGGCAGTCTGCGGAGCTGCGGCTTGCGGGTGTCTTTGAGGCAGATCGGACAGGTGCTGTCGGCGGTGTCGTTGGCTTTCGAAGTCGTCTTCGTCGCGGGCTCGGGCTGCGAGGTCTTGTCCGTTGCAGTTTGGTCCTTCTGTTCGGTGAGCGGGAGCTTCTCTTCGGCCTTACCGCCTGCCGGTTTGACCTCCCCCGGGGGCGCCTCGGGCAATGGGTTCTCCGTCGTTTGGACCCTGGTAGCCCAAATTCCACTGCGCTTGAGAGTCCCCTGAGGCCATTGGATCCTCGACTTTCGTGCCATGATTTCGAGAATCGGATTGTGAGTGAGGGGTTGATCGATGTGTCCTGAGGTCGATGAGCTGCTAACGTTCAACAGGACTTTCCAGACCGTGACCACTGCATTATATAGATCTTGCATCTTAGAGTGTCCCGAAAGATGACTGTCGCGCCATATGCATTCTGTAGCAACAGAAGTTAGTCTGCCTCGGCGTTTCCACGCGGTGCAACTGACGCCTACAAGGTTCGTATGCCCGTCTGGGTTTCTCTGTCACACAAGTTCTAACGTCGAGGTATCTCAGGTATCGACGCTCCGACTTGTTTCTCAAAACATCCACATATCACCAGAAACATGCCTGGTTTGAAACATCTGAGACTCGGTCCACGACGAGCTGTTTTTGCCTTCAAAGCCTCCAGACACCGTCACGTAAACCTACCAGGTCGGGTGAGGCGTTCGTGGAGGATTCGGCGGTGCTCTGGAAATCGACCGCAAAACTCGACAGGATGTGACATCTAGCATCGAATCATATATCAAACTTCGTTGGTGAGCGATAGCTCCAGTTGTATGCCCCGGACCACCTGATATTTCACCGTACAGTTGTCAACTCGCGAGGTCAAAGCTTGCGGGCGAAAACTAAAAGGTCGGCCAAACTAGCACGCCGGGCGGTTGTGATCGGATGAATCAATTGAGGCGTGGAGATGTCTCCGAAAAAGGTCTGGAATAGGTTGCGCAACAGATAACCAAGTTAGAATTGTTGGGCACAGGCAGGAACTCAACAAGCTCGCTTCTGACGCTCCCAGAATAAGGATACCTAATTATACGGAATGAATAGAGCACCAAATCAAACGTACTGAAACTTACCTAAATATGTGCGTAACTAACTAAAATATAACGGAATTACCGTGGGATAGCTTGGTATCTATTTCTAGAAACTCGACATTGGGTCTTTTCATTCAAGTCAATCTAAGCCAGCTCCAAACACAACTCAGTGCATATCGCCAAAGTTGATCGTATGCGCATTGAACTGCTTCCCACCCCCGGTGTTGTTGTTCTGGTCACCGGTCCCCGTATGGATATACTGAGAACCGCTTCTCGTGTTGTGGAAACGGTGCGAAGTCCCGACAACCCCAGAGGCAGGTTCATTGGACGTCGGACGGACATCTCCGGGCTTGTCGGTCTTGATGTAGAGATCCAAGAGAGCTTTGGCAACCGCCGCTGCCGCCGCCGCCGCGTGCGGCTGCCACTTCTTGTTTTTGTGGCTGTCCGCGTAGTCACAGACGCCCTTCACCACGATGCACGGGACCTGGTCCCACACACCAGCCCCCTCCATCTCGAAGGCCCAGACCCCGTTCTCCTCGGCGATCTTGTCGCGATGGGCACCGGACTTGATCACAGTGTCCCCAGAGGCAACGGGCTTGACATAGATTCGAGGGCCGCCACTGGCTGCTCCAGCCTTGAGAAGCCGGTCCCTCTCTACCGCAAGTGCCGAGTCGCACTTCAGCTTCTCGCACGACGCGCCGATGGCCTCGTCGCAACCGCCGGCATCAGTGCATCCACAGTCCGGGCGGTCTCGGTGGATGTGGAGGTACGTCGAAGGGTATAGCGTGTCATCTTGCGCTGCCGGCCGGTCGTAGCCGGTTTCGCGGTCCTCATCGATTGCCTTCTGTCGAATTTCTCCCAGAACAACATTGGTCCTCTTTCGCAGACGACTCTTGCCGAATTCTGACCCCAACACGGCGAGCATGGAGCGAATCTCTTGGTTGGGCCGGCCGAGGTTATCGTCGACGGTGTCCTTGCGCGCGAGCCTGTCAGGGTACTGCCGGCCGAGGTCGTACTGGGCAACGGTCTTGCTGATGACGACGTCTCCGAGTACCACCTCGGTCCTGCCATCGGGCGTGGGCACGCCGCCGCAGACACCGGTCAGGAGAGCGAGCTTCAGTCCCGTGTAGCTCGACCGGAGAGCAGCGGTCACGCTCGCTGCGTTGGCTTTTCCCATGCCGGGGAGCAGCGCCATGACGACGTTGTGGCGCCCTATGCGTCCGGTCGTGTAGGTGTTGGTATCACCCGGTGCCTTTCCAAGGTCGTCGTCGTCCACCTCGTCAAAGGCCAGGGTGGCGGCGTCGTATTCCAGGTCGAGGGCGCAGACCACCGCGATCTCGAAGTCGTGGCGCTGAGGACGAGCCATGGCGGCCGAGTAGGGAGCTGGCGATTGATGTGGTTGCAGTCAGTCACGCTCTCGCAAGGCTATCAGGAAGAGATTCTGCCCACGCCGAAGTTGATATAAGCTGAGCACCTCATGAGAAGGGGGGGACAGCCACAAAAAGAGAGCCGAAGTCTCCGCAAACCCGCATGTCTCCGAGCCTTGCTTACAACTGGAACGATCTTGTGTGACCCAGCCAACCAACCAACGTCCCTATTGGCGCTCCAAATAGGGGGGGCGGGGGCTTGGTTGACCCATGCAATGCTCGATCTGGGCAACGGTGCAACCACCAATTCTGCCCCTGGAGAAGTATTTCGGTCATGATGCTGACGACGAAGACGGCACTTCGCTTTGGTTAGCCTTTTGCGAGAGAACTCTGGTCTTCTCCAGGGCGAACTTTTTCACTGCAGTTGCCAGTGGCCACACATGCCACAATGTCGAGGACCGAGCCATTTACGACCAGGGAAGCCCTTCGCGGCCAGCCGAGTTGAGCTTACACCAAAATGCAAGTTCTTTCTGAGAGACGAGATTCGTTGTGATGCGTCTATCGGACAAGGTGCGTTCTGCTCAATTTCAGACCTCAGTCTTGGACCTCAGGATCAAGTCAGTAGCATATATGACGTCTAGGAAATACAACTCAAACATCGCAGGACCAATCCCGTCTCTTGGAAGTTGAATTCACTTCAACGCGCCTTTGATTAATTATGCTAGTATAGTAACTCAAATAAACCAAGATGCCTGGCTGCTACAAATCTAATGCATTGTTCCCCCACAAACACTTGTAGAAAGCCAGCTCCAAAAGAAGAAAATAGCAACTACCAAGAGACTTGCAGCGCAGCAAACAATGCATAGGCCAGAGAAGGCTGAGTAGCTCCTTTGACCACTTCTTGCCACGAGTAACACCGGTGGCATTACAATGCTCAACCGTGGCCCGTCGGGCACTCGTCAACCTGAGAGCCCCAGACTTCTTCCCATTCTCTAGCGACTACACCAGATCGGCATCCTTGGCACCCGCGTAACCCCTGGTCACCTCAGCGCCATACTTGACATAGAAGTTCCTATACTCTTTAAGATCGGCGCGTGAGAGGTACGGTAAGTTTCCGCCCTGCACGTTTCCGATCTCCAATGCGCCAGCCGGCATGTGTGAGGACTTCAAGCCAGAGACGTGTTAGCAGAAAGGTACAATCATGGGGGGTTTCCATCGGAACGATGGGGGACATGCCCAAAAGACTTGTGCGATATGGGGCCAACCGACCTGCCACGCGGCGGTAATCTCGACTCGAACGCGATTTCCGCCATGGTTGTAGAAGAAGCCCCTGGCCTCCTGGACAAAAGGGGACCCCGGGAGGCTCAGCAGCTTTTGCTTCATTGTCTTCGGCACACTGTCGATATCGATGATGAAATCAATGTTGATGATGGAATCCACGCCCTAAAGCAGTGTGAGTTTGACGATATGGGGACTTTTGTTAAGGAACGGGACTGAGAAACCTCAGGGCGCCTGCGCCTTTCTTGGGGGAGGTATCTCCAAAGAGCTACTTCGCCAGCAACAGCGACCCTGGCGTGAGAGAACTCTGTCAGCCCCTGCAAGATCCTGATTGCATCCGTAGCGGCATTTCGAGCTCAGTTAGAGATAACATGTGTGGCGTATCGGTCATGACGAAGATGGAAGGGTTGATAATGATGATGTTGAAGGAATGCGCTTTTGCGATGATACAATTTTCCAAAGCCACTCTCGAGCAGATATCCGCCTCCATTAATATACCCATGGGGGGCCAGGGTTAACATTACGGACTCGTTTCTTAGATGCTGCCCACCCGCTGTTTCATGACCGCCACCGACAAAGCAACCTGGACTCAACAGTATGAGCGAGTGAATGTCTATTTGTTAACCGGTATCAGGGGAAGTTTCATACCAAAAGAAGATGTGATGGTCGCACGTAAGAAGCCGCTATAGACCTGGGGAGGGGGAGGGGACCACATGGAACGTGGGAGGCGAATCGCCAAAATACGGCTCCAGAGACCAAACGAGTTGCACATCGTCGAACATCTCGCTACAATCGCCGACGCCGATGGAGGAGCCCGGGATGGTGGCGTAGTAGGCGGCCAGCTCTGGGCTCAAGTCCTCACTGACCGCGGGCTCGTCAACCACGCCCAGCTGATCGCAATGAATGATGATGGTCTGAAGCGCCGGGCATTCCTTCGCCAGACGCCTGCATGCCTGGGCTATGCTCCAATACCGGCACGGCCGAAGAGCGACATGTCTGATTTGCCGTAGCTTGTCCGCTCCCAAGGCGTCGAGGGTGGCCCTTGCATGGGGAGCTCTGCCGAGGTAGACAATCGTGTTCTCCGGATCGACCCAGTAGGCGCCGGGCCTGTCGCCAGCCCCGGCCCACGGAGAAACTTGACGTGCGACTGTTCCAGCAGCCACCGGGACTCTCCGCAGGCGAGGCCGGCCAGATACGACGCCGGGCCGACGTAGGCCATGGCCGGGGGCGGCGGGCCGACGGGAGTTTCCAGGTTGGCTCGAAGCTCGGCCAACTGCTCGGGATCCAAATCGTCGGTGTCATAACCGGCCAGATCCGGGGGAGTGCCTGGGGACGGGGGATCTTTGTCGAAGACCGCGGCCCAAACGGATCGAATCGAGAGCGCTTCGCTCCATATCGTCAGTCGCAGCTCGGTGGGCAAGTTGCCGAAGAGGGTGAAACTTTCTGTTGCTGACATCTTTGCACAACTGGGGTGGTGAGACCGGATGCGGTTCTGCTGACGTTGTGTTGAGGTTTGTATTTGTAGATGGCAAGTTTGCTGAGACTGGATCCGATTTCGTTGATGGTGTGTTGAGGTTGTGTTTGCAGATGGGAAGCTTGTTGATACTGGATGTGACTTCACTGACGGCGTGTCGAGGTCTGTATTTGTAGATAGCAAGCTTGCCATCTAGGTGCCGAACAGCCGCCGGCAAGGTGACACAAGTCAAGTGGGTTGGCTAAATTTGGAGTAGCCAAGCTATTGTCAAGGGCCAACCAAAAACATCCCCCTTGTCCCTTTGACCTCGCTTGCTATTTTCACCACTTCCATCTGCTGGTAGGTAGTAGCAGGCCCTCGCTGAAAAAGAGAGAGTCCCAAGGACACCGGTTATCAGCACTGAAAAGACCCAAAGCAAGAATGGCGAGACCATTCAAAACAGTTCGTTGTGTCAAGCTCCGATCAACTCTGACCAAATGCCCTGTGTTGCTCCCAAGGCGTTTGACTGCCTCGGAGCCGAAGACGAATCCGGCGAAGAGCATGGCTGGCAGTGTACGCGCAGCTTTGTTTGAACAGAACATACAGACAACAGAAAGGGGGTACAAGTTCAGGGTGAGTGGCGCGGGGGTGGGGTTAGGTCATGTCTGTTGCCGTTGCGTGGGAGGTTCGTTCAGTTCAAGGTTGACCATCAGCGTGTGTGGGTTACATCAACTCGCATTCCCAGGCTACTCGTGAACCCACTCGTCGTCCTCCCGGCTGACGACAACCTCGTCCACCTTCATCCGGCAGTCCACGATCTCCCTCCCATTGACCAAATCATTCTCCCTCGCCCGTCTATCCGCCTCTTCCTCGTCCTTCGCAATCCCCGCCTTGACGTGCCTGACAACCAGCCTTCGCCGCGCGACCTCAAAATCGACGTCCACGAACCACAGCTCGTCCAGCAGCCGCGCGGCGTCGCTCCATGGCGCCTTGTCGAGGGCGAGGTAGTTCCCCTCCAGCACGACGATGCGATGCGTCGCAAGAACAGCAATGTCATCCGCCTTGGGATCTTTAACAGCGTGGTCGAAGCTCGGGGCTAGGACGGGCGGGGAGGCGCCGCCGGGGAGTAGGGGTTCGCGGAGGGAGGACACGAGGGCGTGGAAGGCGGGCGCGTCGAAGGTGAAGGCCGCGCCGCGGCGGGCATGGGCGTTGGCCGGGTCGGGCATCGCGGAGAGCTGGGCGCGGGTGAGGTGGTAGCCGTCCATGGGGACGAAGGCCGCGGGGGGAGGGGAGGAGGGGTCGAGGGCCTGGCTGCGCTTGTTGAGGCGAGCGGTGACGATCTGGGAGAGGGTCGTCTTGCCTGGAGCGGTGTTAGTTTGGGGTGGAGGACGGAGGGGGTTGGGTGGTTGCGGACCTGAGCCTGGGATGCCGGAGATTCCAATCACTGAGAGGGGTCAGTATCCAGGGGTTTGAGAGAACGAAGAGGTGTCGTTTGCTTCAGGAAAAGCTGGGGGGGGAGGGGGGGGGAGGGAGCTTCACAAGCTTCGCGATACAGGCTCCTCCCCAGAGACGACTAGGGATACTCACGCAGGCGCTGGTCTGCCGGCGTGGCCTGGAACTTGTCCCAGGCCTTCTCCACGAGCCTGGCGACCTGTGCCTCCATCTTTCAGTCTGCTAGAGGAACTGCCGGATCGAGTTGGTGATTGTAAAGCCAAAGAGATGTAGTCAAAAGAAAGCGCACGCGATCGAGGTTAGCTGGGGAGCTTCACTTCCAAGCTCCCCCCCCCTGCCTCCCGCGCATCTGGAACACACACTACACATTGAAGCCCACCCCCCACCATGCCATTACCCCACCATGCAGGCGGGATTGATGTCATCTTTCTCAAGCGGCGCTCGGCAGGACTTGCTCTTGCTGTGTTGCAAACCCGCACATCCGGGCGTTAGCTTCGTTAAGACTTTACGATCGTTTAGAACTGACGTTTGCGCTTGAAAAAAGCGTTTCTTTTAGTTGCATATATCCACCCAGGAAGTGGGGACTGGCTTTGGCCCTTATTTCCGAACTTAGGGTGTTACTCTCCTCCGACAGTCTTTTAATTAGTCTTCACCGGTACGTAACTCTCTGCTTGCATCCGGGAAAGCTCGTGGAATGGCAACTCAAACAGCTCCCGGGGGGAGTCGTCAAACATTGATACTCATCCACGGTGCAGTTGAGATCTGTAATTATATTTTTTTTATTTTACCTTTTTTGAGCGGCGCAAAGGGCCGAGACATTGCGCCAAGAATGGTCCTGCGGTGGATGCAGTCCGATCGGTACCTTGGCTCGAAGTCGACGATGGAAGAAGACTTGCAAAGGGGTTGATGGCTCCGGTGTATTCGATCTGATGATGATCGGGCATGCGCTTCCTGGGCGTGAGCGAGTCGGGTCATTCAACGTGGGCTTCCTGCGAGGACAGCTGGGTTCAGATCTCCGACGACAGGTCCGTTCCGCAAACCCGGCCTAGAACACGTATTATTATTGTTTTCCTATCTTTTAACGCTCGATGATGCGCGAGTCCAATCAATACCTGCTCGGGTCGCGTTGCCAAGCCCGGGGTATCTGATGATGATGAGCCAGCTCACAATTCGCCGTCCAACAAAAGCTGAGATGCAGACGCCAGTGCCCAAGTCGTCATACAATGGTACTAAGTGTTGACTTCATGGCCCTCACAATCTGCACATCACACTGAACTTCGGAAGGTAATCAAGATCACGTTGTTGATATTCGACGGGGCAAGCGCCTGAAGGGCTAGAGTCTCGAAAAGTAGCAAGCAAGCAATATCAATGCTAATTTCCACCCCAAGGCCATGATACCCAGGCTTTCCAGGCTACCAAGCCATTCACGATGTAGCCGGCCGGAGCGGCAAGGCTCAGGTGCAGTCGATGTTTGAGCAGCAGTCCAGAGTCGCAGTGCCGGTCCCGCCGCAAAGGACGGGGAGGTTGCGGGGGCAGCCTCCCGTGAATCTTATCTTGTCGCACACGGCAGACACGAGTCCGGAATCCTGGCCGAGCAGGACGGTGATGACGGTAAAAAAGAGAGTGGTTGGCTTCATCCTGGTGCGATGTCGTGTGTGTGTGTGTGTGTGTGTGTGTGTGTGTGTTTGGCCTGTATGCCCTTGCTTGTGAGTAGTATGTCCCGTCGGCTAGTTCTGGCAGGTAAAGGGAAACTAACAAACGAACGACTTTTGAAAACCAGAATTCTATCAGCGAGGTCGATCGAGCGAGTGAGGTTGGTGTTTTCGTAGCCATCTTAGCAAAATGCGAAAGAGGGCGGCAAGATGGGCTTCAAATACGTCTTTGCCAACAGGCCGAAACCACCAGAAGACTCTGAACTTCAAGCATGCTGATACGCTCTACTGCGTGCTATCTCGGATTCGCTCTTGCTCGTATCAGTTATCAACCCGGCGTAATCTGACAGCTGAACGGACACTGGAATTGTCACGCCGGCAGGTGTGTTCGTCGATACGGGGAGGAAGGAGCCTCCGAGGCACCAAGCGGTTACGTGAGAGATATCGGCGAAAAATCTCGACCTCTTCTTGAGTCTCCATACGTGTCAAAAGACAGCATTGAATACAGTTTCGCTCCCTGGGTAGCGTTATCTGGCTACCCGGGCAATACACACTTTCACTAGCCAACCAGGCCTGTGATGGGTTTTTTTTTTTTTTTTTGGTATCCTACCCGTAGTTTTTACTCAGTTGTCTCTCGTAGCACATTAAATGCGTGCTCTGTGTTACCTTTTTGGTGTTGTGCGGATGGGATCTCAAGAGCCTGATTGGTCCAAGAAGTGGATACCATTGCCCGGATAACTAGATAGGCATTCGTGACACTGCCACTGCCCGGATAGCAAAACTCCTCATAAAAAAAAAGCGAAAAAAAACGAAAGAAACGCCACACCTTCCGACGGACCGACCGCAGTATCTGTTAAGGAAACCCGCAAAAAGACAGAGGAGAAAATGTCAGACGAAGACGGCGGCCTGTTCAGCATCGCCATCGACTCGTCGGACGACGAGGGCCTGGCCTCGGAGGCGGCGGACAAGGCCAAGGAGAGTAACAGGCCCCGCGACTACCAGGCCGAGGAGGAGTTCCAGGAGCTCCGGGCGACGTACCGGGCCAAGGAGCAGAACGGAGATGTGAGTACTACTACTACACTTTCTGTTTTGCTTTCGTAGATGCGGGGTTTGCATCTCTCCGTTTTATCTTGCATCTATCGGTGTACCACTCGTCACCATGCTGTTATCCTTTGTGTCGATGTCGGACCTGCTTACTATCCGTCCTCCTCGCCGTTGTATTCACCGCTCTTGCTAGTGCCAGGCGTGTCGGAAAAGGCGACCCCGTTTCTTTTTAGTCCTTGAGTCGACAATTACCTTATTTCAATCACCCATCCCGGGCAGCTCCCAAGACACCCTCATGTCCGCCGAGTCTCAGCTACCTACGCCCATCCGCGCGGCGCCTTTACCCCTCCCCTCACCGTCACATCCCAAATCCCATCCCCATCTCCCACCACAACCCGAAACCCCATCATCCCCCCCCCCCCCCTTGCATTCACATCCCCAACCATACAAAGCTTCAACAATCCTAACCAGCCACCCAGATCTGGCGCTCTCTAGAGCTGCCCCTGGTGCAAGGCCTGACCACCAAGCCCGCGCTCCAGGAGATCCTGCACGCCGTCGAGGAGCTCTACTTCCTCCGCAGGTACGACGAGGCGGCGGCGCTCGCGGAGCGGGTGCTCGCCGGCAGCGACGCGGCGCTGGACCGGGACACGAGGGAGCTGCTGAGGCGGTACGAGGAGAAGAGCCGAGGCCGAGTGGCGGCGGCGGCAGCGAAGTAGTTGCAAACTCAAATGAATACGATGCGTTATGCCAGAGTAGTTTTATCACCTTTCCAATCATGCGATACTTTTGTGTTTGCCGGCATTCCGGATGTGGCGGTTGCAGAGTTCAAGGGTTCAAAACTTTGCTGATGAGACGCACAATATGTGTGATGGTGTGGGAGATGTCTATTATTCTTCTTCTAAAATAACACTCTAATCTTCCTTAATCCGAAGACTAAACAGACAAGACGAAGGAAAAAAGAAAGGGACGACGGTGGTGGTGGTAGTCCCCTTCTTCTTTTGCTCTTTCGCGTGAACCCCCGGATGCTCTATCGTGTAGGGGTATTCCGGAACTCCGAAAAATAAAATAAAAATGGATGCAAAAGATGTTTGTACAGGTCAGGCACCAGCGACAATCGCCGCCGGGCGGTCAAAATGGCATCCCTCTCTCTCAGTCAGCCGTCTCTCTCGTCAAATCAAAATCCTCGTAAACGCCGTCTAATCCCCCTTTTTAGAACCCGTTTTGTGTGAAAAAATGCCGCCCGCTTTTGTCTTGAAAATCAACCGCCGCAAGAACCGCCGCAGGAAAAGAATTGCTCTGAATCTCACTCGCAGGTGATAGACGCAGACGCGGAAGAATCACGCAGCAGCGCCCTGGCGCATGCGCATCTCCCGCTCGCGCTCCTCGGCGAACACCCTCCTGCTCATGGCGAGGACGGTCTCGAAGCCCTCGCGGCCCTTCTGCGCGTTCTCGTGGAAGCGCTTGACGAGAGTGTCCTCGATGGAGTTCTTGATCTTCTGCCAGCCGCCGCACAAGGCGGTGATCTGGGCGTCCTGGACGAACTGGGTCTGCTGGGCCGAGATGGGGCGGTAGACGACCGTCTCCTGGACGTTGACGAGGTTGGACATGGTCAGGTTCTGCGAGACCATGGTGACGGTCTTGCGGGCGGGGTCGACGTACGACGTCTCGTAGACGTGGGAGACGTCCATGCCGCCGAAGAAGGACTTGAGCCAGTCCGGGGCGGACTGCTTGCAGGTGATGAGGCGCTCGGTGCGGAGGATCCCCGTGGCAGGGTCGACGGTGCGGGCGAGCGTGTCGACGGCGATTACGTGCGTCGCCTTGTCGTTCCAGGGGCAGTACTTGCGCCAGTTGGCGGTCGAGACCTCCTCCCACGAGTAGTTGAAGGTTACAGCGTTGGAGAAGACCTTCATTTTTGCGGTGTTGTGGATTTTCTGTGGTGTTTTCGGAGGGAATTCGATATCGAGTTCGCGGGTTTGGGTGGGCGGGAAAGTTGAAGTGGATTCCCGGCGGTGTATTTTTTTTCTCTAATCCCTTCCTCCTCGATCTATCCGGGTATCGTAAAGCTCGCTAGGGAGTGTGGCAGCAGGTCCGAAGAAAAAGTCCTGGCTGCAGACTTGTTTTTTGTTTTGTTGTTTTTGTTTACCGTCGAGGGCGGACGTGTTCGATGAGTCAAAATGTGGTAGTGGCAGGAGAGGAATCAATGCAGCCGGGAGGGATGACAAGAGATTTTGTTGTTATAGCGTAAAGGGAGGGATGGCGAAAAAAAACGCCGCCAGCAGAGAGAGGGCGAATGGAACCTTGTCCGCTGCTAGGAGCTTCGGTAGGTTGGAGGGTGGGGCGGGTGTCGTGTGCGGGTTTTTTAGGAAGCCTATCGAACCAACCAGAGGCGTGGCAAAAAAGTGGGAAGGTACCCGAGGTACCCACGTAGGTAATGCTTGGGGGGAAGGAGCGCGACCGGCGAACGGCTGCTAAGGTTCGGAGTCGCGTGCGAAAAAAATTGCGCAGCAGCAGAAAAAGAGAGAGGCTGTTGCTCTCTGCTGGCTGCCCACTGGCTGGATGCTGGGCTGGACCGGAGAAGGAATGGAAACTCGGGGTGGCGCGTGCGAGCTTTTCCCGGCTACGACGCGGTACGTACGCGGTACGTACCCCTTCGAGAGATGCGCTGGATCCATCAGGATGGAAGGGAGCGCGCTGTTTGGCCCGGCTGAGGGAGACTTCCTCGCCTATCTACCCAAAACTGGACATGGCGCGCATTGCAGTGCGGGCTGGCCGCGGGCGACGTTTTTGCAAGCATGTGATTGGCCTTCGGGTGGAGACTATGCCGCCAGGCTTCAGGAGCTTTCACTCTGAGGAGCTGTTACCGTTACGGTGGAAGGGCCCCAGCGTCCTCCACTCACTGACACACGACCAGCCCGGCCGAGCCTTCTCCCCCTCTCCGTCCCAAGCTACGGACAGTCAGATTTTCTAACCATCTAGTAATACAAACCCGTGAGAAGCCGAGGAAGACGCACGGAAATAACAATGATGGAGAAAAAGCTTGCCAAGGAAATGCATGTAGTTTTGGCTCGCTGAGGTGCAGCCGATCGGCGACCGAGCGCCTCTGACGCAGCGCCTCGCCCTCCCCATTGGCCGTTGAGCTCCTCCAAGGGCCTCAACCGCAGTTCTGAGGCGAGATGTGCGGCTTACTAAGGCTCAATTGGGAAGGAAATATGCGGCACAATCTCCATGAGTCTGGACGCCGCTGATCGGACCCTTTGAAGTCGGCGTTTCTGTGGGTGGGGACCCCAAACTTCCATGGGAGGCGGATACGTATCCGTGCCGGGCGGGGAGAGACCTCGACCGAGAACGGCCGAACGGCGGTAAGGTAAGCCAGACGCTCGGCTGGGGGTTGCGTGGGGGCCAAACGACTGGCCGCAGAAAGAAAAAGAACTGGATCTGCTGGTCCATCATTGCCCGTTGGAAGTCCAATTGACGTTTTCTTGACACCCCTTTTTTGACGCCTTTCATCAGCCTTCCGTTGTGGCTGGGTGGGTGTTCTGGAACCAGAGATCGTTGAGTTCTGTGTGGCTGAACGCCTGTAACCTGCACCCCGCATCGGGCCAAGATACGGAATGTCTTCATCTCCCCGGATCAGATCCGTTCCCCGTTCGGGCATGCTCTGACATCAGCCACGGCCCGGAGACCCAGGCGAGCAGGCGATAGAAGAACAGGTCCACTCTGAGCCTGGTTTTAGCTGAAGATATCTGTGTTAAGCTAATTTTGCATACTAGCTAAGAAGGTATATTTGCTATAGTGTCAAAGTGTTTTGACCCAGCACCATAGGCGTCCCTGGGTCTTTTTGTCACCTGCTTGCCAGGAAAACGGCCCAGTGTAACTGACCTTGGATCCGGCCCATGATCTCATCGACCGATCCGCAACCCGGCCACGACATGCGGCTCCGTCACCACGGCGATCCAAACGGCCCCGTTCCGTGGGGGCATCGTCCCCGTGCCCGGTGTGGATCACCGCACAAGCTCCATTTCAGGAAATTAATAAGCCGGCGGGTGTGGATATCCTACAAACTGCTGCTTCACGATCAGGCGGGCAAAGACTGGCTGGATTGCTTGGGATTTTTTTTCATAATATCTTAACGATAGTCTCGATTGAGCGGAAGGAAAAAAAACCCGCGACGACATCCATCCTTGGGCCCCCTTGCCTAATAATCCTCTCCTCGGCTGATTACCTCCTTCACGGTTGGCCTGAGCAGGATAGTCTGGAAGGGTCGGTTAGATCGGAGAACAGGCAGATTCAGGGGAAGGAAAAACGTACGTGCTCGAACTGAGCGGTGTATGAGCCCTTCTTGTCACACAAGGGCGGGTAGGCCTCGACGATGCCGCTGGCCACGAGGTTGTTCAACTGTTTCGTCCGTTAGCCGCCGTCCGTTTTCACATGCGTGCGAAGGAAAAACCCACCCCCAGAAGATACTTGTCTTGTCCCAGACGGTCCAGGTAACGCCTGCAGAAGGGCAGGGTGCCAAAGTTCTTGTTGATGACGTTGAGAAGCCTCTTGGCCGAGTCGAGGCGGAGGGCGGCGTGGCCCTCCCCGCGCCTGGCGTAGTGGGACACCTCCATGTCGTCGCGGACGTAGCCGTTGCCGGTGCTGCCGAACGTCTCGACGGCGAAGACGTCACCCTCCTCCATCTTGGTCATGTCGTTGCTCTTGACGATCGGCACGCTCTTAGTGCCGTGGATGCTCCAGCGCTCGATCGTGTGCCCGTTGAGGTTGCGGATCGACTTGACCGGGTACGTCGTGCCGTCAATCTCCACCTCGTAGCTCTCCATGACCTCCTGGATGACGCCGCCCACGTCGCCCACGCGCACGTCGATGCCCGCCTCCCGGATGCCCGCGTTCGTCGCGTCCTTGACCGCCAGCAGCAGGTTGTCGTACTGCGGCTCGAACGCCATGGTGAAGGCGCTGTCGACGATGCGCCCGTTGACGTGCACGCCGAAGTCGACCTTCATCACGTCGCCCTGCTGCAGCACCACCTTGTTGCCCGCGTTGGGCGTGTAGTGCGCCGCGCAGTGGTTCAGACTGAGACCGCAGGGGAAGCCCATGCCGCCCTTGATGGCGTCGCCCTCCTCGAGACCCGGGTGTCCCGTCAGCGCGCGCACGCCGTCCTCGATGCCCTCGGCGATCTCCGTCAGCGTCTGGCCCGGCTTGATGTTCTTCTGCGCCCACTGGCGGACCTGGCGGTGGATCTCGGCGGCCTCGCGGTAGTCCGTCAGGAAGTCGCTGTTGAGGTTGTCGAGGTGACGCTTCTCCTCGTTCGTCGTGCGGTACAGGTTCTCGTCGCGGTACTCCTCCTCCTGGCCCTTGGGGTAGTTCTTGGCGGGGAAGAGCGACGACATGAGCACCCGCGGGGGGTCCGACTGCGCCGTCGGGCTGGTCTTCTTCTTCTTCTTCTTGGGCTTCCTCTTCTTCTTCTTGGCCGCGCCGCCCGCGGCGGGCGCGGCTACCTCCTCGCCCTCCTCATCTGAGTCGTCGCTGTCGTGCTCGGCTCCGTTTCCCTCGGCGGGGTTCGCTGCCTTGCCGTTCGTCGCGGGCTCTCCCACTACAGACACCGGGAATCCGTTAGCATCGACGGCCGTCTCCTTCTGGTTCTTTCCGAGCCCGGCACGGTATAGGATGGGAGCTTGGCTTGGCCATGTGCGTACCGTTCAGCTTCTTCAAAGCTTCGGTGGGAACTTGGGCAGCCATCTTGGCATAACTTTTTTTGCGCGTGTCTTTGTGAACGCTTGAAGTCGACGGTGGGAGCAAGCCTCAGATTTTGTTCTCCACACTGCCCGGCGGGGTAAGCCCCGGTATTCCGGTAATTTGTTTATGACGATAAAATGAGCCCCGTAGCCGATTCTTTTACAAGGGCACTGCTCGGATTGCCTCAAAAGAAATGGAGCTCGCGGATATAGTTGCCAGTTGGAATTCGTGACGGTCGATTCATCTTATGACCTGGAGGAAAGGAAGGACAGAAAATCTTTTTGATAGCCACTCCGACCACACGCAAAAAAGGAGCCAAGCCTGCGGCCAAGAGGCTGCCCCCTTTGGCGCTTAGCCTGGACAGCTTGCGCTGGACTAACGGCAAGGTCCCTGAGGATATTACTCGTGCTGCGACTGGGTTGCGGAGTTGCACGCGGCACGACTTGGTTCAGGTCGGCTAACTTTGCTTCTCTTACACATCACAACGTCATTTGATACCCTATTTTTAGGTTCCAACTCGCCTCGTCTTGCCTTACATGTGTATCGACCAGGAACGTGCAACTTCACTCCTGCATGGAACCATAATTGTCGCCTTCCAATGATCGTCTATGGATTTGTTTCCCCCTCTACGTCGGCAACCCACGATAGTGCCCCTCAGGCCCCAAACACCACTAACCTTGGTAAGGAGTCGATAAACGCCCAAATACAGCGATGAGACAGCGATCCAAAACGTGACGACCTGCCAGAAAAGGCCTCAAGTGAGGCGGGCTCAGTGCGGTGTGTTTCTGAGTTGATGCACCTGGCTGGGGCAGAGTTGTGAATCATGAGCTCACAGCTGAAGCAGTTGCTCTCAAACCAGATTTCAACTCAGAAACACACCGCACTGAGCCCGCCTCACTTGAGGCCTTTTCTGGCATTTGGACAGATGCACTTCCCACAGACCGTAAGCCTCTGGTGCGTGACCTCGACTGGCCCAGTAGTGTTTAGTCGAAGAGTTGAGGCTATTAGTAGGTGGTATAGGTTCTGTTCTGACCAGATGGGAAATTGAATTAAAGGAGGCTTGGAGAGAGACCAGCGAACTACCAGGAACTACACTGGGAAAACTCATCAGGACTAAAGCCTTTTACATGAAGAGGTGCTTAGCAGCGTCTCTTAAGGAATGATGATGAACTCACCCAACGTGACAGAGGAGTACATGTCCCCAAAGAACAAGATCGGCCACGGCACTCATAATTCCACAACTACCCTTCTTCTCCAGCCTTCCCCGCAGTTTGTGGTTAACGGGACGTACACAGCCAGGCTCAGGAGGACGGCCGTCCTTCCAAGCGATCTGCGAATTCGGAGGTGACCAGATATAATGCGGGGTGCGAAGGGCCATACGCTCCCTCCAAGAACGAATAGGCAACGTGAATATCACTAAAATCCGCTCTTCCTTCAAGGTAGGCGAGTGAAGTTTTGCCGGGGCCACTATCCGGGAGAGTCGCGTAGTAGGCAGCCAGCTCCGGGCTCAAGCGCGAGAACCGCGCAGCGTCGCCGCGCTGGATGATGATGGTGCGAAGACCCCCGCACAACCTGTGCAGGGGGAAGAACACCTTCATGCCGGAGGCCTTGATGTTGGTCGACAGCACGGCGACGTGCCTGATCCGCGACAGCACGTCCTCGTCAAAGGCCTCCAACGCGGTGTATACGTTGATCGCCTTGGAGTGGCCCAGCCAGACGACCGTTCTCTCCAGGTCGACCCAGTAGACGCCGCCGCCCGTCGCCAGCTCCGGCACTCGTAGGGGCTTAACGTTCGACTGCTCCATCAGGCGTCGGGACTCTCTGCAGGCGAGGCCGTCCATGTGCGGCGCCGCGCCGACATGGATCATGGCGGAGAGCCCAGGGACAAGCCCTTTGGCCTTGCAGGCTTCGATGTCGGCATCGAACACCGCGGCCCAAACGGATCGCTCTGAGAGCGCCTCTCCCCATATTTTCAGTCGCAATTCGGGGGGCAAGGCGCCAAAGAGGGTAAAGGTGTCTGTTCCCGACATTTTGGTGAGAATTAAGACCTCAGAAATGGGCGTGTTGAGGTTTGTAGGTGGCAAGTTTGTCGTGAGGGGCTGTCAGATCGAGGGGGTTGGGTAAATCGGTTGGACCTGCCCAGGCAGCCTCGCAGGCCACTAATGATCTGACACCGGCAGACTCTCCTTCCAAAAACGGTTGTAAATGCTATCATCAAGTCGGCGATGCAACAGCTGAGCTCTGCCCGATGATCGAACACAGCGAAGGAAATGGCGATGTTGGGCATAACCTTTTATGTATTCATTTAATTCCGCTCTTCCTATGACGGCCCTTTAAATCTACAAATCGTTGTTCCGGGGCTAGATAGAAAAAGCCTAGTAATGCCCCAGATGTCTCGTAAACGTCTTTTTATACCAAGTGGCTCTCACGCCCAGTGGAAAAGAAGACTCTGCAAGATAACCACCCATGCCTCCTCAATTTGCAGCCATATTGACTGCTCAGTCGATCTCGACGTCGATATCGAGGTCCAGCGCTCCGATGATGTCGTCGTCCATGAGCGGCTTGTGGATGGTGGGAATGCCCTTCTTCTCCTGGTTGGCGGCCTGCAGCTTGGCCAGATGGGGCAGTATGGAGTTCGAGGTCTGGGCTCCGAGCTTGGGCGTGCCGTTAGCGGGCGTGCCCACGGCGCTGCCGTTGGTGGACGCCGTCTTCTTTGCGTCGTTGATGTCGTGGATGAACTTCGCCTTGGTCCGCAGTCTTCGCGAGAGGTCGTTTTTGATGTCCTCGCCCCTCTCGAGCGCCGCCTCGAGTTTGCGGGCCTCAGCCTTCTCCTTGAGCTGAGCTTTCCTAACGTTCTCGGCGTTTTGGAGCCGGCGCTGGCGGTTGATGTCGGCCAGACGATCCTGCTGGGACGAGGAGCTGGACTTGGCCAGGGCGTCGCTGAGGCTCGTCTTGAATGCGAGCACGTTCGTCTTGAGGTCGTCGAGCTGCTCCTGCAATTCCTCTGCTTTCCGGGTGTTGCCACGGGCTCGGGCGATTTCTATGTCTTGCGCCAAGCGCTCGCGGATCTTGGGGTCGAACTTCTTTCGGAGCGCTGCCTTGCGCTGGATGCGCTCGTCGATCTCGGTAGTGGTAAGATGGTGCTTTACAAGCGTGTTGATATCGTCGATCTTGTCCAGGAGCGTCTGCTTCTTGGGCAAGCTGTTACCCTCGGACAATACGACCTTCTCGTAGCGGTTGTATTCACGCTGAGCTGTCAGCATCGTGGTGGAGTCCTTCGAGGGGATCAACATACCTCTGTGAATGGTCTATCCGACAAGAAGATGAAGGGAAACGTTCTCTCGGCCTTTCCGTGGGCGGCCAAGACATACTGATCAGTGACGAAGGATCCACCGGGGCCGTTCATGGCATACGGCTTGCCAACCGTGATGGCTGCGAGGGTCAGCAATAATCCACCCGAAGACATCGACCAACTTACCCTGGATGCGCGCCATGCGATACTCGTCCGTGCCTGTCTTCGGGTCGGGACCAAGACTGATGCGAACGTAGCAGCCAACCATCGCCGACTCGAAGCCAGGGTTGAAGCAGTACTCGGCGAAACGGCTCTTTCCTACGCGAATGCGCTCAAAATCGCGCATATCAGGCGGCGGCAGCTCGCGCGCGACAATCTCTTCCTCAGGGGAACGTGTCTTGCGACGGCGGCGGTTGCGATCGTCGTAGTCGTCGTCAGCATCGCTCTCGTCGCGGCGGCGGTAATCATCATCGTCGTCGTCGCGTGGAGACCGGGCGCCCTTCTGGAGGTCCTCGTCCCTGCGGCGAGCGCGGTCGCTCTTCTCCGCGCGGCGCTGGCGGAACGAGTCTAAGGCCGACGTCTTTCCATCTGTGCGAGGCCGCGAGGTTTTACGCGAACCGTCCTCGAGATCAGCCGCGTCGGCGCTTCGCTTCTTAACCTTCTGGCTCTTCTCCTTGTCTTCCTCCTTGCCTCTGACCAATTGACGAAGCATGCGATTTTGGCGGTGGCGCTCGATCTCGGCCTGTCGCTCTGCTAGCAGAGACTCCCTCTCGACCTCGCGCATCGACATTACTTGTGACTTCTCGGCGATACTCCTGAACATGCCGTCCACGGGGTACTTATCCTGCTCATCGTCCTCATGCGCGGTCTGCTGCTCGGCTTCCGAGTCTGACTCGTCCATGGCGGCCGATCCGATCGAGTTCGGGCTGCCGGGCGCTGATGACCTGAGCCTCATGTTAGCGATGGTCATTATAATGCTATAGACAATGAATGCAATGGATGCAATCCGGAGGGAAGCGAAAGACGCGCGCAACAGCTAGACGCGCAGGCGCAGAGTGAAAAAAGTGGTGGGTGGGACGTTTTCTGAGAGGTTGACGGTATTGAAAAGATTGGGAAGGAACCTACGCTTCTCCTTCCTCCTCTGAGTCGTCTCCACCGGTGCTCTTCTTCGCCTTTCTTGCCACGGGCTTCTTTGCTGCCTTAGGAGGAGGTGATGCGGAAGGCGCCCTGCTTTCAGGCTCCGACATCATCTCCTCCTCGTCCGAGGACTCGCCGCCTCCCGCGAGAGCCAGAAGCTCGTCGTCGATGTCGGCCATTATGTATTAGGGAGGAGGATTCGAAAAAAAAAAGGGTGGCAAATGTTTCGATTTTTGAGGTTCTCGAGGAATCGCGCGGAGGGCCAGCCGTGTAACGCGACGAAGTATCGATGATCCCGTGATTTTTTGAGCAACGTATATGGTTTGATTGATGACAGACCGTGAGATCGAAGGGACGAGCAGGGCGAAAAGGTTCGGGCGTGGGCGTCGTGGTGATGATGAGGAAGGAGGGAGAAGTAAAGAATCTGAAAGTCTGGCTCCTATTGTCAGCCTTGGGACCTGGCAGTCGCGCGGTCCTCTGTGATTGGCCAATATTATGTCATTCAGCTGCAGAAGAAACGGGGCGTCGGAGGCATCGGCCATGTTCCCATCCGATCTTGCGTGACGTCAACCAATCATCGCGTCCCAGCAGGCTCGGCACCCGCCGGGGTCTAAATCATTCGATATCATTGACAAGCTTCCCATTTCCCTTGGGTTTCGGCCGAGTCTGAACTCGGAGGGCAAGGACTTTGCTTCTTTCTGTCCCCTTCTACCTGCAACCACCCACAATGGCGTCGGCACGAACAATGCTGAGGCCCTGCGCCGGCTTCGCGAGGCTGGTGGGACGCAATGCGCATGCGCCGGCTACCTACACCTCGCAGCGTCACCTCTCAACGACCCCCCAGTCGCAAGCCGAACCGGCGGCGACCCAGACGCCCCCCCGGCGCAAGCCCTTGACCCAGGAGCAGCGCGACTTTTTGTCTTCGGCGGTCCGTTAGACATAGAGCACTGTTCGGGTACAGCTACTGACAGTCGACAGCTCCGAGTGAACCAGGCCGGAGAGCTCGCCGCGACGCTCATTTACACTGCTCAGACCCCGGTGATGGTCAGACGACAACCGCACCTCCGACCCCTGATGCAGCACATGTATGACCAGGAGGAGGGACATCTCAAGACGTTCAACCACCTGATCCACAAGCACCGCGTGCGACCGACCGCGCTGTACCCTCTGTGGCAGGTCATGGCCACCGGTCTTGGATGGAGCACCGCCGTCATGGGTCGCGAGGCGGCCATGGCATGCACCGAGGCTGTCGAGACGGAGATTGGCGACCACTACAACAACCAGATTCGGACACTGCTGGAGATGGTCACGGAATGGGAGGCAGAGGGCTACGATGTTGGACCCGAGTTCACCGACCTCATCAAGACGCTGCGAAGGATCAGGGACGAGGAGCTTGAGCATCTGGACCACGCCGTAGAGCACGACGCCAAGAAAGCGGAGCCGCACTGGCTGCTTACAGGCGTCATCAGAGCAGGTTGTAGAGGCGCCATCTGGGTTAGTGAAAGAGTGTAATAAAGCGTGCAGGGTAAAGTTGTATAGTACATGTAACAACAAGAGCTGAAGCCATGGAAAAAAGAAGGGAAGAGAAAGGTACACAAACAAGCCTCTGCGACGCCGCGTTTTATCCCTAAACTCCATCCTATGCGTCCTCCTCCACTCTCAGTGGCGATTCATCGGCCCTTGGGTATTCCAACATGAGCGCTCGATATTCAGCCCGGCGACGACGGCTAAACAAAAACCGAGGACAACTAATTGCTGCAGAGTGCGTTAGAATCGTCTTCACGAAATATTCACGGCGGGTCAACTCACTAGATTTGTAAAGGCGCCACGCCATCCACTTGGAAGCCCCAGTTGCCGTTTTGCTCCTCTGTGAGCAGCCAGTCGTACGGGAATTGAACGACGTGTCCCTGAATCAAGCCCAACAGCTCCTCGGCGTCGGCTCTTGCAAGCACTTCCTCGGGCGGCATGCCGCGTCGGCTGCCCTTAGTAGTGGCTCGTCGACGACGTTTGACCGACCCTTGAGCTTGCTGTGCGGGAACGCTGACGTCTCGAGAGGGCGGCTTCTCCAGTGGTGAGAACGTGGCCCTTCTATCCCGGCTCTTCTCGCGTTCCGGCTCCAAAAGCATACCATCGGGTGGGGAGCCAGCCTCGAAAGCTGGGAATGGAACGTCACCCGCAGGAAGAACAGGCGAAGGGGCTTCCTGTTGACGGCGGTTTGCGGCCTTCTCCACGTCGGTGTTGACGCTGGGACCTGCGCGGGAGCCCGGTAGTTCGTTCTTCTCGCTAAGCTCTCCATCATTGTCTCCGGGGATCACAATTCGAGGGTGGTGAGCTTGGTCAGACTTGATGTGCAGTTTCTCCTCTGCCTTTTCGGCGGCCCCCTTGGCGACTGCCCCCGGGCCAGGGGCAGAGACACCGGCACCGCCACCCGAAACCGGGGATTGATGGCGTGCCAAGCTGGGTTCTGCATCGTCCGTCTTTGCTCCTCCTCCCTCCAGACTTTCTCTGAACCGTTCTGTGTAGTTCTGAGCCTGTTGGTAGTCAGGCCAGGTGAGAACTTCCGAGTCGGGCATACACCGGAAGACCCGGCGGTACAGCTTCGTATTGTTCTCCGCGACGCGATTCCAAACATCGTCGAAGAAGGTCGAGTTAATCGGGTCACGCATGCAGTCCTTGTCGATATGCGCCTGCCTAATGTCTGCGGCCAAAGGATGGAGTGGTCCATTGGTCGGCTGGCCACTCTCGTCCAGGTGGACAGGGGGACCGCCGATGTCAGTGTCGTCCACAACAGGCAACGTCGGCAGCCCGGCAGTTCGAGGCAGACCAAGCTGATCGGTGGTTCGTCTATTGAGAGCAGGCACAGGCGGGAGGGCATCATTGCTGACGCAGTTGTCCTCCTCGACGTGATCGGCCGAGGTCCTCCGTTCGTGAGGTTGCATGGGCGTGTCAAGAGTGCCCTTGCCTTCGGACAGCACGCTGTGGACGAGGACTTCACGGCCGTTGATGATCACCGAGTCGCGGCCCTGGTCGAGACCTAGCTTCTCAGCAGTCTTCCAATGGTCTTTGCCGTACCCGGCAATGTCCAAGACGTGCTCCGGATTCCCAGTCACGCGCGAATCAGCATCCTTGCTCTTTGACGACGAAGAAGTCGACGCCTCGTCGGCGGGTTCGCCTGTTTCGATAGGGGCATCGTGGTTGAAGCTCGGCGTTTGCACAGGTGCCATTGGCTTTGACTGCTTTTCGTCCGATTGCTGTCCACTTGAGCCCGCAGCGGGCGACGGTGTCTCCAAGTCTTCCTGGTAGATCTGGTTCATCTCTGCCTCGTATTCGGCCTGTCGGTCCATCTCTGCCTGCCTCTCCTCTTCGAGGATCTCGTCCACATCCAGTCCGAGATGTTCCCGCATGAGACGCAGTCGCAGGGTATGTGCGAAGCGACCAACTCGGTAAGGTTTGCCACCCATTGTCGACCAGATCATGTCCGTATCGCGGACCACAGCGGCAAGCTCAGAGTCACGATTTCCGAGCATAGACCGCTCGTTGATGTTGGCAGATCCGATGAGCGCCACGCGGTCATCCACGATGATACACTTGGCGTGAATGTAGAGCTGCTCAGTGACCAGAACGTTTCTGGCGCCAATCTTTCCCCATTGCCGCAGACTGTAGAATTGAATGTAATCCTCGGGCTCGATATTCGCAGCGCGAAGGCGGGAGAAGATGGAGCCATCTCCTCGGCAAATACTGCGGTACTGGCACTGGAGAATAAGTCGTACACTTGTTCCCTCCTGTTCATCAACCGTGTTCTGGAAGCCAGGCATAAGGGGAATGACGATGCAAGCCTTCCAGTCTTCTCCGTTCTCGTGTGCTCGGATGATGCGCTCCACAAGGGCATCGCCGATACGGTTGACAATCTTTGTGTTGAAAGCTTCAGTACTGGTGATGAAGAATTGGTTTTCCATGTAGACGAAATGGTCCGAGTCTTCGATCATCTTGATGTACGCGTTCATGATGCTGTGTTCCACATGTTCGATTCCCAGGGACCAGTTGGCGGAGGACCGCAGAATCTGCACCTCACAAGTGCCGGTCAGCCCGAAGGCTTCGAGGTCTGGGATCTTCGCATCGGGAGGCGGAAGCAGGAACGGCAGAGGTCGTGTCGTCTTCCTGCCTCTCTTGACGTAGTTCCATCGCTGAACGAAATGCCTGGTCAAGTCCCTTGCAGGCTGTCCGACGACCTGCATGGCGATGTCGTGCCAAGGCATCCTTGGGACCTTGCTTCGGTCGTACATTTCCTCGTATGGCTCGTAAAGCTTGAAGAAATCTTGCACTCGAGGGTTGGAGTAGTCTTTTCCGGGGAAGAGCTGGCAATGCTGTGCGTCCTTGGGCTGCTCACTGTGTTCGAAACCGGTCGGCTTGTCGTCAGTAAGCGGGTGCTGGGGGCAATCCCAACGTCCGAAGCACAGATCAATGCCGCCGACGAAGGCTACATCGTGGTCGACGATACAGAGCTTCTCGTGGTGAGCAAAGAAGAATTGATTCTTCTTGAACTGGTTCGGCGACCGCTGAACGAAGATGTTTGGGTGGAGGTTCAGTAGCGAGTACTTGGTGTATTCGGAGTCGATGGGAATGGCGGCTTCGACGTTGCGGTAGACAATGACAAAGATCTTGACACCTTCTCGCGCCTTCCGCTGCAGCAGGCGATCCAAGCGCCACTTTTGACTGATAGCTGCTGGTCGACGCATATACAGCTCTGGGCTGAGCCACCAGTCGTGGATATAGATCACGTCCCGAGCCATGCTGATGGCCCTCGACACGTTCCACATGTAATCTCTTCCATCCACGAGCCATTGGGCAAAGACACCAGTTCGGACTGGCGCAAAGCTGTCGAAGCGGTTGATGTCGTGCCATTTTGTCTGCTTCAACATCTCTGTGATGGAGTCTTCAAACTGCTTCATGATGTGCTGGTTTCTGGAGAACAGCTTGACCTTTCGCTCTGCAGTGTGTAATGTCAAAGTGTGGTGCTTTTCAGTGTCCTGCTCTTCCGTCAAGTCGATTTCCTTGTCCTCGGCTTTTCCTTTGCCCTTGCCTAGCTGCTTCAACGTGCTCTTCTTCAGGACTATCCGGAATTTGGAGTCTACCAGGTAAACGTCGTAGACGTTCATGTTCTCAGGTGACTCGACACACACAATGTAACTGGATCGCACCAGGAACCATTTGCGGCTGTGGCGAGCAATGACCTTCTTCGGGGTCAAGACGCGACGGAAGTCCATACCCTTGGAAGACTGGATGTGCAGGTAGCACTCTTTGCCGTGATAACTACCCTCGGCAGCCAGGCGCACGCCCAGAGCTGAGAGCTCCAAGAACTTGCAAAGACGGTTACTGTCTGCGCGAAACATAAGCCACCGGATCATATCCTGGAGGTACTTTTCGAGCACTCTTCTTTGTCTTTCCCAGTAGCGTTTTCGAGCTTGGGCAGCTTCCACCTGGTTCTGGTTTTCTCCACCCGAGTCTCCGGGTTCGGTGAAACCAGTCGACTTCCTTCTCATCCCAAGCATGCCGAGGCGAGACTTTTTCCTATTGCCTGGTCCGGCTCGGCCTTCCCATTCGCTTGCAGTACCTTCGCCAGCGGTGGCCTCAGCTGCGGTTCCTTCGGCAGTCTCGTCACCTCGAATGCTCGCGACCTCTTCCTCGTCGCTGTCGTCCTTGTTGCGTGCGGCGCGGAGGTAGGGAAACGCTCCCCAGGGGAACTTGGGCATCTTAGGCCGGGCACCCACATCGGCGCGCCCATGCAAGTACTTATCGTTGCTCATCGCGAGCTTGTATCGGACGTGAAGATTATAGACGTCCCTAAGCGTCCGAATAATCGTCCACTTCATCCGACTCGGCCCGCTGCCGTATTCAAGGGCCATGGTGAAGACCCAGTGTCTACCACCCTCATCGTCGTCGCTCTCAGGTTGACTGTCCGTGATACGCAGGCGCACTTGTTCGAGTAGGACAGGAATACGCTTATTGCCGTGCTCGTCCCTCTGAATCATGCTGGCAAGCATGAGGACGGCTGGCGCTCCGGCTCGCAGCTCCGCCATGAGCTCTGCTGACTTTGCGAAATCGAAGCGATCCTCCTTCTTCTGCCTAAGAAGCTTCAGCGTGTTCTTGACGTACTTCCATGTGGACGCTCGCTCGCCGCCGAAGAAAGGCCTCTTAGGTGTCATGGCGTCTCCGTCCGAAACTCCGCCGCCGCCCAGTACGGTAATGCGACGCATGTGCCCTCTTCTGCCGCCGACGCCGCCGGGGCTCTCGGTGCCGTCGCCTGCTCTGTGTGAGCGCATCCACGAAGGGCCGGCGAGCTGGTCTCGACCTTCACCTTCAGACATGCCGTGCTGGTCCGGCATGCTCAACCGTCTTCTCATGCCCATGCGGGCGTATCCTACGGGCGAGTCGGGGCCAGGCAGGTGGCTGTTGCGAAGGTTTGGTGTACTGGGTACGGACATGTTTTTCTTGGATCGGCGCATCCTCCTCTTCTTCTTGGGCTTGGCGGCGTCCGAGGCGTTGCCTTCGTCGGCAGTCTCGACGTCAGCGTCAGCATCGCTGCCGACGTCCTCGTCTAGCGTGTTGGGAAGTCTCGAGCGACTCTCCCTGGTCGTAGGTGAGCTGCCATGGGAAGGAGTCCCGTTGTCATTGAGGTTGCCGGAGCTGCTCGTTTTGAGTGTCTGCAAACTGCCAGAGCCAGCCAACTGCTTAAGTTTGGACATGAACGCTGAACCGATGCTCTTGCCGCCGTCCTCCCATGAGGGGTTGCGCGAGTGGCTGGCAGGAGGCTCCAGCACCTGGTCCGTCCTGGCAAACTGTACACTCCGACGGTCTGTAGGCGAAGCAGGCTCGGGGGAATAGGTAGAGTCTTCCGGCATCATCGGCAAGCCCCCTGGGGTCTGTCTTGCACTGTCGGTCGAGTTGAGCGTCGGCAGCACCGGGCGCTTAGAAATATTCTGAACGGGCGATATGCTCTCGTGGGGCTCTCCGCCATTGATGTAGTCTCTTGCTTCCGTCGTCGAGTCGATCGGTCCGGTCGATCTGGGGGTGGGAAGGTCCTTCGGCGGTGGAGGGGGCGGTCCGTCTTTAGGAGGAGGAGAGGGAGGTGCGCGAGCATCTGGACCCGTGACGGCAGGCGACGCCGCACGAGGGCTTCTTGTCATTGGCGAGATGGATTCATCTCTGGCCGGTTCCGACATGGTGTCGGACACTCCCAGGGCGATGTAGGGCGAGGATAGAGATGAATGGAGGGAGGGAGGAACAGAAGTTGGCAGGAGCTAAGACTGAGACACCATCGGTTGTGGAACGGAGGGCAACGGCGCTCGTGGTCGATCTGTAAGCCGGCGGAAGGAATGTCGCAGGAAGTGTGGTGCCAAAAAAAAAAAGAACGTCTGACGAAGTGCGGGAAACTGTCAAGGCTGAGGTTGGTTCTTGCTTCGCAGCACGCGCTCTGCTACCTGACCTTGGCAACTTGGTTACCTCAGGTGCAGTCGGATGCAGGGTTGCCAGGCGATCGGTATTGCAACTGCCCGCGCGGTGTCAAGAGGGACAGTCGGGACCAGGCAAGGGGGTTCAGCTGTCCGGGACCGCCAGAGAGCGTGGACAGGGAGTGAAGAGTGGGAGGATCCAAGGCCCCAAAGGGAAGGAGATGGAGGGTGCCCAGGGCAAGCAATCCTTGTGATGTCCTGCAAATCCCCAGCCAAGTAGCGCCTTTAGTGGAGGACGAGGCTTAATTGCCTTTTGGCTCCGAGCCAATGGGCGCCGATGCAGCCCAAATAGGGGCGCATGGGGGGCCTGGGGTTGGCCAAACGGTTCCCTCCGGGGCGTGCCAGTCCGATGTCACGCCCAATCTTCAGTGGTTCCCGCGCTTTTTAGGCCCGTTTAGGCCACGCGCAGGTGATCGAACTGACATTTGACCCAGACCCAGGGAGCAAATGACCTCTGGGCGGTCTGATCCGAAAGGTCCTAATTCAGTTTGGAAGTTGCAGATGAGCTAGCTCTCTGCCTACATTTTTTACACATAAAAATGTGCTAGCTCCCCGAATGGTAGTCCGGCAGGTAGCTAAGGTCGGTGCTAAGGCACGGCAGATAGTGCAGCTTGTACAGGGGCTTCGGCCGCTGTACGGCACATGCACAGATACCTAGGTAGGCTGAGATCGCACCCAAAATCACAATAGGTCTGCTCAATGGCTGTGCGGGCTGGAGATGGGGACGAGAACAGACGATGCAATTCCCGCAATTATGGATCGGCTGCTTCTGTTGCATCGTTCTAGTGCACGACGGGGCCAGGGGGGAAACTGCAATAGGGGTCAAATGGATCTGAGACGTGGGGCCATGTCGGAATAGCGGTGCATATTAACGTCCGAAAGCGAGGTAGCCGTTATCCGCGGACGGAGCTAGGAATACGATGGTAAAACGCGGGACGAAGGTTTGATGATTGATGAATTAGTCCAAATTTTTTGGTGTCTGGCATGCGCAACGGATAGAGAGAGGCCTCTCGGGACACCAGGAATGTGGCAGTAAGTGTGCCAATTTCGACAAGGCGCTGCCAATTAACAAAGACCCAAGATCGGCCCTGACTAGTCCGCGTGGGCTGTTTCACAGTGAATGAAAGAAATGGGGAATCAATCATTCGAGATTCGGTGGCTTGGCTCGACCGAGGTTGCGAGGTCAGGTTGCGACGGATTACCTAGAGCTGAAGACGATTAGCGGTTCGATAAGATGACGCCCAATCAAAACGCGCCTCGCGTCTTTCTTATCGATAAGCTTCTCATCGCGCGTCAACATCACGAGTCTCCTGAGCCCAACTGTTTTTGAACCCAACGCCGCCAAACCCCCGCCGCCAATTTGCAGCATGCCTAGGTTCGTCCTGATGCCGCCCGCACCTGTTATGTAGCCTTTCGACTAACAGATAATTGCAGGGAAATCATCACCGTACAAGCCGGCCAGTGCGGCAACAGCAGTTAGTACCCCGCCATCAGGCCTTCCGTATCGAGCACCAGCATCGAAGCTGACAATACGCAGTTGGAAGCCAGTTCTGGCAGCAACTGTGCCAGGAGCACGGAATCAACCAGGATGGAAACTTGGAGGACTTTGCGACCGAAGGCGGCGACCGGAAAGACGTATTCTACTACCAGAGCGACGACACCAGATACATCCCGCGAGCCATCCTAGTAGACTTGGAACCCAGGGTGCGTGTTGTAGAACACCAAAAGCGAGGGCCTTGCTAAGACGCAGCAGGTTATCAATGGCATTCAAACAGGGCCGTACAAGAATATCTACAACCCGGAGAACTTCTTTGTCGGGAAGAATGGCGTTGGAGCCGCCAACAACTGGGGTGACGGTTACCAAACAGGCGAGGTGGTTTACGAAGACATCATGGAGATGATCGACCGCGAGGCTGACGGCAGCGACTCCCTAGAGGTACGTTACGCCTTCGTCGAAGAGCCTGGAATCTGCTAACCTCTCACAGGGCTTCATGCTGTTGCACTCGATAGCAGGAGGTACGGGATCTGGCCTTGGATCCTTCCTCCTCGAACGCCTCAACGACCGATTCCCCAAGAAAATCATCCAGACATACTCCGTCTTCCCCGACACGACGAACGCAGGAGATGTCGTCGTTCATCCTTACAACAGCGTGCTCGCCATGAGAAGGCTGACGCAAAATGCCGACTCGGTAGTGGTTCTGGATAACGGAGCACTTTCACGGATTGCCGCCGACAGACTCCACGTACAGGAGCCGTCCTTTGCCCAGACCAACCAGCTGGTATGTTGCGAATGATCTGATCTGACAGGCAGAGTGCTTGGGCTAACAGGCATCGTAGGTGTCGACAGTCATGTCCGCAAGCACAACAACCCTAAGATACCCCGGATACATGCACAACGACCTGGTCAGCATCTTGGCCTCGTTGATCCCCACCCCACGCTGCCACTTCTTGATGACTTCGTACACGCCATTCACGGGAGACCAAGTCGAGCAGGCCAAGACGGTGCGCAAGACGACCGTGCTGGACGTCATGCGGAGACTGTTGCAGCCCAAGAATCGCATGGTCTCGACGCAGCCGGGGAAGAAGAGCTGCTACCTTTCCATCCTCAACGTCATTCAGGGCGAGGTGGATCCGACAGATGTCCATAAGAGTTTGCTAAGAATCCGGGAAAGACGCCTGGCAACCTTCATCCCCTGGGGCCCGGCCAGCATTCAGGTGGCCCTGACAAAGCGGAGCCCCTACATCCCGATGGCCCACCGCGTCAGCGGCCTGATGCTAGCCAACCACACGAGCATTGCTACCGTAAGTTTACACTCAAATTGACGTTGCAAATCCGACCCTGCTAACAATTTCTGCGCAGCTCTTTAAGAGAATCCTTAGACAGTACGACGGCATGCGTAAGCGCAACGCCTTCATGGAAGGATACAAGAAGACGGCCCCCTTTGCCGAGAACCTGGACGAGTTTGACGAGTCTCGCGAGGTGGTACAGGACCTCATTCAAGAGTACGAGGCCGCAGAGGACGCCGACTATCTCAACCCAGACACGGGAGACAAAGCGACGTCAGCTGAAACGGACAAGAGGATGGGCTAATCCAGGCACCAATCCAACGTTGGACGGAGGGGTAAGGCTGAGGGGACGAGCAGCATGTTGCGGGTAATACGCGCATCAAAACGTCGATTCGTGGGTCAAGGGCGGCATCTGCACTATGGGAAAAGGATCGGGTAACCTGGCTGGCTTTGGGAATAAGGCGTTCATGGTACAAGATTACGAGACGAAAGCCAAACCCCCCAATAAACTCTACATCTGCATCAATGGAAAATCCCGCTGTAGTGGACACCCATCGAAGCCCCTGGAGCTTTTGCTCCTGGGCCATTCTGTCATCGATCGTCCATCGCCCATTTACCGTTTGGAGGTCCCCACTTCTCAAATCGTCGATTGTGATGCAAGAGCTGGAGCGTGCGGTTTGGCTGCTCCACTGATAGCGTTGAGAAGAGCCGCAATTGCCTCTGTTTGACGTCATTGACGTCAGCGCCTACAAGCTGGGTCCCTTCGAGCTTTGAGAGGAAAGTCTACATATAAGACTTGTCTCGAACCTCAATCGAATTTTTGTCGTCTTTCCTTCATCACATCACACGACATCAAAAGCAACCGCGACTCAAAAAGAGACATTCACGCTACGGAGTATTTTGCCCGAAACTTTAAAAACAACCTCACTTCGCTGTAAGTACCTAGCCCACGTCCGACCGAGCTAAGAGTAGGAGCTCCCACCCCTGCCACAGCTCGCACCCCACGCCATAGCTGCTTCGGGCCAATTGAACGCGAGCGCTAACTCACTGCCTTTTGGTACCTTAGTTCCAATCACTACCACACCAAACACCGACAACATGCCCCAGTCTAAGGCCGACAAGATCGCCGAGGTTCAGAAGAACCTCCCCCTCCCCGAGCAACCCCCCGTGGCCTCCGACTGGCAGTCCGCGGACGCGCGCAACGTCAACGTCGGCAGCGGCGGCGACGCGGAGGCGCCCATCGGCACTGGCACCGCGTCCACCGCCGGCCTGAGGGAGCCTGCGACCAAGGCCACCGAGGACCTGAGCAGCGTCGGTCGCCAGGGCGTTGAGGGACTCAGCGAGCCCCCCAAGGACGCCGCTGCCCGTTAAAGGAGTTTGAGAAAGGAATGGGGGCTTTTCTGGGAAGCGCACTTTATCTGTATTATACCTGGATGTTATATGGCATGGTATGAGTAATGACATGTCCGGAAAGGACCGATTCTAAAAGTTATCTACATCATGGCATGAATGAAGTGCCTTGAGCTTCAATTGTAGCCGTGTTCAGTTAATGAAGTTTGGCGTAGGGCTCGGTGAAGTGTACAGTTCACCTACTGACTGTACGTGAATATAGCCCGTTCTGTTTATTTTTTGATGTAGTCTCCGGTTTCTCTCTTGCTCGAAAAGGTTGCAGAACGCCTGAGCTTTCAATTTTTTGAAAATGACATCCCTTGCTGGTTTCCTCGTCCCTGGTATTGTTTCTGATGGCGTCTCGATCAGTGACCCTGACACAGGCGCCGCCGAAGATCTCAACTGTATGGATAGCACCTCTCCGATGCGGGGTTAGCAATATCTACAAACACCTTGCATACGGAAATGGCAACAGTCAATAGCTGGAGGAAGCAGTTCGCTTGAAGACACCTTCATGCATCCATGCAGAATGCATCAAAGAGCCTTGCAAAGGTTGCCTTGTGTGCAAGAGACATGCAGCCATGACAAGGCCTGCTTCCCTGTGCTTCGTTGGTCATCAGTCAAAGATTTGGATTTAGGCCAGACATATGTACAGAGGAACATTTCAATATTCCTTTGCCATAAGGGCCTTGAGAAACAGGGTCTTGCTGTATGTGTCTCTTGGGCCCATTAGGAGGGTACATAGTGCCGGCTGTTGACCTGAGGTCACGATACCTTCTTCAGAAGAGGCAAGTCACATGATTACAACCTCACCTGGGTAGGTGCCATACAAGCAAGGGACTCGTGGATTCAGTTGCCTCATCAAACAGTTACTTCCTTCCCAAGAACGTCTTCAGGCAGGTGCCTTACTTGCTCCCGACCATCATACATGTTTGCCTTGCCCTAGCACCTCCCTGCTAGCCTTGAATGCTTTGAAGCAGGTAGGTACATTCATATCCTCTTTCCCTTCCCTCCTTCTGCCTGACCACTTCTACCTCGACTACCAAGTCCTCCTCTTTCTTCCATCTCCCCTTCCACCCACAAACTTTCAGATACCAACACACAAAAATACTTTCATTTTCATACGACGCTTCAGTCCCACGATCATTCCAAACTTGGAGATCATCGAGTGTAAGTATTACTGCTGATAGCATTTCTGCCTCTGTCATCTCGTCTTGGCCACCATCTCTCATCACCTCTGCCCTCTCCTGTCTCTGTACTGTCTCATTTCTTCATTTCATCTCTCTTTCCTCTCTTGGTCTCTCTGTCATCACTGTTCCTCTTTGCTGTCTTTCGATCCTTCTGCTGTGTCTATTTCTCTCATCTCGGTAGTGTTTCTGTTTCTTCCTTGTTCTCCTGCTCCTTCCAGTGGCTGACCCAATATCTTTTCCGCAGACATCAACCAAGCAGCCGCATAAAAACTATGGGCAGTTGGGGAACCCCTGCCGAGCGACGAGCTGACAGAATGCCCAAGTCTTTCGTTCAGCAAGTCATTGGGGCAGCCGTGGAGGCAGCTTCTCAGAACCAGGACGGAGGAGAAAGCGCCAAACTCGCTATGATGGTAGGTGGCAAGATGCTCCGGTCTGGAACAGCCAGCTAACAGAGAAAAAGGACGATTTGGGCATCCAGCGCGTCGAGGATCTGCCTCTTGACAACACCCCTTCGCGCAAATACAGCCAGCTGCCGGTCCGCAGAGCTCCCAGAAACATCGAGAACTCCGAGGCTCTTCAGGGCTATCAGGGTAGGTTCCTTTCACTCCAACGAGCGACTCATATCTGATACAGGAACAGTCTTTGCTCAGGAAGGCATGAGTGACGCTGAGGCCTTGACTGCGAAGAACCTCCAAGATCTTGGTGGCTCCTCTCTTTACAGACCCTCCGCAGGCCCTCCGAGGAGCTATGTCGAAAGTCGCCGTCCAGCGTAAGCCGTTCCTCCCAAGCAAATCATGCTCAGTAGCTAATCAATAAATAGTGAGTCCACCTATAATGGATTGCAGACGAGCAGGAACGGTATTTTGCTCCCACCTGGTGCTCAGGTTCGCCAGTTCAACACCTCCGGCGTGCCTTCGAGCAATCCCGCCCCCCGTGCCACCCCCCAGGGACCCCAGCAGGTGCCTCCGCACTTGAGAAAGATGGTTCCCGCAGGCCAAGCTTCGGCCAAGTCAGAGACCGTGGCAACTCAGGTTTCCAAGGTCGAGACGAAGACTACTCAAGCTACCCAAGTCAAGACCGAAACCGCCCAAGCTACCCAGGTCAAGGCCGAGCCCGCGGCACTGAACAAGTCCCCCACTGACAGGATCGTTTGGTCGGGCAAATGTCTGATGTCGATTCCGGGCAAGGCCGTGCAGAACCGCCCGGTGTTTGTAGAGCTGAACAAGCGGGAAAGCGATGCGGAATACCCATACGGGTTGGTTTCGTTCATCATGACCAGCGCCAGCGCCGGCACCTCTGGCCAGCGCGCGTCCTGTACTCACAACCTCGAGGACTTTGCACTCTCCTCTCATAAGCTCAACCAGTGCGTTATCAACTTCGGCTCATCTGGTGCCACATACAGCCTCCAGTTCGACAACGTCCAGGATGCTGAGACCTTCATCTCGCTGGCTGGTAAGCTGCAGCAGGTAATGAAATACCTCGTCAACGCCAATTTGATGAGTGACGGCGCTGTCGACAAGAATACCACCGCTGCTACCGACAAGCCCGCTGTTCCAGCCGACAAGAAGCCCACCGCTACAGTCGACAAGAAGCCCGCCGCTCCTGGCAAGCCTAAGGATCTTGTTGATGCCTTTGGCCAGCTTTCACTGGACAATGTCAAGGGCTCTTCCATGTACAAGAGCCAGCCGCCTCGGCCTCCTCCTCAGCCACGGATTCAGTACACTCCCGAAGAGCTGTTCAAGCGCCGTCCTTCCGGCGAGGCTCCAGATGGCATTCAGGATGTCAAGATTCCGCTCCAGAAGAACCAGGCCCCTTGTCGCTTGCCGCCACACTTGCAGCAACATCGCAAGAAGACCGTCACCGCTGAACAGACGACTTCCAAGACCGAGAACACAGTCCAAAAGACTACTGTCGTTACGACCTTGGAGACTGTGAGCAAGACCGAAGCGAAGCCTGACATGATCAAGCTCGAGGTTACCTCAGCGCCCTCGACGGCCTCGGTGGACTCTGCTGTGGAGTTTCACAGTGTTGGAAATTCTGACGCTGGAGCTGCCGTTGTCGTTCCGGACGTTCCTGTCGCTCAAGCTGCTCCCGTCGCTCAGGCCGCTCCTGCCGTCGTCTCACCGGTCTCTCCTGCCGTCCCTGTCGCCGCTCATCAGGTCTCCATGATGGAGGAGTATTCGCAACCTCCCGTCTTCTCTGGCCCGGCGTTCGGCAATTACGAGCCGTCTCCTAATGTTCAGGGAATGCCTCCCCCGGTTGAGACGCCGAAGACTGTCCCGCTGCAGATGGCTTCTCCCCAGATGGCTATGCCCTATACCATTCCCCCGCAAGTCATGCAAGCCATGCACGCGCAGCACTTGCCCAACGGAAGTGTCCTGCATGCCATCAGCATCACCTACCACATCAGCCAACCGGTGCCGCCGGTCCAACCCGACACAAAGAAGGATACGGCGCCTGCTCCTCCCCCAAGCACGCCCTTCTCTCCTGACGCTCAGGTCTTCCAGACTCTGAAAAACGGTGTTTCTCAGGCCGGTGGTTCACGCCCTAGACGGGGTCTTGGGAGCTCCATCTTCGCAACCGGATTCACTGAGGCCAAGTTTGCGGGAAGCTTCACTGGTGGCGAGGCGTCGCACTGAATCACTCGTTTGAGTTGGATTAACATGAACGACTGCATAGTCACACCGGGGCGTTAAATAGAACAGCGAAAACTGGCGAGAGACACCAACTTTGGTGTAGCGGAGTTTGGCGAAGCGAGGAGAGATAGGATTGACGACACGGATACACACGAGGCTTTCAAGATGTTATGGTAACAGGAAACCAGCGCAATGCAAACTATGTCCTGTCAGCGGGAGGTAGTCAATAAACGCTTTCAAACACCTGATGCAGCGAATATGATTGCAGGTAAGTCGGAGATACGTAAGTGAGAACTCCCGTGGGGCGTCCACACGGACGCTAAAGGTCCAGCACGTGGCGTTGGCGGAGCATGCTCCCATGCTCCCCACCCCACGGGCATCCCGAGGCTCGTCGATTCCGTCAACCTGCACCCCACCACCGCCGCCGTCATCACTCCACCACTGCGCGCGGCACCGGGCCCTTTGAGTACACCGACGGGCTTAGGCTTTCCGGACATTACAGGAGGGAATGATCGTAATTCCGATTTAGTCTTGTTGTCCTTTCTATATATCTAGCGTCATAGAGGTAATAACCAGCGCCGGCCGCGATCGCATTCTCAGAGGTCCTACGGTCGTGCACACATACGTATACCTCGGTCTTGGCGCGATCAACAGATACACAGAATCATAGATCTCACTCTTCCGAACAAAAATGGCCTCGGAAACGAAACCGCTCCTGTCGCAAGGTACCTCTCCATGAATCCTCCCCTAGAAACAAGCTACATAAGCTGACGGACACTAAAAGCAGCAGCGCCCGCATTCACCCGCCGCCGCCCCTCCTCCTCCTCGTTCCCGCAGGCGATAGCGCACAGGGGGTACAAGGCGCTGTACCCGGAGAACACGCTGCTGGCCTTCAGAGCTGCGTTGGAGGCTGGCGCGCAGGCGCTGGAGACGGATCTGCACCTGACGAGGGACGGGGTCGTCGTTCTCTCGCACGATGGGGACTTGAAGCGGTGTTTTGGCGTCGAGGGACGGATTAGGGATTTTGAGTGGGAGGAGTTGAGGGGGCTGGAGACTGTTAGGGAGCCTAGGCAGAAGATACCTAGGTTGGAGGATTTGTTGGTGTTGTTGGCGGAGGAGGAGTGGAGGGGTGCTTGGGTTTTGTTGGATGTTAAGGTACGTTCGTGAGGGTCCTTGGAGTGGCGAGAGAAGGAAGATGCTGATGTGCCCGTGTGAAAATAGACGGACGACCCCGCGCAGGACCTCCTCTCCCGCGTCGCCGACACTCTCGCCTCCACGCCCGGTCCGGTACCCTGGAATCAGCGCGTGATATTCGGCTGCTGGAACGTACGTCCTCCCCTTCCTCTCTTCTCCTTTTTCTTCCCAACTAACGCCCCCAAAGCGACCGTACATAGACGCAGTCCGCACCCTCCTCCCAACGTACCCCCTGGCCCTGATCTCCTGGTCCCCGCTCTACGCGCGCTCCTTCTTGTCGCAGCCGTCGCTGTCCTTCAACATGTTCCAGAAATCTCTAGTAGGACCCCTGGGAAAGAAGTTCATTCGCGACGTGCACCATGCAGACAGGGCGGTGTTTGCCTGGACCGTGAACGACGAGGAGTGGATGGAGTGGTGCATCAACTCCGGCGTGGACGGCGTCATCACGGACGAGGTTGAGGTCTACCTCGACGTGTGCCGGAGACGGAAGGACAGGGACGCTTCGTCGTCGTCTTCGAGGCCAGCGGCGGCCAAGGACGAGACGGGCGTTGGGAGGAGGTCGCGACCCGGGAGGGGCTTGCGGAGGACTGCGAGGTTGTATCTTGAAGTCGTCGGGATACAGGTCCTCGTGGCCGTGTTCACGCCGATTCTGATGCTCGTTGCGCGGTTTGGCGTCGTTGGGCCTGGGCCGAGGACTGCCAAGGCGCTGAGGCTGTGAGGACGGATGGCTCAGTTGGAGGGAGAGGGAGGTGAGGGGGAGAGGACGGCGTAGAGAGAAGGCTTGCTTCCCCTCGGAGCGGAGACGAAAGAATGTATGACGATTTCAAAGAATCTTAAACACAAGAAAAGAGAGATTTAGAAGCGGACGATGGCTGTACTATAGATGTTGGAGAGGGAACACTTTTTGTAGACGTACAGAGGGATACACACAATCAAGACGAACAGACCGAATAAGATGACTTCACACATCTACTAAAAGGCTACCTACATCCAAGATGACCTACACACCGTCATAAACATAGGCAGACCGCACTCATAACACGTCCATTCATCAAAAAGAACATAAAATTGGCGTCCGCTTCCGAAAATCCTAAAAGTCCAAGATACCCCAAAATCCCATTTGTCCCTGAACCCAGAGCTAGCCAACCCAAAACACCCAAGTTTTACAAAATCGCTGCCGTTCTCGTCGTTTCAAATCCCGTAGTTCCCGTCCAGACCGTCCATGAAGAGCCCGTCGCCGTTGCCGGCCCCGCACGACGCGAGCAGCGCTTTGCGGTACTCGAGGCTGCTCACGCTCAGGTTCAGGTCGCTCGCGAGGTCCTCCCCCGAGCTCAGGCTCTCCTCGCTGACGCTCAGGACGCTCTGCGGCGGCGCCGGGTTGGCGCCGAAGTCGCCGATGTTGAAGTTGGCCAGGTCCCACGAGTCGGGCGACCAGCTGTCGAGGTTCGTCGACGCCGGCGTCTCGCTCATCGTGGCCAGCGCGGGGCCGCCGTAGATGGCGTCGTAGACGTTGTTCAGGCCGCCGTCCATCGAGCCCAGCAGCGCCTCCCACTCGGTGTTGGACACGCCCGAGATCTTTTGTGGCTGTTGTGAGGAGTACAGGCTCTGGTGCGCCGCGGCGAGGATCTGCTGCTGCAGGCGGGTGGTCGTGGGCGACGGTGGCGACGAGCCGTTGGGCGTGGTGCTCAGCGAGAGGTAGTCGAGGTTCTGCTTGGCGCTGGGCGACGCCCTCGCGAGGCTGGCAATTTGCGACATGGACAGGCGGTGGTCGCGGCGCGCGGCGGCGATTTCTTGCTGCAGGCTGTCGAACGACGGCCTTGAGCGGGATCGGAACAGTTCCGGGCGGTTGTGAATCGCGGGCATCGTCATGCGCCGCATCTTCTCCTGCTGCTGGATGAGATCGCTTTCGCTAGCAGCGGCGCTGGGCAGACGGCCGAGACTCTGCTGCGGGGACTTCTTCTTGGGTGCTGACGCGGGTGGCGAAGACCGCTGGGGCGCGGGCTGGGGCGCGGGCATCGACGGCTCGTCGAGCTGGATGAGCATGCCGGCGACGCGCTTCAGGTCGAATGAACCGGGAGCCTTGGCTTTCGAGAGGATCTTGAGGACGCCGTTGACGAGACGCTCGACGTCCTTTCTCATCTTGCTATCCTTCTTGAGCTCGAAGCTCTGGTACAGCAGGGTGATGCCGCACAGAACCAGGGTATCCGTCTTGTTGAGGCAGAACGAGAACGTCATGTTGCGCTCCTCGAGGAGTTGCACGATCTGGACAATGTGCTTGCTAGACTCGCCGATGGACAGGAGCGCGGGGGCGGCCTTGTGGCCGAGAGAGGACCCGACGGCCGGGCGGTAGATGAGCACGCGCGTGTAGTAGTAGGCGAGGGCAAGCAGCGGCGATCGGCTTCCGGTAACATCTGTCGAGGGCTTGTCCTGGACGAAATTAAGCTTGAGATGCGTGGGCAGCGATTCGCACCACTCGTCGAGTTCGGCCTCCATGGCGGACATTTGCTGCAGAGAGAGCTCGTGAGTCGTCGCGGCAGGGTAGTTCTTCTCCATAACCTTGGCCAGGATTCGGCAGCAGCGGAAGAGGGCCAGTGCGCTTGACAGACGGGTGTATTCGCCGGGGAGGGTCGGTTGGAAACCCTTCTCGGTCACGTACTCGTCGTCAGTATCTGAGGGGTACTCGGCGTGGATGTCATCCTCCTTGAGCAATTTCGGCAGGCCGAGGATAGCGCCAGAGAAGCTGCGGCTGTTAGCTGGTTCACTGGGAGAGCGAAGTACATAAAAACTCACCAGTCAAGGGTGTACAGAGTCCAGAAGACCTTCTTGCGCGTCTCGATGGTGAGCGCGCCGAATGAGAAGCGCTTCTGGCTCTGGTGCAGGCCAAGGCGGTGCGACAGGCCGACGGCAATGCCCTTGTAGTGCTGCAGACGCTTGTAATCCGCCCTCACGATGCAGTAGAGGAGGGCCAGCTCGAGGCACTGCAGGGTGGCCATGGTGTTCTCCATGAGGACGGCCTCCACGGCGCGATGCCACTGCTGCTCACAAACGGCAATCTGGTCATGGTCGGGCTGGTCGCTTCCGAGCGCGGCGATGCCGAAGACGAGGTACAGCTGCGCGATCTTGTGGTTGTTCTTGACCTTTTCGGGATCTGAGACGAACTCCTCGTAGATGTGCAGGAAGGTCGGCTTGTGCAGCACGGGGAACAGCGGCGCCCATTCCTGGAAGTAGACGTTGACGCAGCGGTCGGAGAACAGGCGCGGCGGCACCCTCAGAGACTGGTCTGGCGGTGTTGTCGTCAGGGGATGGCACCCTTGGATGTGCAGGAAGGCCTCTGGGTTGAAATCAGAGCACAGCTTTCCGTTTTCTTGCATCTTGCGCTTGAAGGCCTCTGTACGAAAGCGTTAGCACGTGCTCGCTCGGGAAGGCCGGTAGCGCCGGCGGCGCGGGGAGGGACAGTAGAAAGGCGGTACGAACCGATAAAGGCACGGCCGCTGGACGGGCCCATGAAGTACGAGTCCGAGTTCTCGACGCCCAGCAGAAGCGGCGACGCCTGGACGCGGAAAGTATCCTCCTTTGGCGGGGTAGAGTCCTTCCGGGAGTCGGCGGCGGAGGCGGGAGAGTGGGCGGAGGCGGCAACGGAGGGGCTCCGGTGACTCGAGTGGTGATGGCTGCTGTGGTTCCCGTGCATCCTCGACAGCATGTCGATCTTCTCGTCCTTCTCGTCCAGCAGGTCCTTGAGCTCCCTGACCTCGGACTCGAGCTGGCGCACGCGCTCCTCGAGAGACTCAGTGTAGCCGCGGGGAAAGGCGCGGCGGCTCAGCTTGTCGCTGGTGCGGCACTCGAAGCCGACGTTGGAGCATTGCGAGCAGGTCGGCCTGATGCCGTCGCAGCGGATCTTCTTGCTCCGGCATCGGTCGCAGGCCTGGGCTATCCGGCTCTGCGAGCTGGTTCCCACCTTGATCACCTTCATAGGCAGGATTCCGGGCATGACGGCGGCGATTCTACTCTTCTCTTCAACGGCGAGTGTCGGTTTTACTTGGACTTGCGGTGGGTGCGCGTGGGTGGGCGTGCGTTCACAAGCTTCGGGCGCAGTTTACGGCGTGCGGTGTGCGGGCCCGGAGGGTTCGGCGGGTTTTTGCGTACTCGGTCGGTCGCGGACACGTTCAAGTATGGCAAGCGGCGCGCGGCGGTTCAACCATTCCCGTACAACCTTGAATTCCGCCTCTCAAGACCAAGCGTGCGTTCAGAGCGGATTTGGTGGTTCGTCAAGAGTTACTTCGTCGCCGTTGCGGTTGGTGCGTTTTGCGGTTTGATGGCGGCGGTATCGTTTAGTCACTTAGAGAGAAAAAAGTAAAGTAGCCAAGTAGGTAGTATTTAGGTCCGCGAGAACAAGCCAGTCTTACAGACACGACAGCAGCAGAAGGCAAGAAGAGAGCAGAAGAAAAAAGTGAAGAGTGGAGAGGGTCTGTCTGCGGCTTCGGAAGCGGCGGACGAAAACAGTAAGTGAAGTGGAGGAGGATGGAGGGAGATGTTGAGGATGGTAGGTCCGGTGTGTGAGGGAAAAAGAGGGAGAAGAAGTGGAAGGAGGTCGTGGGAAGAGGAAGCGTGAGATTGTGGAGTCCCTAAGACTAAATGCAGTGGAAAGAAGGACCCCGTGGCCGGGAGAGTCCACGTCCCAGAGGCGGTCGGTTGTTGGTAGTGGTGGTGGTGGTGGTGGTGGATAATAGGTGAGGAACCGGGGTTGGGAGTGGGAGCGGGAGTGTGAGTGGACTATGGGTATGGGAGTTGAGAAACACAGCGACTCATTCCTCCCGGTCAGTGGTGATTCGTGAATACCTCTGCCGGGATTGGCACTGAAGAACTGCCCTCTGCCCTGTAAAGAGAGGGACCGACCGGGGGGGCACCACCCACTGGCGACCGGTCCGGCCTGGCTGGCGATTGCGCCTGCGCGCTGGAGTGGGCCGCTGAAGGGGGAAACCTGGGAATCTGGGGGAACCCGCCGCCTGGGGGATGGAGGGTTCAACGGTTCGCTGTGTTGGGAAAAACTCGGGGTGGGCAGCAAAAAAAGAGAGGCTAAAGGGATGCTGTGGTGAGGGGGCCAATCACGCAAGGGCAGTTGTGCTCGACTTGCGCTGAACCCGCCGAGGTGGCCCCACTGTTCTGTCCCCAGAAGGCACATGCGAGCAGCGCCCCGGGCAGCAATAGCGGCAGCACAACGGCAGCAGCAGCCATCAATTGCAGCGTTTGGATAGAACCAAAGTACCCGAGGCAAGTCCCTTCAACAGTATTGGGCAGGTACCGTGGTACCGTGCCTCACAGCACACCACCACCACACCACTCGCCACGATCGAAATACTCCTGCCTTCGATATCCTCCATGGCATCAACACGCATGTCACATCGACACGCATCCTTTCTCACTCCATCTTGACACAACACACGTGGGATACAGACACACACACACATCCATCTCACACTCTCTCTGCAATGTCGACGCGAAACGGCAAAAACCCACACACGGCCAACCAACCAGCCTCGGGACCCTGCACAACCCACGCCGCTGGACCCCCATCCCATCCCATACCAACGATGGAATAGTAAAGTAATTCAAACCCAGCAAACGCAGCCATGACACCACTCGACCCCGGAAGCGGGGGATTATCTGCCTATTCTGCCCTCCTTCTCCAGGCTCTCCGGACGTCTCCAGACCTGAGACCCTCCAGCCCTTCTGCGGACTCTGCAGGCTCTGCAGCGACTCCTTCGCGAGGCTCTAGACCCCCCAGAATGGCTCCACCACCAGACCAGAGCGTGTTGTTGTTTCCAACAATACAGCACCTGGGTGGCATCCACGAGGTTTGATTAGCCCAGTCATGCACACCCGTCCATTTCCCGTGTCCCCCCGCTCCCATGCTAAACCCCCGTTTTCCCCAGGTTTTCGCCGTTCGTGGGAAAGTCTCGGCAAACGAAGAAAGCTCGCGCACTCGGGAGACGACGCACCTTTGATGTTCGGCAAAAGCAGGAACTGGGGGGGGGAAAGGGTTAGGTTGGTGGGACAGAAACACGAAACTGGGGTTGGCGTGACCGGGATGGACGACGCAAGGAAGACACTGGAGAGAGCTGGAGAAAATCTGGGGCAAGGATGAGGGGGACACCACTGCGAAAGGGCATTGTTGTTGCACTCGTTCCGGGGCCCATTTCGCGGCATGTCGGATCGGAGGACGATCGCTGCCCTGTGAATGGTGGCCAATCGCCGCCGCCTCACCAAGCTCCTTGGCCCACGCAAGCCGTACCGTTCTTTGGGGTTCCTGGAAAGGTAAACTGTCCGTTCTTCTCGCCCTCGACTATTGACATTCTCGCAGGTCTCTCACTTCTCACCTGTCCGCGGTCGTCGTGGCCATCCACTTCTATCGCCCGGAAACTCCAGGTGAGCGTCCAATAAGACGCCCACCAACCATTCTTCTTCAACCCTCTCTAGTGCCGGCCTTCCAGCGATCAACGCAGAACTTGCCGGCCCAGAATCTGAAGACGGGTCGTCATCGAGACAACTCCCCGCGCCGTTTCGTCACCCAGTGTTCGGGCCAAGAGCTATCAGAACTGGGCTTACCGAATGATGAAGCTTGTGATGTTGGTTCGGTCGGCACCTCGCCAATGCTGCCATCATCAAAACGACGTGGTCTGTCGCATCAAATTTTCAGCTACCCCCAGATGCTTCGGGGTCGTCCAACGAGGCTTCACCGCGCCTGTGGTGTGATGCAATGAAGAGACCCTCCAAAATTGGCGTCGATTGTCAGAAGTGACCGCGTTCAACCGTCATCACCACTGTCCCGACAATGTCCGCCGACCTTACTTCCTCACGAGACTGTCGTCGACCTCTCTCTCTCTCTCGGGCATCAAACTCTCGACATCTCGTCCCGGTGCTCGGGCCAGCAGGCTTCGGTTGAACGGCGAACTTCGGTCCCAAAAGCTCGCGTGCTCCTCTCCGGCTCGTTGTCGTGCTCGTCCCAGGGCTCTCCCCGGCATCCCTTCTTTACCCCTTCGGTTCCATTCGGAGACCGGACTTGTCTCGTCAACCCCAAACAATCCCATCCCGGGGAATGGCATTCGCAAAGTTAAAAAGAGATCATTGTCGGATCGGACGAAAATAAGACAATCTGTCATTGTCAAGGAAAAGTCAGCTCGCCTCCGACAAGGCAGCGGGAGCTTGGAACCACGCGTCAAGCCCGTCGATCCATGCTGCGCGTCGTGCACTGCACCACATTAGTACGAGTCCCCCAGTAGCCGCCATATTCTCTGCCTGTCGACGAAAGGATGACGCCCATCCTCCCGCAATCCTTCGTCCCCCCGGTTCCCCACCGGTCGGCGATCCACAGCCGCACCCCAAGCGCTACCTCCGAGTCCTTCTGCTGGCGCGGGGTACCCGTCCAACGAGGACCGCGTTGAGATGCAAGGTTGGAAACACTAGGAACAAACCCATTGTGTTGAGACTTCTATCTTCGTGACGCGAGGCGGACTGGACTGCCGCGCTTCAGCATCGCACGTCTTTCATGCAAGGACAGGGCGAGACCCGTCCTCTCACGTTGTCTGACAGGGTCCAGGGGTGATGGGAGCACTGCAGTGACTACACACTGCGCGGCGCGGATCTCCCACCGCTCGGCGTGTCGTGCCCCGCGCTCCCTGCCTAAAACACCTCTGTTTCTTTGCTGGTCCTCGGAAGGCTTGATTTCAGGCAAAATGTCACCTTCCCGGAAGCTGCTGCTCTGCTGCATCTCATCGTCGCTTCACTATATTTCTGAAATCAAAGGTTCGTTCCGAACACGGCCAAGCCGTGTCGATCTCTGCGTACATGTAGGTACGGGCCACGAGGGACGGTCGGCCGCCAAGTCATGTCTGGGCCTTATTGAGACAAATGCGATCTGGACGAATTCCGCAGAAGCCGGTGAGCGCGGATGCAAATACGGACAGAGCGAGACACATCACTTGGGGTGCGCATCCGACGACGTCGGGTAACCGCAATGTGGCTTGCTTCGTGGGGTCTTGTCACTCTCCGGGGCCTGGCATCGCGCAGGCCGTCAAAGACGCAGCGTAACCAGCGCCTGACGCAGGGAAATCGGAGATTTGGCGTCGCCCGTACGGTGTACCCGGGTCAGTCACCTCTCACGAGAACGAGATCGATGGTCGACTAGCGTAGGTAGGCATTTCATATGTGCCATGTGTCCTCAGACGAAAAGATGCCGGGCTGTCTGTCACGGCGCCTCGGTTTCGAGCTCGAACACGCTGGAGGTGTCAAGGGCAAGTCCGCTCTCAATGCTCCGCGCCGCTGCGTGTCCTCGCTCCAATCGCCTTGCTTCGTAACGGCTTACAGATGAGTGAGACCCCTTCGACACTGCCAGAGGGAAAGGCCGCCCAGTGCGATGAGTGCCGAATGGATCGACCCGGCCGCATGGCTTCGCCTATCCCACCCTCTTCAACTGAAGTCTTCCTCGTCATTGGACGTTTCGCCCACCGCTAGGTCGTTTTGGGCTTCTTCCATCGATCCGAGATAAGCCACCACGTTTTCGTCTGCAAGAAGCTGTGTTTTCTGCAAGGTTGGGGCACAACGGCCATCCCTGTTAGCCTTGGCGCGCACGCGCGGGGGAGGAAGAGCAGTTGGGCTGGGGCTTGGGGGCCTCGACGCAGGAGAGGTCCAGAAGGAATGCAGGCGGCTCAAAAAAGGCAAGCCTCTGGGTGATGTGGGCAGAGCATCGTAAGATACGACTGCAGCCCTGGCTCTGACAGAGCTCCGACGATGGAGAAGGGAAACATACTCACCTGGGCTTCCAGAGCCTTCACGGCGGCTTCCAGCAGGCTGGTCTCCTGCTCCCTTAACGTCGCGGCTGCGTTGATGCAAGCCCCGCAAATGAGACCTCCTTGGCTGAGCGATGCGTCCAGGTCCTCCAGGGACATGCCCGTGGCCAATCGCTCGAGCTGACTGGACACCAGATCCTCCAGGACGGTAACCACTCGAAGGCGGAAGATTTGAGCCAGAGGGTGGCCGTTGATGTGTTGCTCGAAGGCCGTCGTAGTTGCCGTAACGTCTTCCTCCTGCCAAAACACCTTTAGCTCCCGTGATCCCCCGTGGTCCTGCAGAACGCGAAACGACAGGCCGTCCTCCTCGTTGAGGCACATGAAGTAGGCGAAGGGGCTCTTCCAGTGGACTGTGCCATTCGTCCGGTCGAACTCCACATTCGGGGCTCCGTCGAAGATGTGCGCCTTCGCCTTGCCCAGCGGGTCATCGTCCATGGGCGCCAAGGGTAGGGTGAGCCGGTCGGCGGCAGACGCGGGGTCGATGAACCCGTAGCTGAATAGCATCTCTGCCCCGGATTTCGCATCCCCGTACGAGATTGTCATCTCTTCCCCGGACTCGACCCTGCAGCTCGGCCGCAGGAGCAGCACCACCTCGTCCTTGCCGTTTTCCTCGTAGTACGCGTTGGCCTTGGACGAGTGGTTCGCCAAGTCCAGCACCGGCACCATGACTTCGCCCGACTTGGGGAGCTCCAGGCACCGGGAGCGGAACCAGGCGTCGACGCGGGCCCAGTCGATGAGCGACACCTTGTCGCTCTCCCAGAAGAGCTCGTTCCAGAAGGGCAGGGCGGCAGATGTCTCGCGGAGCTCGTCGAACTCGTCTGTCAAGGCAACGATCTTGGCGGCCGTGGCCGACTAGTGTGTTTGTCAGAACGTGACCCTTGCGGATAGCCGCCTCCCCTCAGCCGCCTCCCCTCAGCCGCAAAACCCTTGGCCGTTCCGTGCCCGTGGGCTGGCCGACTGCTGTCATCCGAGTGCAGTGGTTGGGCATGCATCCGGGTGGGACGCTGCCCGGCCAGTCACGGGCGAGAAGTTTGCTTGTCTGAACGAGGTCTCGTAGCATGGCAGTGGCGGCTGCAGCATGTCGACGAGGCCGGATCGTTCGGGGGAGGGAGGATGTACTTGCCTCAAGCGACGTGCCGTTGAGCATCTCGCGCTCCGGCTCGGTCCAGAGCGAGGTGACGGGCACCTGCGGCGGCAGGTACTTGACGTACTCGGTCCACGGCGTCGACACGCCACCCTTGGTGGGCGTCTTTGGGCGGTCAGATAGCACCTTTTGCGTCAAGAGGAATAAGCAAATGTCGTGCCGGGTCGACTGTGCTGACTGTCAGTGACTGATGACGAGAGGGAGGCACCCGGGAGGGAGGTTCACTACGTGCGTACCTTGTGGCCGGCCGCGTCGAGCAGCTCGCGAAAGTTCCTGTCCACCTTGGCATAGTTCTCGACGGCCTCCGCCGACAGCACGAGCTCGTGCGGGATCCGGAGGAGGGTCGGGATGTCGAACGTCTCCTCCTCCCGGCTGAGGGCCTTGTTCGAGATGAGCCCGAGCCCGCAGCCGGGGATCTCGTGGGCCTCGACGTCGACGAGGTCCACGTCGTTGAACATGGCCCACGTGGAGAGCGTCTCGAGGGGGAGCTGCGAGGACGCCATGGCTGGGCCTTTTTTTTGCAAGTTATATCAAGTCCAGGATTGAATGGTTGCAGGGGCGGAAGTCGTTTGCTGGGGGGGGGATCTATCGGTGCTGGTTAAGGTGAGTTCGCGGTACGGAGGCCTGCGAGGTTTTGGTTGGCGGTCCGCTGCGGTGGATCGTCTTTTGGCCGGTACGGAGACAAAGTACGTCCAAGTTCTGATCTCGCGCAGATGGGTTTCTGGCTGCGGGCTTCGAGATGAATTCTGTTGCTTGAGAAATGGATTTTCCAGAGGCCCGTTTGAGCAATGCAGCTTCGAATTGCTGCCCGATGTCATGCATTGAATTGAGTGATCTTGGCATCCGAGCTTTCGTGGTTTTTTTTTTGCCCCCCGTCTTGCCGTTCGTTCGGAAGGCACTCGGCAAAAATACCCACTTACATCTACATCATCCACGACACCTTAAGGAGGAAGCAACAACTTGCCCCAAAAACTATTGGCAATCACCTCGAGGTAGTCCGAGGTCGAAGATGCTGTTGATTATGCCTTTTGGGGGTTTCCCACCTCCTTGTTTGGCACCCACCATGACATGTAGAAGCCCACCGAGGACCCTGCTACTTGTGCGCCGTTCCGAATTACACAATCCAACAGCCACTTCTCCTCCTCAAACGACCGCACGTCTTCGATGAGTTTTCGTTCTCGAGACACATCGATCTCTAGTACTGAATGATGCTCAGGTCCTCGACAGAATTGACACCTGTGAAGCTCTTTCCACTACATCACCAATCACCATATCCACAACAATCGCAACTCCACTCCCAAAATCCCCCCCTAACCTCCATCGCAAGCCTCAATTCAAACCCATCACCAAAAACCATCCCTCTCAATATCTCTAACATTCCCAAACACACTTCCAGGTTCCACTCCTCCAAGCCACAGCCGAAGCTATTCCCAAACCGGCCTTCACCCTGCTTTAAACCCGCAGCCCATGCAAGCGGAGCTCTCTCTCTCTCTCTCTCTCTCTCTCTCTCTAACACACTCACTAGCGAAGCGAAAAAAAAAAAAAAACAGCCTCTCCGCTCCGCTACATGATGACGCATCTCGACGAGAGCATCCACAATTCGATTGGGCGAATAGTTCAGTGGTAGAGCGTCCGCTTTGCATTCCCTTGCGTGGTCTGCGGAAGGTCCTGGGTTCAATCCCCAGTTCGTCCATTCTCTTTTGCCGGAATCGTCAATAACTAACTACCCTTTTGAAAGTTTTCGTCAGTGTTCTTTGATTTTTGTACAGAGTGCCTGTCGGAATACAAGCCTGGCAAGACGATGGCTGCTGGGTTTGGCGTCTTCCCACTCTTTCGACTTAGATGCCCCTTTCGTGGAACTACATCGAGGTGATTTTCCCAAGGCGAGCAAGCAACATGGGCTTGCCGCGGCGGTCAGTCCTTGAACTTGAGAAAGGGCACGCAAGCTCTGGGGGGTTGCCCAGCATGGCAATGCGTCTGTATATCTGATCGTTGTCATGTGCATATCACAGTCGCATTTCACATTGAGAGATATCGCCAAAGCGATGCGGTGTAGCATTCACCAGCACAAGACAGCGTCACCGTAAACGCCTTAATTATCAGCCTAGCGGGACAAGACCGGGCTCGGTTCAAGGACTGCCAACAACCTCCCTCGGCCATCAGTCTCTCCCTTTGGCACAACCCCGTACAAACCCCATTTTTTTCAAGGTGACACAGACAGAGAGAGAAGAACCGCCCAAACGCCAGGCCGCAAGAGACCTTTCATTCCCTTACCACGCCCACTCCGGAAGCTGGACAGTGGTCTCGGGTCCGGCAAGAGAGGCTCCACGAAGCTCTCAAAGTCGCCCGCCATGCTCTCGTCCCACAGCTGCATGCACTGCTTCATCAGGTCGTTGCCGTACGTCACGAAGCGCTGGTACAGCATGACGTTCTTGTACTTGGTTGAGTCGCGCTGCTGCAACCACGCGCTGGCGAGGGGAGGAGAAAGTTAGCAAATTTGGTTTGATCACCGGCCGGCGGGTGCTCGCCACGGCATGTGGCGGAGTGGAGATACTTACTTGGTGACGTTGTCGGCATTCACGATCGAAGTCGGATCCGAGTCCAGCATGTCCTTCAACGGGCCCGCATCCCCGTGCTGCAAGTCCACGGCGATCGTCGCCTCCCACCGGAGCGCGCCCTCCTTGCGGCTGCCGGTCCACCTCGTGTACGCGAACTTCTTGCTTTTGTCCTCGCTCACGTCGACCTTGGTGCCCTCGTCCCACAGCACGCACATCTTGAGGGCCTCGTTCAGGTCCTTCAGATGGAGGTAGACGACGACGATGCGGTTCCAGTCGAGGGGGCGGTGGACGGTGATCAATCTCCAGTTCCACTTCGAGGTATCGGACCACGCACCCGGGTAGTCCATGGGCAGCTCGTGCTTCGGCTGGTAGGGAACATCCGTCGGGGACCCGATCTTGAGGGTTTCCCGGGAGTTGATGTAGTACCAGTGCTCCTTAATCTGCATGCTCTCCTTGGTCTTGATGGTAGGTTTGAGCCCGCACAGAAGGGTCGACAGCCACGCGGTGCGCGACTTCTTGGGCATCATGGCCTTTAGTCTATCCTTCTCGCTGTGGAGCTTCTGGTAGCGCGCGATACGCGACACAGGGACGTTCGTACGCTTTTGCTACGCATAAATCAACTCCGGAGTACATTGTTCATCTGTCGAAGAGGTGAACCGGCTGAAACTCGACATCTCGACAGCCTAGTACGGAGAATCTACTTCCAAGCGTCGAGCCGAGCCCTCCAGTCTGCTGGGTGGTTCCAAACGGGTCTCGTAGGCATCTCTCCGGCAGTAGGGGCAAGCGAGAGTGAAGCGTAAGCCTGTGAAGCATGTGGACCTGAACCCCATGTGCAAGAGACGGCCGGCCAGGATGTGTCTCAGGCTCTAGACAGCATCCACAAAGGCACGTGATACCAAACGTTCAAGGTTCGCAGTGCCAGGAGCCGGCCACTAATCCTGAAAGCAGGAAGAGGTGAGTGCTGCTAGGTGGAGATAATCGTCAACAAAACCATGGCGAGCTCTTCGGTATGCAGCCATCGTTCGTCCCTCGAGCCCGTCCATTACCAGACATCGAAACATTGCTCGTCTCCTCGGCTAAACATCCCCCGCGAACACGACACCACACCAAGACATGCTGGCCACCGTCGCCCACGTTGTTGCGGGCGCTCAGCCCTAGAGGTAGGGGACGAGGTGTGCGCCATTACCTAATGATTTTGGACTCCATCACATTGACAGCTCTGAGATCGGACGGCTCCAGATGGCACCTCTCCCGTTTTTAAGCTCCTCTCGCCTCTCGAGAAATGCGGGGTAAAACATTGCAACTTCGCTTAGAGACGAAGATCCGGGGAATGACCCCTAGTCTTGTACGTAATAGACCGATCGGAGGGTAAAAAGCACGCCGGCGTGTTTGAGAAGAGGACGGCGCCGGATGAGGTCAAGGCTGAGGGAGAACGGGACGGCTTTGTCGCTCGGGAGGCGCTGATGGAGATGTCCTTCTTAGTGAAGTTTTGTTTTCTCCGTGGGTTCATCTGCCGGGAACGCAGTGCTCAGATGGGACCTCGCCGTTGGGCGGGAGGATGGATAAGCAAGCCCAGAAGAAAGCTCTCGGGTCGGTCCGCCACCGTCTATCTGTAAGATGTCTGTTTTCATGATCGAGGACGCAGGAGACAAGTGATATACTTGTGCCGTCTTCCTCTAGGCATGTTGAAGCTGGGGCGAGGAGGGTTTGTGGCCGTCGACTCAAGGCATGACTTGTCGACGATCCATGACCGGTTGACGATGCGTAGACATGATTCCAGGGTCTGCTCGACGTTGGTCTTCGCCTCTCAGCTAGCGTGCGTCGAGTCACGCCGGCACCGTCCTAGAGCAAGCCAACAACGAGACCGGTCTCGTCTATCATTCGCAATATTGAGCCATAAAGGCGAGAGCATCTGTAGTATTCACTGGAAACGCATGTCGAATCAATCAGCATTTCTGGGCGAGATGGCGGAATGAGACCGTGAACTGGCGTCAGGGACAGAGGGAGGCGGAGAGTCAGTCCACGTGTTGACTGTTGAAGCCCCGAGAAGCAAAACACCTCCTCATCGCCAACCTCACACGTTTCGCCAGGTGGGCATGCCGTTCGTTCGATGGCCTTCCCCGGACTGCGGTTCTTGGGTCCTCGGCGGTTTGCGAGGGATTCGTGACCTGGATCGATCGGAAGAGGGGTTCGACGATGCAGCAGGACCAGGGAGTGAGGGAAAAACGAGTCTGGTGACCATCGTCGACGCGGCCGGCAGAGGTTTCCATTACCCCCAGAAAACTGGTGAGTGGTCGAGTGGTGGGCTACTTTGGACATCGTCGTCTGGCGGAGCAGGGGTGTGTTTTGGCGCGTGGTTACGTGTGAGGGGAGAGAAATGGCACAAGGCAAGTTTGGCAGTTGGAAAAGGCAAGAGGAAACTTCCCATTGCCATGGAGCAGCTTCCTTCCTCCAACAGCAAGTGAAAAAATACATACACTAGTAGGTAGGCCAACACGTTCCTTGCATTAGCCCCATCTTCTTTCCCCAGTTGCGGCCAGCCCAGCTCTGGGCCGGGGTACGTAGTGCTACGCTAGGTCCGGAATAGGCAATCGATGGGGTAACGCTTTGCTAACAGAATGATCCAGAGCGCAGATGGCGTCTTCGGTTCCTTCACTTTTGCCTGTGGTTTTTTTTTCTCTGGGTCCTCGTGACTTTGGGGATCCTGGAAGCACCATCTGGCAGCAGGTTCACATTGCATCACGAGGGACAGAGCAGGTGGGGAGGAAGAGGTCTCTTTCTCTCTGCCTTCTCCTCTTACTCTCACGGAAAGTACGGAGTACCACAGTACAACAGACAAGACACAATTCAACTTGCAAACGGGGCATAAACACAATAATGGTAGTTGTACCTGTCAGCATGTCACTACATGCATTGCACGGACGCGTCCCGGCCTTTCTCTCGCTGCCATGCAGTCAACTTCCATGCCAGCGCTCGGCTTACGAAAGCTGAGGAAGTTGCTGGTTCCAATTGTTGCTTGCTTGTTCTTGCATCTGCTTACCTTACCTTGCCTTATCTAAATAAGCAAAGAGCCAAAATGATATCAGCCAGGAAAGATATCCCATTCGGGCCCTTGCTTATTGCACAAGATAACAGACCAAAAAAAACAATCAAATCACAGGAGCCTCACTGGCTTACGGGTACCAATTTCCAGTCGTTCGTCGCTGACAGCATGCAGGGCGAGGTAGGCGGTAGGAAGCCTGTAGGCGGACGGCATATGCAGCATGCCTCCGATCAGAGACAGCCCCGTCTCACATTGGGTCCTTGGGTGAGCAAATTCTGTTTGGAGTGGGTGTCTTCATCATTGCGAAAGGCTGCCTTGCCCTGGCACCTGGGTCATCCCCCATCACGACATCGGCCGCCCGCCCCTTCAACGAAAAGCTCTGTCGAGAATGACAGCGAACCAAGCTACCCATAAGCTGTTTCCAACAGGCCTAGCTCCTCATCACAGAGCTTCCCCTCCCCTCTACAGTAGCTCCGCTCCCGACGTTTCGGGGCCTCGGGACCGCCCTAACTTTGCAACCTTGGAAAGATCTCTCTTCTCAGTCTCGACTCACATACGCCCCCCCCATCATCCCCTCTTTCACTCCCACTCTCCTCCACCAGGAGCCGCCAAAACATTCTTTTGCTGGGTCCAAGCAGAGAGATCCAGCGCTAAAAATTCTTTTTTTCCTTCCAGTCTTTTCCTCTCAAGGCATGGGCCAAGGCAGGAGGATGAAAAAAAGAGTACGTAGTTACGTACCTAAGACTAATTGTGCACCAAGTGACTCGCTTGCCAGTGCAACGCCGTCACTCAGCCCAAGGGGCCCATGGGGCCGAACATTTTTTTGCGCGTCAGGAGGACAACTGCACTCAGTTCGGCCGTGTCCTCGCCGCTTGGCATCCACCACCACCCACCAGACGCACTCACACACACCACCACCATTCTCAAAGAGAAAGGGAGAGGAGGGCTAGGTATAATAACCATGGACCCTCCTCTGTTTCTCATGAGCCGCTCCCCTTCTCACCATCGACACATCCCAAGACACTTGACAACAAGAACTACACGTCCTTGACACGTTCATCCCATCTCACACTTACACTCACACTCTCTATCATCTGAGAGTTCGGACGACCAAGACACTCACACCCACATCCCCGCCTCCAAACAACCACTTACACGCACCGTCGAGAGACAACACAACCCAAGCCTCCCAACCACCACACACAAACAACCGCAAAAATGCCCTCCCAGATCTTCGTCACCGAGCCTCACCCCACCGTGGCCCCCAACACCTACATCTACTCGGGCCGCGGCGGCGCGGGCAACATCTTTCGCGCCCCCGCCGTCACGACCCCGGCCTCCGGCATCACCACCCCCCTCAGCACCGCCAGGCCCACCGCCCCGGCCCGCTTCTACTCGGGCATCGGCGGCGCCGGCAACGCCCACGCCGCCGCCCAGAGGCCCCTAGTCAGCTTCGACGAGGACTTCGACCGCCAGGCAGCCCGCGACCGCGCCGTCGTCGGCCACGTCGGCATCGGCGGTGCCGGCAACGTCAGCCGCCGCAAGGGCTCCGACGCCGACTCCGTCCTCAGCGCGGGATCGTCTGCCTCCTCGTCCGCCTCGTCGCTCAAGTCGATGAAGGAGCGCGGCGGCAACTTCCTCCGCCGCCTCGGATCCAAGATGAACTAAGCATCTTCCATCACATCTTTCCTTTTCAACTTTCTGTTACATCATCAACCAAAGCACGGCGTTCAAAGAGAAACCAAAAAAAGTTTTTGCATTTTTGTGTGTGGGATTTATGAGATGGGATTTTTTCATCATGACGTCTCTGGCTGGATATATCCCAGAGAGAGGGGCCACTGGCATAGGTTCTGTTTCTCGACAGATACAGCATAGCGGCAACGATCAGAAGAGGGCGTTTTTTTTCCCCTGGTGAAGAAGATACGATATGGCGAAAAGCGTGTGTTTGTACCGCGGTACCGCACATCACAATACCCCCCCAAAGAATTTTAGTTTGACCATCTGAGGATGGCATGTTTACACAATTTTCATGAATTGAAAAGTCTTCAGGACTTCATCATCAGTGCCTCTTCAAGTGTCTCCTTCCGTGACTGCATTCTCAGAACCGACATGTGCTGCTGCCTGTGCCTTTCTGTAGTCTTCGACGAGGCTCCGCGTGGATTCCGACATCACCATCACCCTCAATCGCAACCCCGCCGCCCAAGTGACATGCCTTAAGGAAAGGACAGAGAGGTCCGGTCATGGGCTCGTCATCTCCAACCCTCAACCTCATTCCGCCTTCCTCACAACTCACAACTCGCAGGCATCCAAGCAAATGCAACCGCACGGTCCGCGGACCGTCTCGTACGACAGACATCAACGACCAATGATCAGTAACCATCAACATCTATCAGTAACATCACCATCCATCAGAGATGAGAGAAAAGAAAAGGTCACCATCAACCCGGTGCGCCCGTTAGACCACACGGAGATGACCATCTCGTGTTTCGTATCTACCCGTCCACGCTTACTTTTTTTTTTCCCAAGTCCACCCGTCACCATCTACTGCCCATGCGCACACGCGAAAAAAAAAGCAACGTTCTCGCGCGAGGCTTATCTCCCACCACGCGGAGTTTATGTACGCGGGCAAGACATATGCCAATCTAATGCAGCAAGACCTCCCGAGTACATGTTTCCGGGTATGTATGCACTTGCGTCCGTAGCGTTTATTCGTTCCCAGATCTAGACCCTCGAGGAAGGTGACACCTTGAAAACACGGAAAACATCGAAAAGCAGACAGGAGACGACAGGACTCGGGTATCATTCTCAACTTTCTAAAGCTGGCCCCCATTACCTCAAATGCCATCCATCCCCCAACCCCCTCCATCCCATTTCCCGAGATGCCTTTTTCCTCTAGCCGACCGACCGGGCCCCGGTCCCAAAGGTTTTTTGAGAATAGAATAGGCGGAGAGGTGTGCCGTGTCAGAATCTAGCCCAGTCCATTCATCTCCCTACCCCCGTTCTATTCTTAACCCTTCCCAGACGTACACCTCAGATAGGAGAGGAAGGGGAGGAGGGACGGCCTTTTTCTTCACCGGTCCTCGCTGCGCGCCTCGTGGTTAATGATGCGTGGCTCACCATATGTTGACGCTGCTCGTCGCGGGGGGGGGAAAAAAGGGACATGTTCCATCAAGTCTATGAGCGTGGCCAGCAAACGCACGCACGCCTTCTAGGAAAAAAAAAGGACCCCGCTTTCATCCGCTGCTGTAAAAGATTCAAACAGTTCTCTCAATGCCGTCTCGAAAACGCGTCTCACGTAAACTTCGTGTGGATGATGTCGGGGTTCTCGTGCCAGTCGTCGATGCTCACCCACATCTGTAGGAGAATGTCAGTCTCTCATCACGAGCCAAAGAATGCTGCACAACAGCTGTCGAGACTCACCTTTCTGAACGTGCTGAGGCCGGCGAGAATGCTTCCTCCGATCCACGTCGAGTACTTGCGCTCCGGCGGCGCAAAGATCTTTATCCTCATGTCCTTAACCGCCAGCCGCTGCAGCTCCGTCAGCAGCCGGTCGCCGAAGCCCTTGGTCAGCGTGCTGCCGCCCGAAAGCACGATGTTGCTGTACAGCGACTTGCGCAGGTCCAGGTCCGTCCGGTTGATGGCGTCGACGACGATCTGGTGCACGCCGGGGTACTCGAGGCCGATGATCTCGGGGTCGAACAGGATCTCGGGCGCCCTGAAGCGCTCCGCGCCAACCTGCCAAACGTGGTTAGCCACTCCCTCCTCGTCGCCAGACCAGTGCCATCCTTACCTTGAGCTTGTGCCCGTCCGGAAGAACATACTCCATGCTCTTGGCCGGGTCCGTCCTGTTGGACCACTCCTTCTCCTCTTTCCTCGGGTCGTGCGCGACGTAGGTGACCGACTCCTTGATGAGCCGGACAACCTCCTTCTCGGCGCTCGTGTGGAAGACGTAGCCGCTCTTGCGCAGCAGCGTCTGCATGTACTCGGTCACGTCGCGCCCGGCCACGTCTATCCGCCGTATGCTGCTCGGCATCGCGAAGCCCTCGTACACCGGCACGGCGTGCGACACGCCGTCGCCCGAGTCCAGCACGATGCCCGTCGTCCGGCCGCTCGCGTATAACGACAGCACGGCCTGGATGGATGTGTACAGCGCGGGCACGTTGAACGTCTCGAAGAGGATCTGCGCCGCCGTGTCGCGGTTGCTGCGGGGGTTGAGGGGCGGCTCGGTCAGGAGGACGGGGTGCTGCGGTCCGGTCAGTCTTCATACGGCTGCCTCCTGATCGCCAGCGGACGAACCTCTTCGCTGAGCGTCTTGAGCCCCTCCCCGTAGACGTACTCCCAAATCTTCTCCATGTCGTCCCAGTCCGTGACGATGCCGTGCTCGAGCGGGTACCTGATCTTCAGCAGGCCCCTGAGCTCCGTCGCCGCCTTCTGCCCGATGAAGACCTCGCCCTCAAGCGCGCCGGCCAGCACCCTCAGGTGCTTGGGGCGGCCCACGAAGGAGGGGAAGTAGCACTTGGGCAGGTCATCGCCCGCGAAACCGGCCCGGATCGTGCCGGAGCCGTTGTCCAGGACAATCGGCGCGTTGTGCAGTGAGTCCGTCATCTTTAGAGCTGCATCCGATGTCCTCTACTGGGTCCTCTTCTTCGATCACCCTCCGCCCGTCGTGCGTTCCGTCTCGGCGGTCTTTCGTTTCGACCTCGCGGTAGGTAGCCCCCCTTTGTTTGTTGGGGTGTAGCGGTGACTGAAAGTGGATACTGCTTCGCTGGCGGCTACCGGGGCTGTGGTGGTGAGCGGTCCGCCGTGTCTATCCGTGAATTGCGGCTGCAGGACAGTGAGAAATCGCCAGGTGTCGTCGCTATCGTGGTCGTCGTCGGTCGCCTGGGCCGTGAGGTGTTGTCAAAGTGGTCAAAAATGGAGGACAGCTTCAGCACGACGCGGTCGCAGTCCGGGGCAGCTGCAGGGGCGCGAATTGCTAGGACGAAAGCGGAGTAGCGCGACTCGGAGCTGTCGTGCACTGGCCACCCAGGGTCTTCCGGCCTGTGTAAGTGCAAGAGCGTGACACGAAGCGTGGTGCAACCGTTGCATCTGTGGAAGGATGGTTCGTATATATTATCTAGATCTGGATTATAAAGGATTGAAGCTTGAATCGTTTTCCTGATCAATTCCTGCTCAATGTGAAGCAACTACAAGAATGGCCGCGAGGGTAGTTATCCTCCTCACAAAGCATCATCATTATTCAAAAGTATTGAGATATCATGGCCAACATCAACTCGGAATGGAACGCAGCAAATGAGTAAATATCGTGATCTCTCATCAGTAATCTTTCTACGTCAGTTCCCGATCGAACTTGGGTACGTGCAGCGAGATATCAACATTATTGTGGACTGAAAACTCACTTTAATCACCGAGCCGGAGCCTAAGAAACATCGATACACTCAATCAAATTCAAGCTGTGCGATCAAGCAAAGATAACCTTATGAACAAAGTGAATTATGCGTGTCCGAGTGGACTTCTACCAATGCTTTGAAGCCAAGAAGCCCCCGAACGCCCCTTCTGATGCTTGTGGAGATGTATGTACAGGTATATATCTTCTCCGTGATATGTTTCCAAATTCCCAACTCCTCTTCCCATTGGCGTCGTGATGTTTTTTGTTGTTGTGTGTGTAGTTTTGTGTTTTTCCCATTCATTACATTAAATGTGTAGAAAGGAATGGCGCGAGAGAGAAAAGGAATGCTCAGATGCGGCCGTCGCAGGCCAGCATGGAGAGGTAGGGCCATCCGAGGATGAAGACGGCGGAGGGGGCGAAGCTGTAAGACACAAATGTTAGTTGAAGCTATTCCCAAGTTCATGATGTCGGAGTGGAGGGGGAAGGTGCTTACATCGCCATGGTGCCGAGACGCTTCTTGATCATGGCGCCGTAGAAGGGCTTGGCCTGGACGCCGGTCTGGGACATCCTCTGGAAGGGGTGGGGCTCGAACTGGCGGGCGACGTTGCGCATGTTGGTGAGGAGGGAGAACTGTCTGCGCTGGACGGCGGCGCGGGCGGCGTTGCGGGCGGCGAATGCGGGAGACATTTTTCTAGGAGTGGTGTTTGGGGTTGTGTGTTTGAGCTGTGTGTGTGAGACAGTGAAGTCGAGAAGAGACTCTTCTGGTAATGTGATGAAGTGGTGTGGTGGTGGTGGTTGGTGATACACTCGTACAAGTGATGAAGTGGAGAATTGTTTGCTTTTGAGTCGAGAACTCTTGATGTTGTTGATGTGTGATGATGATGAGAAGGAAAAGGGAAGCACAACAGACGGGAAGCTGCCGCCGGATCTTATACCAAGGAGGAGTTTGCAGTTTTGCGCCCTCCACCCGCATTACGCGACGAGATCTGTGAATCTTTCACACAATCTATTCCGGGATTCCTTTACGGCAAACGCCTATTGTGGGCAGATGGGCAGGCTTTGCCCGAAAGATTGCCGTGCCCTGGCAAGAAGGTGCAAAAAAACCGAACGAGGCGTTGGCATCAATCTAGGCCCCGGCTCGAGATCATGCCATCCCATCTACAGACTACTCCCGTTCGCCAAAGACCGGCCGGCCGGTTCCCATGGCTGTGGGATTCTGCAGTGTCCCCCTACGTAGGGCCAACACGCAAAAAGGAGTAAAGACACTTGTCTCACCCAATAGGCGCAGCCGCCGAGGCATGGCAGGCAAGCGCAGGTTCCGCAGAATCGGGGGTGAACAACCGCAGCGAAAAAGTGCAATAGACAAAGTCGTGTGGTTGCAAAGGCAGAATCGTTGGTCGATCGCGCGTTTTCGCTCCCTTTCCTGACGACTGCCAACGATAATGGGGTGATGTGGTCTGACGGCGGGCACCGGGGAGGCGCTGTGATTGGCGGCCGCCGGGGCCGTCCGGGGGCACCTGGGCGAATGAGATGATCGCCGGTTGTTGACCATCCCATCGAGCAAATCGAACCATGGGCCCCGACCGGCTGGGCACGCAGAAAAGGGCGAATCCGGGGAAGACCAAGGCAGCTGTCAATGATGTTCAGATCCCTCAAGACAAAAGAGAGGCATGATATGACATCGTCGTTCTTTTTCCCAGTTTGGTAATTGGGGAAGTTAAGTTGGTCGGCCAGTGCGACATGACGAGAAACAGTCACGGGTACGTACTGCTGTCAAACGCCCAGTTCGCAGGGACCCTCAGTGCGACCCTGCGACGGTTGGCAGGTGCAAACGGGAAATCTGGGGTTAGCTTATCGCAAAACGATCTTATCGTCATGTGACTTCGGCGGCACCCGAGGCGCGGTCGGGGACGTGGCCCCAAAGCTCTCCGTAGCTACCGCGGTTTTTCCAGAGCGCGCCCGGGTTCCCATCCAAACCTCCGTATCCTCGCCCCGAAACCGTCCGCACCCGAACCCGAAATCCTACCCAACCCAGGATCCTACCTAGGGTAGCTTCCCGTCTGCCGACCGATCGTTCGACCCGATCACCTCACACACCCACACCCGATCAATGCCGCTAGTAGACCCCGTGACAATGTCGTCCTCGACGCCGTCGAAAGCAGCCTCCGACGCAGGCAAGTCCTCCAAGGACGGACACCAGCAGCAGCACCCCGTCCACCCGCTCTCTAGCCCCGCCGCCAGCGCCGTCAGGCACCTCCAGCCGGTCCTGCTCTCCGGCCTCTTCTACGCGCGCTTCGGCGCGCTGGTGTCCGACCCCGTGCGCACCTTGCAGGCCTCCCTGCCGCTCGTCGCCGCCGTCCAGGTCGTCTACGCCTTCGTCAGCCTCCCCGCCGCCGGGTCCCAGACGGCGAAGCCTGCGCGGAAGCCTAGGCCGGGCGAGAAGAAGAAGGTCGAGAGCACGGGGCCGAACCCCTTCATCGTGAGTTTCTTTCATGCATCTACAAAAACTGCATATCGACTACCGTGATATCGCTAACGCATTCCCCTCCAGGCAATCTTCCTCTCCGTCCTCCTCGCAGCCCTCGTCACGCCGATAATCCACGTCGTCCTCGTCCTCTTCGGCGCCCCCTTCCTCACGCACGTGGCCCACACCCTCCTGTGCTCCGCGCACGTCGCCCTCCTCGCGCTCTTCCCGCTCTTCTACGTCCACGGCGTCGACGCGGCCGCGTGGCTCGCAATCGCCTCCGCCCAGGCGCCGCTCGACGAGGCGTATGGCGGCCTCGTGGGCGGGCTGCTGGGCGTCTGGCTCGGCGCTGTGCCCATCCCGCTCGACTGGGACCGTGAGTGGCAGAAGTGGCCCGTAACGATCCTCTGCGGTCTTTACGCCGGCTACGTCCTGGGCAAGACCATCGGGGGCACGCTGGCGTTCGGCAAGAGGATGGCCTCTGCGAAGGACGAGGAATAAACCTTGGAAAGAGGGGGGAGAAGACTGCCCGCCCAGACGCGACTGGCAACTACAACAATTTTAGAGGCAAAAACCGGCGTTCAAAATGAAGCGGTGACGAGACACATCGTCGAAAAACTGACTCGGTCTTCGAGCCAGAAACAGGCTGGGGTGGAAAGCGAGCCAACAGACGTTGGCATTCGTCACTTGTACCCTCAAAATATCTTCGGGTCAGGCGTGCCGGATCTGAGGCCCTAGGCTAGAAGCTTGGGGGGAGGCGGTATAGATAGCCTCGGCCGTGCATGGCTGGGCCAGAACGGCCTCGACACGAGACTAGCCATTGGCCTTAGCAGCGACTTGGCCGCCGTGTAATCATCGATGTATAATAGCTGTATCCGATTGTTAGAGCTTGCATCGGCCAAACGAAAAAAAAATAAAAAAAATCAAGAACTAAAAAAAGTTTCCAAGACGCTATGATTCCCGACAAGCATGGGAAAGGGGCAAAACAGGAACAAATGCGATGATGAAGTTACCCTGACAAGCCTCTTGTCGTCGCAATTGGATCTGAGCAATCAGATGGCGGCGCTGACGTTCCGACGTGGCACACCTCATTCTCCAGCCACAGCTAGCCTCGCAAAGCCTGCCTCCATGCTTGCGTGGTGGTCCAGCCCTACAGACCCTACGTCGTTGGAGGTGGATGATGTCGGACGTCTCCTTTCGCCGTGGTCCCCCGTCACGAAGCGGGTACAGGCCGCGTCTCCGTCCTAGCCCTGCGCAGCTGCCGAGCCGACTTGGCCCTCTTGCCGCCGGGCAGGACCGGGCCCCTTGCGTCATAAATCACGGGGCCCTTGGGTTTCATTGGTAAGACACCTTTGACAAGTTTTTTCCATAGGACGAAGAGAACAATCCGAGTTTCGGTGGAGAATATGCTTTGATCAAGTCAGCCTTTACGTTCCCTTTCCGCAGCAAGCGCGGACGGGCCGATGTCCGCTGGAGAAGAGTCGGCATCAACCTTGGACACGACGACTTTGAGATCCCCAGGGCGATAGGTCGATCCCTGGTGCGAATCTGTGGCTTAGCCGTCACTGTTGCGCCATAGCTTGAACATCAGCTCTACGGGTGTGGCGCTGTGGCTCATCGCCTGCAGAAGGTCTGGGACCTTCCCTGCACCCTATTCGCAGTGTTGTGACTGCTTCTAGCGCATCTGAGTGGTTGGCGTCGACGGCGGTGGAGCGATGAGCTCTCACTTGTGAATGTGAAATTAAGAAGGCTGGCCCCGCCGACGGCGCTAGACAGGGCTCGGCTGATGACGTAGCATCCACTCTACCCGCTCAGGGCCAAAAAAAAGTTCGCGCCGCAGCAGCGCAGCAGATTTCTGGTGGCCGCGGGACGGCTGGGAGAGCAAGCAAGGTGCGACGTGCAGCGACTGCGACCGCCTGTGCGTCCGTCTCTGAGGGAGGCTCGGAAAGGCCGTGCTGGGTGTCCCAATGACGAGCCAAGGAGAGGGCGGGGGGGAGGACGCGCAATGAGGCTCGATCTGGTAAGGATAGATCGGAAACGAGAAATAGTCGATGCCAGGTTAGCAACGAGCAAGCGCGCGAGGCAAGGAACAGAAGGAAGACCTAGACCTCTTGACCTCTTCCTGCTGCAAGGGAGCTTTTCTGCGGCTTGTCTGCGAACCAGCACCGGCTGAGCGTTGCCGCGCTGGGGCGTAAAGCCATGTCTGATGTAAGGCCGTTCGAGGAAACCTGGCAGCAGCAGCGCAAAGACGAGGCGGTAGGCTCTAGTCGTTTCTTTGCAGACTGCCCACGCGTTGCAGACATTCACCACAGGATGGATATCTGAACGGTGATACGTCGTTGAAGCCGCTTGTTCGCAGTTAGCTCCGGCCGAGTTCACAGGGAGCGTGGAAGGGGGGAGGCTAGACGTGGACGAACGTCGATACCTTGCGCTTGTCACTGCAAATGAAAAGAAAAAAAGAGTGGATACTAGTGTGGCTTGTCCGCAACGCACGGCAGAGCCGTCCCATCTCCCAAGAAAAGAAGCGAGAAACTGGTGCAGATTCTGAGGAAACTCGAAGGACACACGCGCACTCAGGTCTCGGCAGGTTTGTCCATAGGTACTGAGGTAGGTGTACCGAACATCCGTTCCTTCCTGCGTGACGCATGTAATGTCCACTGTAGGTACCTAGTGTGGTATCAGTGTAGGTACCTAGGTTCCTTCCCTCAGGAGTCAGTGCCACCCGCTGCCACCCAAGTCAGTGTGCCTTACGCCAGCACCTTATTCCTGCCGCAGCAAACCGGGAAGGTAGTCGATGACGCATGTCCCTTCTCATTCCACCACCAAGACCAAGCCCTCCCGGCACGACCAGGCGCCTGCCGGTTCTGCCTTGGGAGGTGCGCTTGGGTGCGCTGCTCCTGCTCCTGCGTTGCTTGGGTGCTTCCCGGCCTCAGAAGGCCTGGCACTTAGACTGGCTTGTCCCTTGTCAGACGTAAGAAGGCGGTGGTCAGGACTCAGGTAAGGTATCCATCCGTAGGTAGCTGAGCCTTGAGGGCCGGAAGGGGTGTACCGTGTGCGTGTGGGTGGCCCATGCAAGTCCACATCACATCACTCTGAGCTCGACTGGTGACTGTGACCTTGACCTTGACCTTGCACATTGCACCTGCCTTACGTTGAGGGGCTTCTTGGCTTCTCTTTCCTCGGCTCCCTCTATTTAAGCATCTGGTCCCCGACCCAACCCACCACATCTGTCCCCTCTCATCATCAACCAACCAACAACAACTCAGTAAAACCACTAGATCTTCAAGATCCATTCGCGAACTACGAAACGTTAACAAACCACCACACATCAAACAACCCACCAAATCCACCAAAATGCCTTTCACCGCTTCCGATATCTGCAAGATCCTCCTTGCCATCATCCTCCCGCCCGTCGGTGTCTTCCTCGAGCGTGGCTGCGGTGCCGACTTCTTCATCAACATCCTGTTGACCATCCTTGGTAAGCTTCGACCTGATTCACTGCAACCTCCTCACAGTCACTAACATGTATAGGTTACCTGCCCGGTATCATCCACGCTCTGTACATCATCCTGAAGTATTAAACGTCCACCGCTGCGATGAACCCGACAGCGCCGCGCCCACCTGCACGAGGTCCATGACGATGAACAAGCAAGCGACAACGACATGACCTCCGAAGCTCTCTGCGATGCAGAATCGTTCGCCTGAGAGGGTGGTGGTATGGTGGTCGGGCACTACAGCGACCTCAGCTTCCGTCTCATCCGGCAATCATGGTGGAGGGATCCGTCATGCAGCCAGCGGGCAGGGATCCACTGCCACTGCAGGGTGGTTTACCACCCCCCCCCCCCCGGAACCACTTGTTTCTTTTACGACACGACACAGCAACGGCCTCTTTTCCATGTTTGGAGGCGGCTTATTTCATGGGCTCTTTCCTTCTCGTCGTTTCTCTTGCGGCATGCTCGGGAGGGGATGGGGAGAATTTTGGGGACTGTGTACACTTGAATGCTTAATTCGATACCCGACATCAATCTCTTCAACACGAAAACTTCTTTTTGTTAACAACTTCAACTCTATTGTGCGTGACTGTCAATGACTTACTGTCTACTGCCTCTGCGTTGTGAAGAATTGTGTGGTTGATGCCGCCCGGCTGTGCCGCATGACGGCGGCTGTCTAGGAGCTATTCTGCGCGGCCTGCTGAATCCGGTAGTAGTTCGCTGCGCGCCTGACAGCAGCTACTGCCGGCGATCCCTGTGATGTCATTCTCCGCGCATTGAAACGCTGAACTTCTGGCCTCGCATACTTTTTTAGACAGTAAGCCATCTATGCGCGCCTTTGCAACACTGCAGAAGAGCTTAATTTATTGAACAGTATATGCGCTCATGCGAATGGTCTGAAATTCTAGTATGCATGCTGATTTACCACCAATGCCCGGTCCTTGCGCTGTGAAGGAATTATCCATAGCGTTCTATCCACAGCAAAGTAGTTCAAGCATGTATTCTTTTTTTCCTTTGGGCGTTTGGGCGTCTCACCATCTCACCGACACCGTCGTACAAGACACGAACTGCGCCGCTCCGGAGCCCGAAGGACGCGCAACGCGCAGCACTCGGCATTGCGGGTTCTGTCAAGTGTCCCCTGCTGGGGCTTTACTGTCCGTACTTTGTTCACCGGGGGCGCCGCCCCCAAAAATCTAAGGGGGCTGTGCGGTTTTAGCGATAGCGTCCTAGTGTATACTAGGTACACTGGGGTTTGCGAAGATTGCCTGCCCGTAGAGATGTGTCCCCTGCCCAGCTGGAACATTTTCCCAACTTTCCGGTGTATCTTTAAATCCGAGAGCGCGAGGGACTCCATGTGGTTTTAATTTGCACGTAGTCCAGGGCCTGGAACCACGTTGGGCTGAGAGACCGACGTGTACGGATATCCTCCGGCGAGAGCGCGAGCCACCGGATATACATGCCTACTAGGTACAAGCAAAGTCCCAGAATACGCCTAGTGTCATACCCCGTAAGGCATACCGCAGAGTCGCGGACTGTAAAGAGTAGCACTATCGGCGGTTGTAATTAGAAAGGCGGATGGGAGGACCTAGGTTCCACCGGGTGCTACGCTGGGCAATGACTCGAGGGGGTGGTTTCTGATGTTTCATAAGGCTAGCCGTACTCCCTAAAGAACCTGCCATATGGATTCTATTTTTCCTGCGATATATTCCAGAAAAAAAGGGCCCCCAATCTTGGTCCGGTTCCCTCTCCCACCGGCCCCTGGGGAGAGATTAAAGCCCTGCCAGGCTCTTTGCCAAGCAGGGGTTTGGCCTGGACCGTTGTGTGTGCGAGTAGTACAACCCGTGTGTTATGTCTGGCCCGCATCCAACTTCGTCTCATTTCATTTTCATGTCACGACTCACGGGAAGAAACGCCTTGCGATGAACTCCCTCCCGTTCCCCACCAGGAATAATCCCCCTTCCAGTCATCTAAGTACTCTGGGTTTCTCCACGTACGGCGAGGAAGCGGGCTTGCCAAGTCACGGGGATCCTGCTGTATATGGGCAGCTTTGGCGGACTGTGGACGGGAAGGGGGGCCGTGAAATTAGGGGTCCCGTCCCGTAGGCAACGGAGCGTCCGGGCTTCATTAAGTACTTTTCTTTTAGTACACTCAAGCCCTGCCGACCTTGAAGGACAAGATCTGTGAAACGTTAGCCGATTTTGCGCAGTGGTCCAAGGGTACGGGGACATAGAGCTGGGACAAGGGATGTGTAAAGAGACTGAAGGGAGTGCCTTACGTCGTTCTTCCCGACGGTGACGAGGTCGTCCTCAGCCACCCTGGTGCCCCCGGCGCCCTCGATGAATGCGATGGGCGCGTCGCCCATGACCTTGCGCGCGGCGTCGCCCACCGTCGTGCCCTTCTTGACCAGCACGCAGTCGCGGAAGACGAACCGCGACTCGGCCGCGCCGGACCCGAACGTCGTCGTGCTCCGCACGGGGAACATGGGCACGAGCCCCAGCAGCTCCGCCGCCCGGCTGAGCACCTGCACGACGCCCGTCGACCCGAACCGGTACAGCACCATGTCCTTGAGGTTCTCGATCCGGTTCCGGTTCTTCTCATCCAGCTCCTTGAGGCCGCCGCCCTCCGGGTCGCCCTGCTCGATCAGGTCCTCGCGCGTGTCGACGAACTCGCTGCCCTCCGTGTACTTGACGTACCCCTGCTTGGCCATCTTGCGCAGGAAGATCTCCGAGATGGCCGAGCAGAGCACGATGGTCTCCGGGGGCTGCATCTTGGCGATCTTGGCGATGTTCTTGTCCGCGTCCGGGTGGTCGATCTTGTTGAGCGCGATGACGGTCGGGAACTTCTCGTCCGTGAAGGCGTTGACGACGCGGTCGATCGTCTCGTCGTCCCAGTCCTCGAGCGGCTCCTTGATGCCGAGCCGGTCGAGCGCGCGCGCGACCACGTTGGACGTGGCGCCGTAGCCCGAGAACTGGCCTTGCAGCGTCTCGATGGCCGTCGCCTTGATGGCCATGTGGCGGCGGCGGATCGAGCCCCATTTCTCCATCAGGTTGCCCCGGATCCAGGCCACGATCTCGCCGCGCAGCCAGGCAATGTCGACCGAGGGGTCGTAGCCGCGCGTCTCCTTGCCCTCGGCGTCGACGGTGCCCGAGACATCCACCACGTGTATCAGCGCGTCGGCGTGGCGCAGGTCGTCGAGGAACTTGTTTCCCAGGCCCTTGCCCTGGTGGGCGCCGGGGACGAGGCCGGCGACGTCGAGGAGCTCGATGGGCACGGAACGGCGGCCGTCGACGCAGGAGCCGTAGTTGGGCTTGCAGCGGTCCGAGAGGTTGTACCGCGCGCAGGCGCAATCTATCTGGAGGTAGCCGATCGCTCGTTGGGGGTCGATGGTAGTGAATCTGCGGGCGGCAGAGGCCGGGATGCGTCAGCATGGTACGGCAGGCGAGAGAGAGATAGACAGATCATGGAAGGGCTCGTGGTGTGTAAGAGAGGACCAGGGCGGGCGTACGGGAAGTTTCCTGTTCACGAGTTCCATCAGCGGCCAGGTCGATGGCGGGGTCGTTTTTTCGGTCGGGCGGCTCAGCAAGGCAGGCAGGTGTACGGACCAACTTTTGAGGAGGCATCTGTGAGGCTGTTGAGCGTCGTGCTCTTGCCGGCCGACGGCTTGCCGACCAGGCCGATGAGCGGATCTCGAGGCATTTTGTCGCGTCGCTATGCTGTGGTCTGTGGTGCTGCCGTGATGGGCGCCCGCAGTCCATGTCGCAGCGTTCGAGGGGTAGCGATTTTGCGAAGGGCTAGATCCACCTGCGACGTTTCGCTAATGCAATGAGGGGCTGCCCCGATAGTTGTCCGTCTAGTTATCGGGGCACCAAGACACCTGAACAATTCACATCCGCCAGGAACGATGACGGACGACAGAGACAATAACAGATAACAGCAATGACGACGGACAACAGCAATGACGACGGACAACAGTAATGACGACGTACAAAAGTAATAATGACGGACAACGGCAACGATAACGGACAACAGTAATGACGACGGACAACAGTAACGATGAGAAGCAAGAGCGACTGTTGATATTTCTAAACTACCTATTTGTCCTCGCTATCTACCCTACGCTTTGCGAGTGATCATCCACTACCGTGGGCTAAACGGACGTTGCGAAAGGCGAAAAGTATTGTGACATCAGCCTGTGCTACAAGCTGTCGATTTCTCTGCGAACTGACTCCAGTTCCTCCTTGTGTTGTGTGTTGTGTGTTAAAGATATTAGTCTTTGCACCTTCAGACCTGTGGCATCGATATTGTTCTTGAGGTTTTGCCACATTAATGCCTTGGCAAAAGGCCAGGTATGGCGAGGATACACGTGATACAGCACGATTCTGAAGTGTAAGCTCCACTGTGACAACCGGGTGAGGTTTTCCGAGTGGGTGTGGCCAACACCTATCTAGGTATTCGGCATGTATGTTATTATGCTAGGCTTTGATTGGGAGAAAATTGTCCGAGTACGAACTTACATCCCGTCGGAGCCAATCTGTGTATTCTGGTGACCAGGGTCTCACACTCAAATCGATGGCGTCGGTCGCCCCGCCAACCTCACCCAAGCCAGTGTTGTCAGCAGCAAGCGGTTCGGACGCTGCGGGCGCGGGCTGTGTCATTTCTCTCGATGAATCCGCGGCCCCATTGACTTGGGCCGGGTGTCCATTGACTTGGGCCGGATATCCATCGACTTGGGCAGGGTATCCATTGTGTTGCTGCGCGTTTGTGCCGCCAGCCTGGTATGGGACAGAACTTTGCGAAGCAGTCGGCTGGTCATCTGAGGAACCGGGCTGCGTCCCGTCGTCTGTCGACGAAAGCCGATCGCCGTTGATGTGACTGGTGTAGGACATTCTTCTAACGGCTTACTGGTTGGTGTGTTATAGTTGGGGTTCGATGGTGCCCTAACAATCGATGAAGAAAACAATGATGATCAAGCTTGCTCCGGATCCAAAATGTTGGTTGTTGATGGGGTGGGGAAGAAGAGACCTGCGGTCAACAACAAGTCTCGTTCTTGCTCACTCTTGGACGGACCTGAACTGTATGTCGGCAACGCCTGCCGGCAGTAAAACGAGGTCGAAACAGACAGGCGCGGTCTTGAGATGGGCGTTTCCCGAGGTAGGCGCCGCCGTGTACTTTGGGGTCCGTCATCGCGTGCGTATCCCCCCGCATACACCTGCGAGGAAGAAGAATCATGGACGAGAGGAGAAGAAGAACTGAAGGACGAGAGAGGAAGAAATGATGGAAGAGCGAAGTATAAATGACGGACTAGCAAAGAAGCAGAAATAATGGACGAGGGGCAGCTTTGGTCAGGGATTGTCGGATGAACCAAAAGAAAGAGATATCTCAGAGCCCAAGTGTGACGCGAAAAGAGCGACCACATGAAAGCCGCAAGCAGACCATAAGATGCAACCGCTGTGGAAGGATGAAAAAACTATGAGACTGGCCCCCCCCTGAGAATCAGCTTCCCGTTATAAAGGCCTTGACGTACGGCAACGACATACACTCTGTCATCGACAGTATCAGATATGCCCTCGATCGTATTCCACTACTCCCAAACCACACCGAGCGTCGTCCACCCGTTGAGTTTCCCTCAAGCGAATGGGTAGTCATACTTTTATCAACGTCACCCCAAGAAGGCAATTCGTTAACCAAATCATCTCGAACGCACGATTCAAGAAAACAACTGCGCCAACTGCGGCATTTATTACTCAACCTCCAGACAACCGCATACAAGACCTCAACCCGTTTTATCTCCTCCCTGGCCAGCAAAACCACCTCAGAACTTCTTATAATCCCCGTCGACAAACGTAACAGCAGAAGGCAGCTCATCGACGTCACCATCCGCAAGCCTCAGGTAAAACTTCCCATGCGACTCGGCCCCGAGATCCAACCCAGCGCTGCTACCGTCCTTCTTCCTCTCATCAGCGTAGAAGAACCTAAATTCCTCAGTGGTTAGTTCAGAAAACCCCACCAAAACCCTCAAAGAAGGAAAGAAGAAAAAATAAACTCACCTGGCCCCCGTCTTCTTGAACTGCAAATCCGCAGCCCCGATCCAGTACCAAGCCAAACTCTTCCCGGCGCCCAGCGTGACAAACATCGGAACCCCGCTGGCCTGCTCGTTCAGCCCATTCCCCGTGAACAGGAACCTTCCCCCCTTCTCGTCGTCCTCCTTCCAGCTCGCGACGGCCAAACCGGCAGCCTCCCACGCCGCGGTGCCGTTCAGCCTGACGTCGGCCTCGAACTCGTCCAGCCCCAGGCTCAGCATGTTCCCCTCGTCGGGCGGGGAGCAGATCTTGGCGGCGTTGTAGACCACCACCCTGGGCCCCTTTCCGAACTCGCTCCGAACGGCGGCGAATGCCGCGCGGAGCTGGCTGGGGTTTGATATGTCGGCCCGGATCCGGAGGTGACCGGAGGCTTCGTCGCGGGACGGCGGGTCCGGCTGGCTTCGGGAGACGAGGGCTACGGAGTAGCCCGCGCCGGAGAAGCTCTGCTCCACGCCGGCGCCGACGCGGGAGCCGGCGCCGAGGATAAGGACGACGGGGGGAGACATGTTCTGTCTGCTCTTGTTTATCGGTTTTCTGGTAGCGAGGTTGGAAGATGTTCGTTCGTTAAATGTTCGAGAAAGCCAAGTGGTGCGACGGCCGTAAATTCTCACACAAACACTTTCCACGTCCTGTTCATACATATGCCCATTCTACCTAGTGTATCTGCATGTCCGCATAAACCCCGCGCTTGCCTCCTCCTCCCGAATCATCACACACCTAGAAGACCACCCCCTCTCTAATGTCGTCAGACTAGGTAAGCCGCATAACCCAAGCACGACGAAACCCACAGGTAGGACATTGAAACAACATCCGCCGGACACCTTCCCGCGCGGATGCAAGTGCCCCCTAATCCCCGTGACAAATCCAACGGACGGACAACGGCACCCGGGCCTCGATTCCCTCCGTACCCGACAACTTACCTATGGAACCTAACCTCCTTACTAGGTGACTTTGCTGACAGGCCGGTGCCGCCGCGTCGGTATCACCGAAAGGCACAAACTAACCCAATCAACCTTACTAACCGCAACATCAAACCCGTCTACGCTTACGCACTTTAGCTCAACCCCAAACAAAAGCCAAAAAGCGTTCCTATTTTTTTTTTATCTAATCCAGGACCAGAATACCACCGGGATCAGTTTCCACTGCATGGGTCACGAGACTCGGTTCCCCCGGCCGGGTGGTTGATAACGTTATCAAGTCCTATCGACCACGACCACCAAACGTCATTCGGGACATCATTCCGTCGGATTTCGTAATCTCTTCCCAGGGAAATGCAAGAACACACAACCGCGCGCGCACCACGCAAGTCCCTGCCGCGCGCGGGACTTGACTAATCTCAAAGTCTCGGCCGCATATGCAGCTGGCGGCTGATAAATCACAACACCAGAACCAAATCACCTTGAGCCCTTGAGAAAGCACGCCACGTGACAATGCAGACGGAAGGCTGGCCAGTTCTTGAGGGGGAAATATATCAGATGAAAGTGACAATGACAGACGATGGTAATAACAACGGGCGACAGCAACAATAACGGACGGTAGTGTCGATGACGGACGACGGCAATAGCACCGGACGACAGTGGGCAGGGTAAAGATTCCATTATCCATGAACTACAATTACAGTCCCCTCGTCCTCCCCTATGGTATCTGCCTCGCGAAAACGCGACCGCTTCCAAAAAAATAACAGCAGTCCAATTCCAGTTATGTGGTATCAACCAACTTTCGCGTGCGTTCGTCGTCCCATCCCGGAGTCCCGTCCCCGTAATTCTTGGCCTCAACCAACATGCCAAGTGAGGGGACTCGCTGGGGGCCCCCGCCGAAAACATCGCTCAAACGCAAAACCATCAGTTGCGTGTCATGTCGTCGTAAGGCTGAGGAGCGAATCCTTTTTCTCCCTTCGTCCTCCGTCCGGCTCCAAGACCTCTCGCTCTGGGTCCTTGCCGCATGGCAGGCTATCCTGCCAAATCTATAGCAGATGGCACAAATCTGCCTTGAATATGTTCGATGACTATAGGTGCATCATGTGCTTCAAGCTATCCAGTAGAATAAACTCATGGAATGTTCAGCTTCGGTGTCGAGTGAACAGAGCTTGCGGAGAAATCTTCGTCTAAAAGGTGTCGGTCTCATTGCTGGCGACTGTGCCGAAGGTATCTACGTCACGTTAGAATAGTATCATTCAGGCGCTCATGATTGGGCTCACCTCTCTTGCGGCGTCGCTCCTCTCGGGCGGCCTCCTCTTCCGCACTCTTCGGGGTCATCGCCCGGGGTCCGCTGGGGCGGCGAGCCGGCATGCCGAGAGCGGCGTTCAGGTTGCGGTTCTCCGGCTTGGGGCTGCCGGTGTAGTTGCTGGGCTGCGTGCCAGGGCCGGTACCGTATCCGCTCTCCACGCTTTGGTAGGGGAGAGGGCTGGTCTTGGAAGCCAGCTTCGAGATGCGGCTCTTGGCGGGCGTGGCTGCCGCATCGTCGATGGGCTCCTTGGGGGGTCGCGGGGGACCAGCAGGGGACGAGTTCCAGTACTCGCCGGGCGTGCCTCCACTGTAGCGGTTGCTGTTCGGGGGGAAGCGGTGGAGACTCGTGGCGGAGCCGGCCCAGTCTGCAGACTTGGGCGACATCGGCGTGTCGTACTCGTACGCCTGGCTCTCGAGGGCCGCCTTGAATCTCTCAGTCTGTCCTTGACGGGGCTGAGGGTGCTGAAGGTTGACCGAGTTGCGGTGCGCCTTGTACTTGGGATCCTCGGGCGTCATGTAGGTCGCTGGAGGGGCGGTCTCCAAACGCTGGTTGGGGGGCAAGAGGTCCTGCTGGGAGAATCCCGAGTGCAGCTGATCGCTCTGGTAGTCGTCTTGGTAGCGATCGTCGAATCTGAGATCAGACCCGGAGCGGGACGGCGGATGCTGGAGGAACTCCTCGTCGTGCTCCTTCTTGCTGGAGCCGCTGCCGCGGAAGGCTTTGCTCACGCTCGTGGCCGTGGACTCGGACCATCTGGAGATCTTGGGAAACCAGCTGGAGGATCCGCGCGACTTGTGCTTCTTTCCCTTTTCCGTCTTCGGCGTGTTGTCGTTGCTCACCGATGCGTTCTGCGTGTGCATGGGCTGGGGCGGGGTTCCCAAGGGGACGGATCCGCCACGCTGGAACTCCTGCGTGGGCGTCAGGAGGCCTTGCTGGTTGCGGTAGTCGGCCTCCTGCTGGTAATCCTCTTCGTTGTCCTCGTGAACGGTGCTTATCCGGTTGGGCTCGTAGGCAAGCTTAGAGGGGCCGCGAGATTGGGCAAAGGACGACATTCCCGACTGGCTGCCGTGGCTGGTGGAGGAAGTGCCCGCTTGGCCCTCGGGCTCGTAAGCACGATCCTGCTCGTACTGCATCTCCGGGGTGAGGTTCTCATACGACTGCCGGCCGCTAACCATTCCAGGCCGAACTGTCTGCGCCTTGAGGGTGTCGACCTCGCTCAAGAGCTGGTTCAGCATGTCCTCGATCCTGCTCAGATCGTTGGTGCCCTTGGTGCTGAGACCCTTGAGCGCCTTGCGGAAGAAGTTGCTCTTCTTGGTGGTCTCGTCGAGCGTGCTGTTCTGGGACGCGCCACTGGCCTTGATAGATCGATTAACGCTGCCGGGGTAGGGACGAGGACCGCCAATCACGTTCTTGATCGACTCCTCGGTGTTCTCCTGGACCTCCTTGATGATGACGTCTTCCGTGTTGGCAAGGAGCTTCTTGATATCATCGAAAGAGTTTCGCATCTCCGCCGCGGACCGGACGAGAGTGACGAGAATTTCAGTATCCCGAGCGCTTCGCTGCGCATCTCTGACCATGAGCTGAGTACATTGTTAGCAAGCGCCCAATATTTCATGCGGAGACAGAAACCTACGTGTTGCATCAGAGCAATGATGTCCTTCGACTCGATCCTGTCGATGCCGTTGCCGGTGGCCGCATCATACAGAGGGGAGGCCATGCCCTGTGACATGCCGCTCATGTGCCTCATGTGCTGAGGTGCGTAAAATGGATCCTCGGCAGTGGGGTCACCGAAAGGCATGATGGCCTTGCCAGTGGGCTGCATGGTGGGCGATTGCACGGGTCCTTGAGAGATGTAGCCCTCGTCAAAGTTCTTCTGGCCAGGGCTGCCGTGGTAGGACGGATCGTAAATGTCGTCGAGTCCGCGGGCGCCGACAAGCTCAGGGTGCTCGATTGGGCTCGCGCCGTCGTATGGATTTGTGATGACGGTGTCGCGCTTCCGCTCGGCTGAGGTGCGCCGCCATTCGTCCTCGTGATCTTGACTGGGCTGGCGATGGTGAGCCATGGCAGCAGCACCGGTCGCCGCACCCACAGCGGCACCCAGAGCAGCCAGGCCGAAACCATGGCCGTTCTTGTCAGTCTCCTGTTGCTCGTAGGAGCCAACGTCACTCTGTCGAGGGGTAACATCACCGGGCCAGTGGGCGCGGTCGCCTTGATCGCTTCCACCCAGCGGTTCGCGAACGAGCGACGGGTTCGTCAGAGCATCATCATCCATGTATCCGACCTCGGGCATGGGATCATCAAAGGTGGGCATGGCACTAGCACCCATCTTTGGTCGGTCTTCGTAGTCGAGGCGGTCGATGCTGTGGGCCGGCGTGTTGGCGGGCTCGCGGCCCTCCATCGTTCGCTGCTTGAACGACTTGTTCCTTCCCACACCCTCGCCAACCCATTCCTCATTCTGCTGCTGCTCTTCGTCGACTTCTTCCTCGACCGTCGGCTGCTTCTTGTCCTTGGCAGCTTTCAAAGCAGCGGCAGCAGCGCCGACGGCGCCTGCAGCAATAGCCTTCTCGGAAGCCGTGGGGGAGTGTCTTGTCGTCGAGGCGGACGGGGAGTTCCTGTATCTCGAGGGAGCGACCTTCCTTCCGTACTCGTCCAGGTCATACTCCCCAGCGAACTCTCTCGACCTGCTCTGGCGGCTGGACGTGGGCGTGCGGCTGCTCTCGCGCTCTCGCTGTTCAAAGAACTCACGCTGACTTGCGACGGAGCGCTTCTCGGGGCTGACTTCGCGGGAACGAGTCTGGATCTTAGACTGATCATCGTACGACACATTGGAGTCCCGGGCATATGACACATTCGAATCGCCGTAAGAGATTTGCGAGTCTCTTCCGTAGTCGTATCCTGAACCGGCGGTAAGGATGGATTGATCAAGCATGGAGCCCTCAACCAGGGAGGCCACGTTGGACTCGACCCCGTGAGGAACGTGCACAATATTGGGATTAGCGACAATGCCACGCACAGCCTGGCCAGATGTGACTCCCATCTCGCTGGTGTCGGTGAGCGTGCTGTTGCGGAAGTCTTGGCCGCTGCTTCGGACGCTTCGCTCGTCCATGGACTGCTCGTCGAAACCCCGTCCCACGACATTGCTGGGTATCGAAGATGCAGGTGACAGAGCTCTCAAGTCGGCATTGGAGGGGTGAGACTTCGTCGACGACGCTGTACCGTGCGAGAGCCTGGAGTCGCGTTGCGCTGCTGTCTCGCTGCCGCCCTCCGTATAGCCGGACACGCTGTAAATGGGACTTAAGCCGCGGCGCTCAGGCTGGTACGGAACGTACTTCAAAGGAGGGGGTACATCCTGCGTGTTGTAGTAGTTGTAGTCCTCCTGGCCGTCGTCGTACGAGAGCTCGCTGCCCAAGGATCGACTTCTCTCATCGTAATCATCGTACTCATCGCTCAGGGCCTGCGACGGAGTGGGGTTGAAATCCTCCTTCTCGTGTTGTTCGGCCAAATCTCCAGTTCTTGAGCGAGAAAGTTGCCTCAAGTCGCCGTGAGAAACGTTGGCGTGCCTTGTGGCGAGGGTCTGTTGCAAATTCGATGCGGGCGTCTGAGTGGGTGTTGGCGTTGAGCCGTTGGAGGCGGCGTTGCCCCTGGCAACCTCTTGGATTGAAGCTCTCTCCTCCATGGCCGAATGGGGCCGGTCGGTGTCGGCGGATAGAATCGATGTACGAGTGATCTCCGAAGGGTTGATCTCACTCATCAATGGCATCGGGGGTGCAGGAACCGCCTCCTCGTCATATTCCTCATCGTATTTTTCGCGGCCGACGCTGCGGCTGCGAACAGAGCCGTCGGTACGGCGCCTTCTCCGCTGTCGCCTGTCATCGGAGCCCGGCGAGGCTGCATTGAGCGCCGCGGCGGCGAGACCGGCAGCCGCTGCGCCCCCGACGGCGGCCTTGAGGGCACCATTGCTTCGCTTCGGGGTGTCGTCGACCGACAACGTGGACTCGCCTTCAATCGATTCCGCGACGATGCTGCGAGGCGAGTCAACGTACTCGTGTCGGGCCTCCCGATCCCTGCGCTCGCGCTGGCGGCTGTCACGGCCAGTCTCGCTGCGTCTGTCGACGGATTTCCGTCGCTCGTGGCCGAGATCTTCGCGGGATAGGGATGTGCCGGTGCCTGTAGATGTGAGGGAGCTGCGGCGGCTCTCGCGCTTGCTCTGCTCCCGCTTCAGGGCGCTCAGTTCCGGCAGAATCAATCGGCGGATGGCGTCCTCGACGGTTTCCAGCAGCTTGGGGTTGTTGATGGACGACTTGGAGGCCCCAGAACGAACGGAGCTCTGGTCGTAGGAGCGGTGGCTGGGAGAAATGCTAGATGATAAAACACTGGAATCTGCCCCAGACACAATGGAGTCGACGTGACTACGGCTGGTGCGTCGCCTGGGCGATCGCGTTCCAGTCTCGGACTGCTTTTCGCTAATACTGCTTGTCCGGCTCTTGCTCGAGCGGTGCTTTCGCTCTTTTTCTTTTGACCTCTCGCCCGATACCTTTCTTTCACCGCTGTGTCTCTTGTTGCTCTTGCCGCTTCTCACCTGATCGGCGATGGCTGCGCCCGCCATTGCGCCCGCGACGCCAGCGGCCAGCTCGCCGCCCCGGGTGGTGCTCTTGCTGCGCTTAGCATCAGACGATCTCGTCAGGACGGTCGAACCGGAGCCGTCCTTGCCGTCGAGGAAGCTGTCGTTGGGAATGGCCGAGATGTCGGACATGTTGGGTAGGTAAGAAGACTGGGCATCGGCGTCGGGGATCAATGGGCTGGCCGGGCGACGACGGCGTCCGCTGCTGCGGTCAATCTCGATATCGATTGGGTGCTTGGAGACATTGGACTCCTCGGTGGCGGAGGCGTAGGAGCGCATGCTTTCGGCGTCCTCGCCCTCGAGGGTTTCGACGTCGAGATGGGAGGAGCCGGTGGCGGAGGGGAGCGGGACGCGACGAGCGAGCGAGGCCTTGCGAGTGGTGCTGGTGCTCTTGGTCTCGGTGATCTGGATGTGGTCGTGACGGTGCTTCTTGGACGGGGTCAGTCGGACGCGGACGCTGGGCTTGCGGTCGACGGAGCCGGGAGTGCCAGGCTTTCCACCCTCGAAGTACTCGATCAACAGCGAGGTCTGGGAGCGGTTGGCCCTGTGGCCGCGGGTCTTGATGGTGACGGGAGTGCCGTCCTCGGGCAGGGAGTAGTGTGAAGATTCGTCGTTTGGCCTGGACACATCGGTCGCCAGCTCGGTGGGGGTGACGGAATCGGTCTCGGTCGGGCAAGGGAGTGGAGGAGGCTTGTTCGAGTCAAGGCCCATTGTGGTGCTCAGCTCGAGGCCTCGGCGACGGAGGGGCTGGTGTTGCGCGGGCGCAGGCGCTGATGACGAGTACGTCGTTCAACGGCTCTCACACACGCTCTTGGAATCTCTTGTCTTCTCCCTCGATCAAGGAAAAGAAGAGAGAAGAGGGAGCGGGATGGAGGAGAGGGTGTGTGAGTGGGTTGCCGACCAAGGTGGGCAAGGGTTCGGTGGGTGCCGGTTCGCCGCTCAAGACATCAGGAGCCGTCCGTTGCTGCGGGACAGGCAAAAAAACTGGGCGGGCTGGGCGATAATCTGGGCCAGCGATGCAGGGCAAGCTCACGCCTTTTTTCCCTCCTTCTTTCCTTTTTGGATCCCGTCGCGGCGATGTTTGCGCAGACGGTTGAAGCCGAAGAGCGAGGAAGAACAAAAGATGGATGTGGCCGCTCCTGCCACACACGCAGCGCAAACAGACACGCACACGGGGATTAAAAAAAGCAGAAAGCAACGGATGCTGCAAAAGGGCTTGAGAAAAAAAGAATATTAGGGGCTGCGAAGACTGGCGAGAGCAGAATGAAGGCAGCAGCAGTTCGTTTGACAAGAGAAGAAGGCCAAGGAGATAGCAAGTGGTTGAGGCGCGGCGGCAAGGTAAGGTAAGGTAAGGTTGGCAGGTTCGCAAACTGGGGTGGCTGGGCCCGGGCTGGGCTGGGCTGGCGGTTGCTTGGGTGTTGTGTTTTTTTTTTTCCCCAGCGATGTTTTGGCCCCAGTTGCGGGATCTTGGGAGCTGGACCAGAGAGGAAGGCGCTCTCCAGGGGTCAACCTCGTTTGGTTTCAAGAGCACAACGAACGACACGGCGTTCAGCGCTGTTTCTCTTTCCCGACTCGACACAGTCGTAAAAAAAAGAAGGAAAGAAAAAAGGTGCAAAATCGAGGAAGGAAGACCGAGGAAACGCACGAGTTGCAAATAAGGCAGCTGGGGATCGACTATACCCGAGCAAACGGCGGCGGGCGGCGATGATACCACGCAAGCAGAGAGCACAGCGGTTCTTAGCAGACGTTAGGCAGGGACGACCCCAGAGCTTCGCAGCAGGGGAGGGGGAGGGGGAGGGGCGAGGGGTGTCCAAGTAGACGGATGGAGGCGAACAGGCGACAGACGACAGACGACAGACGACAGACGACGACCGAGCAATCTTGGGAGGATGCAGGCAGACAGGCAGTCGCATCCTCGAAAGGTGCAAGGACGGAGGGGGGGAGGAAACACTTGGTCGGGCAGCTGCCAATGCTTCTGATGTTCCTTCGCTGCTTCCTATGCGGATACTACGTGACTACGGATACCCAACTACCTGCTTGCCTGCTCACCTGCTATACTACCTATTAAAACTGGCAAGTGCCAAGGTGTAGGTGAGCTGCCTCCCGCGTCTGGGTTTGGGTCCTCTGTCGTCCAAGCTTACCTACACTGCCATGAGGCGTTTGTTACCGAGTACAAGTATGACGCTGCGGCAATCTATGGGGAACGAGGTATCCATCCACAATTCCGTCTCAACATGGAAAGGCGAGCGCGGGAGCGGACTGGGCTGGGCCGGGATTTGACCTTGAGGTAGGTCAGGTCAGGTAGTAGGTATACTTCACTCATTCACCTTTACCGCACGCACGACACCTTGGCTCTATCACTCTCTCGCCTTGGGCCGGGACGAGAGTCGTCGCCATTCACTTGTGACCTGCCTGCTGCCATCCGCCACAGGCTGTGCGTTCCGGCCCCCAAGTCCCGCGCGAAGGGTGGAGGCGGTTGATGAGTTGTCCCTCGCTCCCTTCCCGAAAAGAGCTGGGAAGGCGCCGCAGTGCATTAGACGACGGGCCAATTGCCGCCGCGAGATCGGGGCGTGTGTGAAGCAGCAAAAGGTCCCCCCTTGCACGGGGTGCCTTCTCAGAATGTTGCAAGCTGCCATCTTTGGGTACCCGTACCTGTACCTGCCGCTTAGCACTGATGCGCCTATCTGGCGGAGGTACCGAGGGGTCGTTCGTGATGCGTGTGCCTCGCATCACACATCTTGATACATGATACCTAAGCACCGTTCCTACGTGCCTAACCTACTGACCGGCGCTGCATCCAACGTTTCCCCGGCGCTGCGACCACTGAACGGACGACCTCGAACGTGCAACTGCACCCGTCACAGCCGTTTAACCCGCCGTTGCAACTGGTTCAGCTCCTCGCTTCACCGTCTCTTCCTCTCCCGCATCTTGCTGGAGCCCCTACTGCGGAAGGCACATTGCACCCCGGTCCCTCGCCCCTCAGAGGTCAGAGGTGATGGCCCTAAAGCTGGGAAGAGATCTCACCTTGCGTTAGTCAATGTCGAATCCCCTTTCGTCTCGCCAGTCATGACACGTTTTTGCAGCTTCACTTTTTCTGTTCGTCCTTGTCCTTTTTTTTCTATCTCATTCCGTTCTACGTTGCGTTGGCTCGCTCTCACCTTTTCGTTTGCGCCTCCGAAACGCCGCCCCGGTGTTATCACGCTTTCAACCCCGCCGACCCCCTTGTTGGTTTCCCAGCCTCCCCGCCAACGGGTAATAAACAATCGGGGCGTCCATAAGCGACTTACCTCATCTCCCTCCCCAACCCCTCTAAATTTTACACCAAAAAAACATAATCTTCCGCGACGGGCGGCTCCCCACAGCGTAGGGGACGCACAACGGAAGCAACAGGTGGGACATCACTCAAGGACCGTCTTTTTTTGGCTGGACGACGGGAGGATACCGGTGGAGAATGATCAGCCACTAAGCAGGGCGCAAATAAGAAAAGGTGGGCAGAAGGAAACCTTGACAGGAAGAAGGCCTTCCCTTCGCAATCCTCACCTCTTAACTTTTAAAATATTGATTATCCGTCGCTTGACTTGACGCCTTGACAACTTGACAGTGCAGCGCCCCCCAAGCCTCCAAGGAAAAACGTCTTTCCTGACAACCTGAAACCGCATGTCTTTCTGCCACCCGTGGGACCGGCCAGCCGGCTGTCTTGCCCGGGTCTTGGATCCATACCTGTGTCTAGGATTCCAACGAGTCCCGGCCTGAGTTGACATACGTCAGTCAGGAGTGACATCTCGGATGTCTTCTCGCACAGAGAACTGAACTTATCATACCCAGCTAGTGCCTCTGTTAGAGGGTACCTTTTACTCCACAACCCTAGCCATTCCAGGCCACTCACTATCACTATTGGTTGTTGTCACTCTTGTCCGTTGTTGTTACTGTTGTCCGTTAATACTTTCGCTATCGTTCATCGTCATCACTGTCGTCCGTCATCGTCGCTGTCGCCCGTCGTTATTGCTGCTTGTAGAACGTGGGGTGTTCAGGCGGGAGGGGAGGTAGGGGCTGACTGACTGCCTCGTCTTCTAAACTCCGGGCAGAGAAATTTCTACCAAGTGATGGTCCTTCTATGATAGTCCTTCTCTGATAGTCCTTCTCATTGGAGCAAAAAAAACATAATCCTCTAATTCGCCACCGATTTCCGACGAATCCCAAGCTTCACTTCGCCTCCCCCTCCTCTCCTCAAGCAATAGGATAGCAAGCACCGATAGGTAGGTCCCATCGTCAGATAGTGCAGTCCAACTCGTCCACGTACCCGGAGTGGCGACGCCCATCACACGCCCGTCCTCCCGTCGGGAACTCGACAGCCAAGAGCCGCGGCTATCCCCCCCGTTTCCCTTCCTCGCCAATTCACCGGGATGAAGTCGGCTGGCCCAGTAGCTATAGCTAATCAGCCCCCCCGTTTGCAAAGTCTCGAGTCCGCAAAGGCACGTCGAAATCCCCTCCTCCAGTCCCAAGGCACACCTAAGACATGCCCGACATACCTGGCTACCTCGCCCCAGTGCCGTCCAGGGAAAAAAAGTTCTCTGCATAATGCATTAGAGACAACGGCCCGTCTAAACCACACCTCGTCCCCTCGAATCCGTGTATGTAAGCACACATCGCCAGGAGGACACGAGGGGAGAGAGGGCCCCGTTTGCAAAACCCTCCCCCTCGTACGGAAAGCGATAGATCGGCTGCAGTGCAACCCCGTAGATGCGCCTCCACGCGGACGGCCGCAGCTGGGGTAAGAGAGGTGTAGCTACCGCGCTACCTAACATGTAGTCCTCGCTGTGGTAGGTATCCCCCCCGTGGCCCCTCCTCATCCCCTTTCTGCTACGCCTCTTGTCCAAGATTCTCAACGTGTCACTCTCGGCAGTGTTAACATGAACCAATGGTGTATTGCTATGTAAGGTACGGCGGTGTGTGTGTGTGTGATGCTTCCTCTGGGAAAGGGGGCTTCCTCCGCTCTGTGGTATCTTCATCCGACGTGATCGCATCGCGTGTATAGTATGCCAAAATACACTCGTCCCCCCTTTTTAAACCCCCTGACTTTATCTATGAACACAAAAGGCAATGATTCCAAAACTACTGTTGGAGCCCAAGCTTGCTGGCGATGTTCGCCGTGTTGTCTGCGCCGACCTGTCGCTCTACCTTCTCATCTTCCTGGCATCCCGAGGATGGAGAGCGTAGGCCTTTTCCGGCGAGTCCTCTCTCTCGGCGCAGTCGAGAAGCTCCGAGACGGTCGGGTTGTCATTGTAGTGGATAGGCAGCCCGCCGCCCAGGACGGTCCGGGCCGCGTCGACTCGGGCCATCAGGGACCACGAGTCGATGACCACGATCGACGACCCAAGGCGGAGCTTCTCTCGGTAGCCGAACATGTCTTCTTCGTCGTCGCGCCGCGGCCCGGATCTGGGGTCGGCCTTCGTACCTCCCGTGTGCGGGTTGAACGCCGGGCGGCCTGCGCTCGAGAATCCGGGTCCCTTGCCGTGCTCCAGGGAGGACACGATGCTGGCGAACTGCTTGCGCCGGTGCCTTCTATCCTTCCGCGACGTCTGCTTGACAGAGGGCTTCGACGCCTCGGCCATGCGGCTGATGAGCCTCTTGGGGTCGTATTGCAGGTTCATCGGCTCGCCCGACTCCTCCTCCTGGTCTCTTGAGGCCTCGAAAATGAAGGCGATGTTGAAGCCGGCGCTCGTCTGAACGTCCACGTCTGTGCTGTCGAGCTGTTCCACGAAGGCGTCGAGGGCCGTGTAGACGTTTTCGCTGATGTCGTCAATCTGGCTTGCGACAAAGGCCCACGACTCGAGCGCAGCGGTGACGACGTCACCATTGTCTCCCGCGCCGATGGACTCTCCGTCGCTCTCCACGATGCCGACCAAAAAGTCGAGAAACTCGCTGGCAGCCACCTCGCTGCCGCCAGCGTACAGCGTGGCAATGGCCATGGCCCAGATGGCAGCGGCCTTGACGTCGTTGTCCTCGTCGTCCTCGCACGTCTTCTCCAGGAGCGGGTATATGTCGTCGAACAAGATTTCCGAAGGCGATGTGAGCAGGGTGGCTTGCACCGACTTCAGGGAGAAAATGCGCTCGATGGTGCTGCCACCAGATCTGAGGTTCTTCATCAGGGCCGAGATGATGTCGGACACAGAGCCTTCTATCTGGCGACCGGCGTAGTGGTGCTTGAGGATGTGCAGATAAGACATGACGGCGGTCTCGCGGATCTTGGTGTTGGTGCGCTTGCGATCCTGCAGCTGCACAATGCGATTCTGGAGAAGGTCGACCCACGAGGACTCGGCCGGCTCGTCGCCTCCAGAATCAGACCCGTTGGACAGCGTGCTGAGAGTCATGTTGTCGTCGTATTCGTTGTCGCTGCCCTCATCCTCGGAGGCGTATCGGCTGCCGGCGCGCGACTGGGCCGGAGAGGTGATTTGCGAATGTGAGGGTGAGATGTTGGGCGAATTTCTCGAGGAGCCCCGCGCGGATTCGGGGCGAGATCGCGCCTTCTTCGAGACGGTCTTGCCGCTTTCGCGGAGGACCTTGAGTCTGAGATCATGCATGGCGGCGGTGGCGAAGTTCTAGTCGAGAAGTGGGTTGGTTGGTGGTAAATGCGACGGAGACGGTGCTTCTCTCGAGAGAAGACCAAATTTGGTATGCGCCCCGGGTGGCTAGTGGTTAAGTTCTTCTGTCCTTGTGTCGCGATTCTAAAAGTTCTGCTTGCGATGTTGTTGTCGTCGTTGTGCGGTAGCCCAAATCCATGAGGTGTGGGAGGGAACGCAGTGCTGGGGGTTTTATAAGTCGGAGAGAGGCTCCCAAAGCGGGCTTGTCGCCAGAGAACGGATGGACAAAGAGGTTGCTGAGCGTTCGAAGGCCGTCCACAAGGGTAGAAGATTGTGGAATTGATCTGGAGAATCACCAAACCGCCGTCTCGGAGGTAGGACTTTGGGGGGTTTAAATTAGGGCAACGGAGAAAAGTTTTGTGCAGGGTGCGGATGTGGTAGTGGTGGGTGGTAATAACACAGGCAGCGAGTGAGTGATGGATGGAGAGATGATCATGGATCTGGGCACGGCGAGCGGCGAGTGTGGGCTGTATGACGAATGACGGACGAGACTTTTAAATTCCGCGCAGGGCAGGACACGCTTCAGCGAAGCGCAGGGCCTTGTAGAGGAAACTGGAAGGAAACAAAGCACCAACCACAGGTGTCTTTGGTGACTGTAGCAGCTGCCAGTCACTCCACAGTGGCCCATCCAGTTGCCCAGGACTCCAGCACAGGACTCCAGAGTGATGTATTCAGCGGGGTCTGGAGGGAGGGACCCCGTCCCGGCTCCCATGGGCCATGTGAACCCAAGGCCGGGACCCCTGTACGTCGATCGTCTCCATTGCATGTCATGTCACTTTACGTACTGCCCGCCCGTCACTTTACCTAGGCAGTACATGCTTTTTCCCAGAATGCCTTCATTTTCTTGACTAACTGAGGGCAGCCGATGACTGGGAAAACAATGGTATTAGCAAAAAGATAGCCGATGATATAATCTCGGTGCCTTTTATGAGGTAAGCACTTCAGCCCGCTGCCCCGTGCTTGCCTGCTTGCCTGCTTGCCTACATGTTTGCTTGCCCCTCCTCCGTGGCACTGATGCCATGGGCTGAGGCCAATCCGTTTGCGATAGCGTGAGGGAGCACCGGAGCCATGTTATTAGGTATTAGGTATCTGTCGAGGTACACCTCAGGTTCCAGGGACCTTATTCCGTACCCGACCGCGCCTTTTCCCTCCAAAGGGGGCGGTACTGAGGTACATGGACACAGTGAATGGTGGGAAACAGGTAAATCTGCATCATCTGATCTCGACAGCCCCTCGGACCTAGACAGTTGCGGCCGGCGCTGCCTGCTGCCCGCCGAGTTGCGCTTCCGGATCCACCACGCTTGCAGCAGAGTGCAGCAGGTGTTTTTGCCTCGGGCAAGGGAGCTTCCGTGCTCTTTTGGCGGAAGCGCTGGAAGCTATGGCATGAGGCACTCCCTGCCTATCTGCCTTGCCGCAATACCTGTCCCAGAGACATTAGACAGATACCCAGATAGCCACTATTAATACCCGGCGTGGAATAGGTTCAGTGTACAGCCGGCCAGCTCTCGCTCTGCTTGGCCAGGCTGAACTCTGTCAAGGATCGGTGTAAGACTCAGACACGCAGCAAACCTGCACGTAGTGTCTCCCTGGTCGAAGTCGGGTCAGCACGTCAGGCGGCGCGGGCGGCGACTGCTAGGTGGTCCGCCAAACTTGTACAGTACGCCGCCGCCCTTGGCTCGCTCCCACGCTCCTCAACAAGCACAGGTGGTGACTGCGTGATTCATTTGTGGCCGTGAGTACCATACCTCAAGCCTGCTTGCCTGCGTAACCGTAACCCGATGCCATCACGGGCAAAGCATCCCATCTCAAAGTCAGAGGCATGGAAGGGGCGGGGTATTCATCCGCAAGGCGTGCCCCTCTTTCCTAATCCTGCCATCATCAAATTCCAAAACCGCCCAAGGCCCAAGACCCGTGGGTCCCACACCGACGCCCAGACACACACTGTGCAAGCCTGTTGGAGGACCAACCAATCAAAGTTCGCTCGGTGTTGGCTAGCTAGGTACTCAGGTACCCTTGTGAAGTGCAACTTTCCTTCCTGACCGACCCAACAACAGCTGGAGGAGACGAGATCCAGAGATTTCTCCTCAAGAGAGCCATCCGTCTGCTCCTTCTCTAAACAACAAGGCGTCTACATCGCCTGGCTTCATTGTCTAACTCGATGAGAAGAGACTCGGCCCTTTGGTCTTATCAAACAGCAAGGACTCGAGGCAGGAGGTACCTTATCCGGACGTCACTTCACTCTTCACAGCCCAGGTGCCGCCGCTAACACCTCGAGGTAGTACTGATAACCCCGCCAAACCCACCCACCAATCTACCCCCGCCGCTGCCGACATCCTTGTAACCTTCTCCTCCACGCACTTTCCTGAGGCCTGACAAGGCGTTATCGTTGCCTACCTACCATATTACGCTGCGACTGCCTGATACTACAGTGCCAGAACTGCACCTTCCCGCACCTTCCCGAACTGCAGTACCTCTCCTACACACTGTAAGGCATCGCTCCTGCCTTACCTCGACAGCCACCAACTTACCTACCCACTCCTCAAACCTAGACTTGCCTTCCCTTCCTCAAGGTCCTTTCTTCCTTCCACCTCACCTCAACCCCAGCGGGAAGATCATATCTACCATATTCCCTGGTCTGTCTCCGTCTTCTCTACATCTCCTCCGCCTCTTATCACGAGGTTGCCTCATACGGTGCCATCTACTACTTCTCGAGACCCTCGTCTCATCTTCTCTGCACCCCGTCAGCTCGGCAGCTTTCGGACGGATGCAGCGTACCAACAACCTCGCCGACTTGCCTGACTTTCACCTCGACGATACCAGTTCCGTTGGTGCAAGGCGAGCCCAAGGAACACAAGCAAAATGGCCTCCAGCCAGAAGCCACAAGCGAGAAGTGGTGAGTCGTCTTCTTTGAGCCTGTTCTTTCTTCACACAGCCTTCTCTGTATCTCCATGCTAACCTTCCTGCCTTGCTCCAGTTCTCATCTCACTCTCTGCCCAACATCACCGACCAGAATTTCCGTTCCCCGAAAGACGAATCCTGCTGGAGCCGGATGCCGCCGTCAGTACTTCCAAGATCAAGATCGGCAGAACCAGCAGGCGCGACGCCACTCTCGAGGCCAAGGAGGACAACTGCTTCTTCGATAGTCCTGTAATGAGCCGTGACCATGCCGAGATTGGGGTGGACTGGTTCTACAAGGCAAGTCCCTCCCATGTCTGCACCGTCAAATAGTCAATCACTAACCTGAATACCAGCGGCTCTATATCAAGGACGTCGGCTCTATGCACGGAACTTACCAGAACTCGTCCAGGCTGAACCCTGGAGTAGCGAGTACCCTTCAGCAGGGCGACACGATCAAGTTCGGCATCGATATTCGACGGTCATCCGACCTCTTTCCCCCTTGCACTATGGAGGCGCGTTTCGAATTTGACCATTTGGCAAAGCAAGCGGCGCAAACTGCATCCGGTCGGCCCAGTTATAGAGCTCCCGAAGGTTATGACTCGGAAAGCAGCGACGAGGATTCCTCGGAGAGCGAGATTTTGCCGACCGTTGAAAAACTCCGCAAAATCGATCAGATTCGTTCAGCTGTGAATGATCCGGCTCCGCGTCCAACTATCGACTTGACTCTTGACGACGCTCCCTCTCACACTATTGCTGTCCCTAGTTTCGCTCACAACCTCCCCGCTATGCCTCAGGAAACCATTGTCATCGACGAAGAAGACCACCTTGAGGACGCCGGCGCCGATTCTGCTGACGTTACCACCGAGCCCATTCACAACCCACCGGATTCGTCGCAGCCTGAGCTCCCCAAGACGTTCGACGTGGACGCTCCCCATGACGAAGACGAGGAGTCTTCTCCAGCTTTCCCTCAGAACATGTGTCCAAAGCAAGATCTGTTCGACTCCGACGAAATGGACTCGGACTACTCGGATCAAGATCAAAATTCCTTGGACTACCCAGAGGAAGAGATGTCACACGAGGAACTGTCAGACGAAGAGCTGTCGGAGTCGGAAGACGAGCAATCTCTTGACTCGAGCAGTGACGGAGGTTCTCTGAACGACTCTCCCGCTGGGTGTGACTGCGAGAGCCATGCTGACGGCGAGGGTTGCCCCGAGGAGGATCACGGCGAGGGTCGTATCGAAGAGGATCGGGTCGACCAATGTGACTGCGACAGCCTAACCGAAGAGGGTCGCGTCGATGGGTGTGAATGCGACTGCCACGGTGAAGATGAGAATGGCGTTGAAGGCCGCGTCGTTGGCGATTTCGACGATGATTCGGAAGATGATTACCCGATGCCTGACGCCACCGTTGAGAGGACATCGGTTCCGGCTATGGGCACCTCGATTCTGCCCACTGAGCAGCAGCCTTTCTCTCGCCAGCAAATGTTTTTTAACCCTCTGCCGGAGGCCGTGAGCGGTGCCATGGCAGGCGATGCCTTCAATGTCATTCCGGAGGCCATTCCGGAGTTGCCGCCTCTTCAGGGCCCGCAGCAACTCCTAAGCCTCGGTCTCACGCACCAAAACCACATGTTTACCGACTCGCAGACAGACCCCACCCTCGACAATGTGCACCTACCCCCCTTCGTGCACCCCCGAGGCTATCAACCCGACCTCGTGTTCCAGAACGCTCAGCCTGCATCTCACAGCCCGGTCAAGACCAGTGCTTGGCTCATCAACGAAGATCAAATAAAGGTGCGATCTAGCGCAACGGCGGCGCAGAACCCCTTCTCGATCCAAAGCGACGTTTCTTCCGCCGATCACCTAGGCCGGAAATCAGGCAAGCCGGATTTTTTCGCAGCCCGTGTAGACAACAGGGCAATCGTTGATCGCATGGTGGCTCAACGAAAGGAACTTCGACATGCCTCTCCCTCCTTCGAAGCTCAGCTGCAAGACACAGACTCGGCATGGGCCGCTACTGGCAACAGGTTCCTCAACTCGCCCCAGAGTTTCCCTGTCTCAAATGTTCGGGAGAGCAGTCCCGAGCTTGACATGACTAGTGCCTTTCAATTCCAGCAGGCCAAGCTTGCTGCGTCATCGTCTGCGGCGATGAAACCCGTTACCGATGATCAAAGCCGTCAGGCCGAGCAAGAGCATCACGCCCAACCTAAGTCTCCGAAGCGTAAGGCCGACGAGATTTCGACTCTCCGACCCGAAGAGGAGGCTCTTGGACAGGGCCTTTCGCAGCAGGGATCCGAGGAGGGTGTTTCGATGGCCACGAAGGAGGCGCAAGCTGTCGTCGAGACACCGTCCTCGTCTACCGGAACAGAACCACCACCAAAGAAGCGCTTCCGCTTCTTCCCTAGCTTGGCAGCCTGCGGCACGTTCGGTGCTGGCGGCCTCATGGTGTCCTCAGTTGTCGTGGGTCTGCTTGCTTCGACGGCCCCTGCTCTTTGAATGGCGGAATGGCGAACAGCATCTCATAGTTCCCGTTCTATTTTCCAACAACAATTTCCTTGTTTGTCCACGGCTAGGGGGCGGGTTTTGATACGGCGTCATGGACTAGTGGAAGAGACCAGGAATCGCACGGGTTACGGATAACGGGATGGCCCTTAGGTTACCAATTAGAGTTTCGGACTCTTTGGCGACCGCTGGAGAAGGTGAAGGATGGTATGGGTGGGTCGCGATGTTCTCACGGCCGCGAACATTTTTTCTTCTTTTTCTCGGGAATGGCTCTTTCTTAGCTCAATTACAGCTCTAGTCGTTCATAGTACAAACTTAGGCAATGGACGTCTCAACTTTAGGTCTCTTTGCTCCTCTTGACTTCTCATGCTAACGGGGTGTGGAATTTCTGAGCCTAGGCTGGCTTTCTCGTTGAGTCGGCGGGCAGTCTGGGGCAATTCTGCCACCTACCTAGGTGGGCACTCTATCTTCGATGACGAGACTACTCGTATGGCTTGGGTCCATTATGTCAACCTAGGCAATGTCTCCGCTTTTGGGTGTTCTGGCTCAATGGCGGCAGCCCGTATGACCGTCTTCTAGATAGGTCGATGGAAAGGGGCAAATCACGGCGCCGGAGGACCTCGCGTACGCAAGAGATATCCACCAGCATTTGCTTTAACTCGTTCAACTCGTTCACAAGAGAAAACAGCCCTGGCAAGAGGCGAGAAACCACCACTCAAGCTCGGAAAGGGAGGAGAGAAAGCACGAGGCCACGCGAGCGTAAGCAGCGAACAAGATGGGGTTTAGAGAGAGAGAGAGAGAGAGAGAGAGAGAGAGAGAGAGAGAGAGAGGAAAGGGAGGACGATGAGGAGGATGGGAAAGCCGAGCGATCTACGAGAGAAAGAAAGATGGGACTGTTCGTCTAGCTCTCAGCTCGCAGAGGGAGAAGACACACCGAAAACCACGCAGAAAACACGGCAGGTAAAATCGAGTTGCCCTTCGCTGATCCTGCTTATGAGAGCCGGTTGAGGGCAGCGATTAGCTCACGAGATTTGGTTGGAAGATGGGGGAATTTCGATATGATAATGCAGGTTTGGTAATATGTGAGTTTGACAGCTGGGGTGAGGGGCGCGCGTGTGTGTGCGTATCTGATCAGATCTGATTCGAAACTCGGAGGCGGCCAGGGATTGCCGTTACATGCGTCGAGACCTTTCCCTACGGGCTCGCGGGCTCGCTTTGAATATCCATTGGTTCTTTTGGATCGCTGCCCCGAGGAGGTAGTCCTGGCCAGCTGCGTCTTGCGGTCTGTCTCGAGGCCAGAGGATATTTGTCTTGACTCTCTCCCTCTCTCAGATTGCAGACTTGCAAGTTTCCGTCCGCGGCCAGACTGATATCGGGTCCAGAGCAACCTGTGATGACGGAGGAGCCAAGACCGTTAGCCTTGTGCCACTGTTCACCGAGACTCGCAAGTTTGCCTGTTGTGGGCGACGCCACGCGGGTAAGAGCCGAACGAGAAGCGGTGATGAGCTACCCATGGTTCGGCAAGCGTCGGCGATGAGAGAGAAAAGGGGAGGAGAGAGGAAGGGGGGGGGTGGAATATTGGAAGGGCCGGCAGTAGACAGCAGGACCAAAATATCACGGGGCGTGGGCGGTATGTGCTCCCTTCCCACTTCTTCAAGTCCTTGTGGGACGCTTGCAGAGAGTGTGAGGGCGCGCGAAAGGTCCTGCATGGTGATCATGCCGGGAGGCGCGCCCCGCGATGTAACGAGGAAAGTGAGGGAGACAACATGCTGCCTTCCGCGACGGCTGAAAGTCGGCACCGTACCGGCGTCTACCATTGAACTGTGACGGACGAGTTCTTTCGGTTGGCGCGAACGTAGACGACGCTCCCTGGTGAACAGTGCCAGCTCTTGTTGGCGCCGAGGGTTCGCGGGAATTTGAGCGCCACGAAGAGTACAAACCTTGTCGGGTGACCTTCAATGATCGCGTCGAGGAGCATTGTTTGACGAAATATGGGTGGCACAGCACAAGAATTGGCCGAGGAAACCAACGACGGCGCTAGTCGACCGACGTTGTCAAGGCCTCTAACTGCGATGCTCTCGTGGTTTCTCGATGTTCAGCGGTTGTAGTTATGAGGAACGATTGACCTCGAGGTTTCCCTGCCAGCGGTCGTCTTCTCGCCTTCCTCCTCCACTTGATCGGCCTAGCTTGGCTCCCGGCATCACCCGACTCTGCTGACCGAAATTGAATCGAATGTGGTGCCGAAAGTAGTACCTGTGGAAGTCGTGAGTGCTCGAATCCACCTCCCACGAGGTGGCGCTTAAGAATCTTAGCAGGCTGGAGAAACACATCGCAGAGACTCTTCACCGGTGAACCTCTGGGGCACTGGGGTTACCCAAACTTCAGCATGGTGCACGGGAGTGAGAATAAGCGAAGGCGGTGGCTTGCTTGCGGCGGTCCCGACAGATGTTGCTTTGGAGTTTGCCTAGAGGAATGGGCCGTGCCGTACGGATACTTGTCGCTTGACGAGACAGTGAGACTCGACGAGTAAAGGGCTGAGTTGAATGCTGTGCTCGGAAGCCCGTAAGATGGGAGAGAGTCTTGGCCGAGGGATTATGCTTCTATTGCTTCCTTTCGAGAAGCGTAAAAGGTTACACAGCCCGGGGGTACCTGGCTTGCACCACGGCGAGGATTCCTCATGTGTACGCTCGCTGTGGCTAAGGGGACTCGAGTCAACACCGCTTCTTCCTTTTTCTCCTGCAGTATCAGGGATCCTTGGGCCTGGTTAGTTCTTTTGATGTGGGTTTCCAAGGCCCTAATGTGCTCGGTGTGAGCATGTTGGGCGGATCGGCATGGTTTTTGATGCAACTACCCGAAGGTAGGTCGAGGTCGCAGGATGATTGCTGGAACAGCTGACATCCGTGATGTCCGGACCAAATTCCGATATGCGATTCGGCAAAAACATGAAAGGTGGTCTTCATTGTCATCCTAGAATAATAGTGTTGGCTAGTAGAGTTGAGAAACTGTAGTCGAGTCTCGGTCTTGATAGGTTAGATGTTTTCGGTACAAAAAGAACCCCTGCGAAAGGCGAGTTGAGGTTGAAGAAGTCAGGCAACATGTAACCGAGAACGAGGTATCAATGACAATTCCTCCCAAGGCAATGGCGAAGTGGCATGAGGCGCCATGTGGCATGCACAGGTCGATTCCTGTACCTCCTCCGGGCTGACGTCAATATCCGGACCACTTCGCCGAGCAGATACTCAATCGATGCTCGTCAGAAGCCGCCATGCCGGTAGGTAAACTTCCCAAAGAGGACAAGCAGAATAAGGCGGCATATGAAGTATCACACTTGCCTCTCACGCCATTCGTTGGTCCGCAGGATGAAACGAGGCAACCTCAATGGCAGCAATCGGTGTGATCACAAGACCCGACGAGCGGTTTCCCCCTGTGATGTGTTGATGGAAGTCAACGGCCTTGGCGATGATGCCCAAGACCACCTCGGAGACGAAGCGGTGAAGAATGGATGCACCTGCATCTGAACGACTTCTTGCTTTGTCAAGCCTCCCGGTAATAATGCGTGGTAGGTACGTCCCTAGAGTTTCCTCTCTCTCCATCCCGATATGTTGCCGCGGGGGAAAAGTATAAAACATAAACCGCCACCTTTCTTGCCTCTTCTTCCACGCAATCTTCATAATCATCAGAAAGTCTTGAATCATCAGTCAGAAATTCACATCCTTTGCGCTCTGAAGCAGTGTGCTACTCTTACCATTCTCTGCCAGCGGATTACAATATACACTGCCGACAACATGGTCGCCGACGAAGTCTGCGGATGCATCGAAGATAGATATGCGGCCAAGTGGGACTTCAGAACCTGCACCCATTGCTATGGGCATGAGAGGTACGCATTTCGATATCGCTTAAGTGTGGCCAAGAACTAGGACTGAGTGCGTCTTATAGAGAACCTTGCAGCACCTGCGGTTCCCAAGGAGTCGTCAGATTCCCATGCACCCATGGCTCAGGCAGGGACAGATCGCGTAACTCTCATCCTCGAACTGGAGGAGCACGTCCAGACAAACGCGGCCCCAGAGGCCCAACCAACGGGGGGAAGGAGTTTCTGCCAGATATCGGGAAAAATGTCGGGTAGATCCTTTCAGCTCTGACCCAGCAAGGGGTGCCCGTGTAGTTGTGCTCGTATTGGGAAGTTGTGTTATGAAAGAAAGCGGCAAGGTCTCGGCGACCGAACAGGGTATTCTTGGATGGAGTTTTGGGTCCTTTGGATGTTTGGTTTCTGCTTTTTTGGACAATGACGGTTTCTTTTGTCCCTGCCGTATTTGGTCCCAAATAACATGTGGCAGCCCTCAGGGCAGAGAATTACCAGAAGCCCCGATAGTGAACACTCTTACATGGCATCTTCGGATGACGCATGCTGTGAAGTTAGATCGACCTTTGAATTGAACCGCTCGTATGATTCTCAACCCTTGAAAATCAGATCGTAGGAATAAAGGGTTTGGCCGGTCGCAGGTAAGTTGAACCGCCAAAGTAGAAGTTGTAGCACATGGGTAAATGGCGAGCACGTCAGAATCTCCCGGCTGAATTACAAGCGGCTGATCCGATGAACCATCTCGTACAGTAACGTTGCCTCGCTTATCCAGTACAGCGGGACCAGTGAGGCACATGGAAGGGTCGTGCGAGAACAAGAATCTCAGACGATAACACGCGCCCGTGATGTCCTTGAACAGTGCGGAATCAACCGGTGGTAAACGACCTGCGGGATATCCAGCCGCCAGGGGGGGGGGAGACCACAGCTTGGGCTTCGGCACACGAAAACCAGATTCCGGGTTCTGATGTGTCTGGCAGCTGGTTGGTCGTCGGGATATAGCCGGGCCCGGGGAGCATCTGCGTCGCTTCCGAGGTCAGACATGCTCTGGGAGCAACGTGCTTCGCATCATTCAATACTCGCTAGACACAAATGCTTGGGCGCGAGTGCCGCGTTGCACAACAGGGACATTCGACCTGATAAGAACGCCAGCCGGGCAGAGAGAGGTATCGCAGTCGAAAAGTGCGCGTGCTTCCCGGCAGCAACCATGTCATCGTGAGCTTGGCAAGACTGACATGCCGGCTAGGTTCTGCGGCCCTGCATTCGATAGACTGGTTCGACAGAACGTTGATTGCGTTAGCGTTTTCAGAAATAAGATCATACATTGTGCATGAAAAGATCTTGGTTTTTTTTATAATTACCATCGGCAAATAATGTACAAATTGCCGAAAACCAACGATCTTGGTTCTTTTCTCGCAAGAAATAGACGGTGAAACGGCTGGGTTTCTGTACAGGCAGATGACAGTGTCCGCCTGAAAGTCGAAATACGGATGAAAAAGACAACGAACAGAAGCTACCGAGATCCATGTTTTGGGAGCAGGTTTGGTCGAACTAATTCTGGTTGGTAAGGAGGAGAATCTCAACGTCAGGCTAGAAAGGAGTCTTTCCTAGCCACTTTTCGGATCCGAATGGCACCGTGCCGTCAAGCCCGAAAGGCCTCATTCCTGAGAAGTGACTGATGCGCCCACGGGATCTGAGAAGGTGCGTGGCTTGTTGCACTTACTCCGTGCAGGTCCTGCGTCGAGGTTCCCCGATTGTGGTCCGGCGGCTGCGCGAGGCCTCGTCCTGATGATGGGATTATTCGTGTTGCCAACGACACGTATATGAGTTCCGGGATTCCCAAGTGCGACGGTCGTACCCATCCCGAAGCCCAACGCTGTCCTAGCGGCCACAGTGTCGTGTTGGGAACGTCTGCGGGCTTCGATTGGGACCATGTCAAGAAACAATTGACCCGAGTTACACGGCCTGGTCGTCATGTGGCCATGGGCCGTCTCTGGCTCATCCGATCAACCCCGAGATCATGTCATTCGAAATTGTAATACATGTATTGTATACAGCTGTATCTGTGCAGTCGAGAATGGCAGTCGAATTTTGGAGATGAAGTAGCGATGCCGGAGATGTTGTAGCAAGGAGGAAGTTGCAGATAGAGGGTGGTGTGAGAGGTACGTACCTGTTGGACAGGGGATACTTCCCGAAGTCTTGCCGAATGCTCCAGGTGGGTCTTGTCAGGACCTTTGGTGGGGCCGTTCTGTTAGGAACTGATGGGAAGCTCCAGCACCGGTAACTTCCTCCAACCAGCCGACTGTCGCGCATTGTGGAGGGGCAGTATCCTGGTGGTGATCCAGCGCAACTCAACTCTCTCCATCGTGTATACCATTACGGGTTCCTCATCACAACTTTTCGGTACAAAATATATCATGAGATAGCAGAGGCTCAGGCTTCATTCATCACAGTAACCATGTCTGTGATTCTCTGCACAGGTAAGTCAGCCGCTCTTGCGCGCAATGCGCCTCTGCCTCCTGCCTCTTGCCTCAGTCAAAGGCTTGCAAAGGATGGATGCTAACAATCGGCAGCGGGTTACGACCACACAATCAGGTAATTTGAAAATCCATATGGAAAGAAAAGATGGAAATCTATTAAAAGAGAGAAAGAGAAAAAAAAGTCAAGATTGCTCAGCTAACCACTCCTCCCCAATTCAGATTCTGGGAAGCTCTCTCCGGCATCTGCTCCCGCACGATCCAGCACCCCGACTCCCAGGTCAACCGCCTCTGCATCTCCCCCGACAAGCGCTTCCTCGCGGCCGCCGGCCACCACACGGTCAAGCTCTACGACATCAAGTCCACGAACCCGAACCCGCTGCTGACCTTCGAGGGCCACACGGGCAACATCACCGGCGTCGCCTTCCACTGCGAGGGCAAGTGGATGGTCACCAGCTCCGAGGACGGCACAGTCAAGATCTGGGAGACGCGCAGCGGCCAGGTCCAGCGCAGCTACAACCATGGCTGCCCCGCCAACGACGTCGTCATCCACCCCAACCAGGGCGAGATCATCAGCTGCGACCGCATGGGCAGCGTCCGCGTCTGGGACCTGGCCGAGAATAACTGCTCGCACCAGCTGATCCCCGAGGAGGACGTCTCCGTCTCGAGCGTCACCGTCGCCAGCGACGGTTCTCTTCTTTGCGCCGCCAATAATGGAGTAAGTCCCAGCCCTTGTTCCTTCGACCTTGCGCGCCGCGAGGCAAGCCGCTGACTGACCCCGAAAACAGGGTAATGTGTTCGTCTGGCAGCTCTTGCAGGTCTACGACCGAACGCAGCTCCTGCCCATTACGCACTTCAACGCACACAAGGAGTACATCACCCGTATCCTCCTCTCCCCCGACGTCAAGAAGCTCGCGACCTGCAGCGCCGACCACACCGCCCGCATCTGGGAGGTCAAGGAGACCGAGCCCAACCCCGAGGAGGAGCCCAAGCCGTTCCCCCTCGAGGCCACGCTCACCGGCCACCAGCGCTGGGTCTGGGACTGCGCCTTCAGCGCGGACTCGGCGTACCTCGTGACGGCCTGCTCGGACCACTACGCCCGCCTCTGGGAGCTCCACAGCCAGCAGATCATCCGCCAGTACAACGGCCACCACCGAGGCGCCGTCTGCGTCGCCCTCAACGATTACTCAGAGTCCGCTAGATAAGCGACTTTCGAGTCTTCTTTTTACAGGGCGGCCAAGTTTTCGGGTTTCTGGTCGGTTTTGTTTGGTCTATTCAAAAGGGCTTTGGCTTCCATTCACGTTTGTAAACTGCATTTCCCCTTCGCTTTGGACTTTGGGGACCGGATTTGGCGGGGCGTCTGGAAATTCGTTGGTATCACGCGGCAAAGTGAGCCGCGGCCGTCTGCGTTGGGATGAAAACATCTCACCTGCAGAATTCAGGGTAGCTAAGGTAGCTGCTTCTATGAACATTATGTGCACGATTATGACACTCTGTCTAGGGGGGCTTCGCTGATCCTGACTCCAAAACGCCGAACACGCTGCAAAAACATGTTTGTGTGTGTGCGCCTTTCCCAGAGGTAACCCTACCACCCGTCGCCCCAGCCGTCGTCGTCATCCTCTTGCTTAGGTTTTAAATCGATCTTCTTTGCCACTACAGGTTTCGCGGCGGGTTTGGCTGCGGCGGGCTTTTTGGTGGCGGTCGAGGACTTGGCCAGCCCCTTGGGCAGAGGCTTGCTCGACCCACCCTTCTTCTGAGACTGCGCTGCCAGCCATCCCGCAAAGTCAGGCTCTGATCCGTCGTCAAATGGCGTCGCGCTGGCGGCGGTGTCCTTCTTCGCCGCGGGCTTGGCGGTCTCGGACGGCTCACCCCACGCGTCGTCGCCCATGTCTCCCCACGCGTCGCCGTCGTCAACAGGTTCGAGGTTGAAAGAGTCCGCAACCACAGACGAGGGAGTCCGCGACATGGGAGGGGGAGACTTGACAGCCTGCCTGTGCAAAGCAGACGCGGAGGAAGTGGTAGGCCGCTTGGACTCAGGACCAGGCGACGGCGTGGGCTTCGGAGAGGCAGTGCCTGAGCCGGCAGAGGTCTGCATTTCTCCGGCGGCCGAAGACAGCTTATTGGTGAACGAAGAGATGGCCCAGCCAGCCCAGGACGAGGCTGCAGAGTCGCTGGGTTGGGGCGTGCTCATCCGGGGAGCGCCGGCACCTTCGGCGCCCTGGGGTGGCAGCGCCGTGTCTGGCATAGCGGCGGCGGCCTTCTTGATCTTTTGCATGTACACCTCCATCGTCTTCGTGGCCTGGTCGCGGATGAGCTTCTCCTTGTCGATCAACAGCGGACACAGCACTGGCATGATCCTCAACGCGACGTCTTCGTCAGTGAAGTACTCGCCGGTCACACCAAGAGCCATCAGTGCCGCGTTTCGTGCATGCACGAACGGATCCCTGAGGGATCTGGTAAAGGCGGCAATGAGAACCTTGCTTCGCGACGAAGAGCCGAGGTTCTTGGCAATCTTTCCAAGACAGATGGTCGTGTTCGTTCGGATGCCTGGCTGCTCATCGTTCGCCGTCTTGGCAAGGTACTTGAGCAAATCTCCGTTGATTGTCCGGTCGGAGAGTTTCGAGATGATCACAAGAACGGATTTCAACGTCTGCTCACGCACGATCGGCGCAACGTCGGTAAAGCCGGTCACCAACTGAGGGAAGATCTTGTCGTTGACAATCTTCTGCGGAAGCCGGTCGATCATCAACGGCAGGCTGTCGAGGAGGCAGACACGAATGGCCCTGTCCGGATTTGAGAACAGCCGAACAACCACTGGTGTGATTTTGACATCAAAGTCTTCGTTGGAAAGCTTGGCGGCAATTTTCATGACAACACTGAAGGCCTTCGGACCACCACCGCCAAACTCCACTGACTTTATTAGCTCCGGAAGCACCTTCATTTTGAAGAAATCTTCCGGGAAATCGTCTGAAAGTTGGTCGAGGTCACTGGAGGAATTAGCCAGGGAATCGACAATGCAGGCCAGGAAGACTCACTCAAGAAACTCTTCCCTCTCGGTTTCAGTCTTGACGCCGAGATTTTCGATGCCCTCTGTCAACTTGATGAGGGGGCTATCGAAGAACGAGCCACTACGCTGGCCCTGCTCCAAAAAGTGGCCGACACTAACACGAGCTTTGGAGTTCGGGTTTACCAGCCGCTTGTAGCTTTGTTGCATCGTTGGGGGGATGTTCTTCGTCTGACCAGCTTGATCAGAGCCCATGAAGTCGCCGTTGAAGACTTCGAATACCAAACATCCAAAGCCGAACGAGTCGACGGCAGAATGCGGACTCTTCTTAATTGCTTCCCAACCACCACGTGCAATCTCAGGGGGAGCGTATCTTCCAGAATCTGGGACCAGACTGCCATATGTCTTCAAAAATCAGCGCTGTCGTTTTCGGGTCTCGCGCGGAGAAACGTACGTAAATCACAGCATCATCTTCCTTGACGCTGCTCAGAACTTCAAAGCCGCTCATCTTCCACTCCCCACTCTCGGACGTGTAGATGGAGCCGACTCGAAGGTTGCCATGTATCGAAGACGCCTCATCGTTGATGAACTTGACTGTACGCTGGAGTTGGTAAGTCGCCATACCTAGAGCTTCGCGTCCAGCCGACACCTACCGCAATGCTGCTCAAGCCCCATTTTATGGTCTCAGGGGTGAGACTCTTCCTCTTCACGTGCCACCTTAAAGGCACAACGCGTTCGGTCGCAATATATATGTACGTATCGGTCTGGGGGTCTTTGTGAGATGGTATCTCGGCTGGCCAGAGGGCGAGCATACCTCCACTGTGTCCAACACCTTGATGACGCCGGGGTGGCGCAACGTCCGAAGCTTGCGCAAGGCATTCTTAGCCAGGGGCAGTCGAGACTTGTTCGCGGCGACATCGAAGGAGAAGATACTGCAGTTCGACCCATCTTCCTGAAAAAAGCACACGAGCTATCAGCAGCGTCGACGGCTGGTTGGGCAGCGAGACGTACCCGCTTGGTGCCGTTGTTCAGTGTCCAGATGGACTCGTCAATGTCTACTTTGTCGCCGAAGCTATAAGGGAACGGTGGCCCTTGTGCTATGGCAGAGGCGACTGCCGACTTGAGGAAGTTCATGTCGTTCGATCCGGTTCGGCGTGTCTTTGGTACAGTCGAGAAGAAGCTTCGCGAAATGAAACTGGTCTTGGAGTTGTTCGATCGCTATTAAGGGCTGAGACGTTGCAATACGCCGCTTCTGGCGCACACAGGGAGCTTCGGGCAATTTGGCGACTTGATAGTGGACCGCAGTCGCTGAACAGGGGCCACCACAACACCGACAGGCGACAGCACAACGAAGCTAGCAGGGCCCCGCGCTAATCCGCTTTGGATGGAGGGGTGCATCGGCAACGAGATGTTCCGTAGCCGATTGGTGGTGGGTCCGGGTTGTGGAACGAGAAGCTCCCCGTCGTGCCGTCGCTAAGGAAGCTAGGCAAGGATTACCCCGAGGTCCTCTCCAGCAGTTCAGCAACCAACACTTCACAACCTACCGACGCGAGGCGAAAGCCTCAAGAGCGCTCTTTGCGACGCGATCAACGCCTGCACTTGTCCTGGAATTTCTGTTGGATCCTGGTCTACTAGTTGCCTCATCAGGTAATAGCAATTTTTTCTTCTGCGGGTTCAATCACTCCTTCCTCAACACCTTTTGGGTTTACCCATGAGAAAGCGCGACCCCAAGTGGGCAGAGAAGGTAGGCCCTGGAAGGTTCGTCAACGCTTCCTTTTCTTTCCTTCTGCAGTTTGTCACTTCGACCTTTTCTTTCCCTTCCTACCTCGCGCGCGCGATGATGACTACTGGTAAAAGGTCCGATCGAAAAGGATCCTTCTGGGGTTGGAGTCTTGTCTTGTTCCCAGCGCATGGTTCGCTCTTCGGAGTAAGCCACGTCTTCGTCTCCGCAACATCTTCGCTCACTGAAGTACTGCGCGTTGCATGTGGCCTCGCCAATTCCACAGCCTCATGCTTTCGGGACGAGGAACGACATGAGAAGAGCCTCATTTGGAGTCCAACTTCTGGCTGCTCCGACGGAGTTGGACCAAAGGCCGAGGCAAACAGGAGGGTTCAAGACAAGACTCCGAAACCGCTGCGATCCCCGATATGAAGACCACTAAGAAACTGAAAAGACCTGAGCGCGATTATTCTCTTCACCTTCTGTTTTAGTCTCTCCCTCTCTCTTTCCGCCTCTTCACCTTTCGCTGCTGACACATCTTTAGCGGCATTCGGTCTTGACTGCCGACCGTTGTCAGGCCCTCCGGCATGCGCACTTGTCCGTTTCATTTCAGGCTTTCGGATCATGATTCCAGGTCGGTATCTGGCGACACTTTATGACCGAACTACTGCTGGAGACCCGATTCAAACCTCTGGGCGCATTCGACACTGCCTTGGGGGGGCTTTGTGGAAATGGCTGATCCCGAACAACACAAAACCCGGCGGTGTACATCCCCTGGATGCAGATCAGTAGTCTTGAACAAGGACAGCGAGAAATGCCTGCTACATGACGGCCTTTTTAACCGCAATGGACCCCGACGAATGCACTCAGACAGCCGCAGCCCTTCGGCCTTTCCGATTCCATCTGCGAATGTCGTGAGTCGTGACCCTCAAGTTCCTCAAGTCAATGTCAAGGGCGAATCTTCTCGAGATGGACGTGGGACATCTGGTCGAGGGACAGCAGGAACAGGCATGAGCTCGACTCCAAGCTCAATACCCAGGAACACCAATCTTCCACCAGACCTTCAGATCAAACACGGATTGACAGCTAGGAAATCAATTTCGTCCAATGGTCTGTCCAAGAACCGTTCGGAGATGACGTCGACGGAACCGAGAACTGTGCCCTCCAACCCTTTTCAAAGACCTCCTCCATCGAAATCTTCTTCATCGAAATCAAGGCTTGAATCGGAAACACGACTTTTCCGTACTTCTAGGCCACCCTTACAGTCTCCGAAGCGGCCAGATTCTGCGCTGCTGGGCAAAACGGCTCAAAATGGAGTACAGCTAGATGCCAAAGTTGGCATGAATGGCCAGGGCCAGCATAGGGCCACAGTAGACGATTATCCGGATGAAGAAGCCCAGCCGGTGACACAGTACGATATGGGCACCGGTGCCTCTGCAGGCCCTGGCTCCCCCTCGCAACTGGGTGCTGCCGGCCGGCGGAGCAGAACCAAGGAGGCGGCCAACCCCATGAACAGTTCGACTGGTCTACCCAAGGACAGAGACTTCCGATCGCTATCAGTTGTCAGAGCCGGATGGGGACCGCCAACGCGCATTAAGACGGCACCCCCAGTACCATCATACAAACGCAGAAGAGCTGACAGCTCGAGCTCTATTTCTGCGTCGACTTCATCATTCGATTCCGACGACCACGGTGGACAGGATGGAGACGATGAGGGTGATGAGGATGATGAGGATGATGAGGATGATGAGGATGATGAGGACGATGAGGATATAGTAACACAACCCATGGCCTCAACGCAAATCGCCGTGAATGGCCAGGGTTTGTATACCGGAGTCACGGGGGCGTTTGGTGCTGTGAAGGAACCCCAAACGACACAGACGGACCTGGTCAATGGCGGCATTCAAGCAAATGGCTACAACCATAATGGGTACTTCCCTACCCGCAACACGGTCCCAAGTCTAAGTTTTGAAGGCCCACAACTCGGAAACGGCGTTGTGCTTCCCACTATCGAGCAGGACCACCGCCAACCACACGCAGCTGCAGCGTACGCTCATCCCACACAGACGTCTGTCCTGAGCAGCCTGACCAACGGCAAACGTGGTTTCGACGCTGCCACGTTCGACACCAACCTGTACAGTCAAGCCGGCGCCTCCAGCCCTCCGCCAGGCGTGTTCGTACCTGCGCGCGGTTTGGGCCCCGGGCCTATCACAGAAGTGAAGCAACTTATCGCGCCGGAGAAGGTACTCTACATGCACATTGATCCTCGAATCCACTGGGCGCACGACCATTCGGAAGAGTGGTACGAGCGGAAGATGGAAGAGATCAAGGCGCGAGGCGGCCGCAAGGCCAACTTTGGCAAGGCGGCCCAGCGGATGCGGAAGCAGCGGCTGGCGGATGAGGCCGCTGCCGCCTTGAGGAAGAGCAGAAAACGCCCTCACCACCGGCCGCCCGAGCCGTGGTCCCATCACAGGCCCCTCGACTTCGCCGACGTGCCGAACGAGGAGCTCCCACGCTACGTACGCAATAATCCCAGCTGGATGAAGGCTGTGGAATGGATGCGGAAGAACCGTAGGCTGAACGATGAGGTTAACAAACAGGCCGCCTCGCTCATAGCCGAAGGCAGACCGTGGAAGCATTTGTTTGTCAACAAGAGAGCTAAAAGAGCGTGAAGCATCGCGAGACTCGACCATCGGGAGGAAGATTTTTACTATTATGCTGCCTCATCCCCTAGGGAGAGAAGAAGCAACAACGCGACTTTGTACATGATGAGCCATGAGAGAGAGGCCACTATGACGAGAAGAGTTACGCACATATGGGGCGGCATGCATAAGAAGACGATAAGGGACACGGAGGGACAGTGGAGGAGAGACGGAGTGAGTGGAAGAGCATGGAGTTCCGGACCTGGGCCGCTCTTGTTTCTGCTTTTATTTTTTTTATCATCGGGTTTGTTTTCTGGAGAGGGTGGTTCTCGTTTTGAGTTTCCTTGCATCATGATACCTGGGCCTTGTAAAGAAGACCATGTTTTTAGTCCTAATACGGTGGTTGGGGAAATATCATATGCACATATGATATGATAAGAGGACGGAGAGGGGAGTTACTCGGTCCTAGAACCGGCTCCGATAGCCCACCGCTCTCCCCTCCGTATAGGTAGACCCAACAACGTCCGTTTCAAGCTTTTAGAACGTCGCCATCACTTACAAGCCACGAGTGTACTGTTGTGTGTCTTTTCCCAAGTCATTTTTCTCTTTTTCTATTGCTCCTCTAATCCAACATCCATAGATAGGCCAGCCATAGATAGGCTATTTTCGAGTCTCGCAGAAGCAATCAAAAGTCTGTTCTGCAGCAGGTATATACAAATCGTCCGTTTTTGTCTTCGCGTCTTCTTTTCTTTTTCCGCCCAAGAACCAAACCCATAAAAAAGAAAGAACCCTAGAGAGCAGCAACAGGGGGGTCAACATAAAAAAGCAAATCAGAGCCCCGCCAGTGACACGCATACATGGACAAAAACAGCCGCCCCCCCCCGCCCTTCTTTCTCCCGTTTTCAAGGGTTAGGGTTAACGTTGGAACCATTTCATTTGTCGTTTGATTTCAGGCATCTCGACCCAATCAAGCCTGGTTGCGCTTGGCGAGCATGCTAAGCGCGCTGCCGGCGAGGATGAAGCCGGCCTGGTCCTTGGTGACGGCGTGCAGCGTGGGGATGCGGACCTCGGAGCCGTCCTTCTTCTTGACGAGCAGCTCGACCTTGCCCTTGCCGCCGTTCTGGAGCATCTTGTACAGGCCGACGGTGCTGACCTCGTCGCAGGCGGCGATCTTGTCGTAGTCGGCCTCGTTCTCGAACGTCAGGGGCACGACGCCCTGCTTCTTGAGGTTGGTCTCGTGGATGCGGGCGAAGGACTTGGTGAGGACGACGCGGGCGCCGAGGTAGCGCGGCTGCAGGGCGGCGTGCTCGCGGGCGCTGCCCTCGCCGTAGTTGTGCTCGGCAACGACGAGCCACTCCTGCCCGCGCTCCTTCCAGCGCTGCGCGAGCTCGGGGATGGTGTGCTTGGAGCCGTCGACGTCGTAGGCGGCGTTGACCTCTCCCGTCTCCTGGTTGACGGCCGTGTTGAGGGTGTTGGTGCTGATGTTGGGCAGGTGGCCCTTGTACTTGAGCCAAGGGCCGGCGGCGGAGATTGTGTCGGTGGTGCACTTTCCGGTGACCTTGACGAGAACCTTGAGGCCGCTCAGGTCGCCCTCGGGGAAGGGGGGGAAAGGCTCGAGGAAGGCCAGGCGCTCCGAGGTCGGGGAGATGGCGACCTTGACCTCGGGGCTGGGCTTCTCGGGGGAGATGGACTGGAGAGAGGCGACGCCAGACTCGAACGGGGTCTTGGGGTTCTCGAGACCCCTGGGGGGGTCGAAGCGGAACTCCTTGCCGTCGGCGGTCTGGAGCTTGTCGGTCATGGGGTTGAAGGTGGTGGATCCGGCGTAGGCCATGGCAGTGACGATCTCTGGGGAGGCGAGGAAGTTCATGGTGCCCGGGTTGCCGTCGTTACGACCGCGGAAGTTACGGTTGTACGACGTCAAAATGGCGTTGAGCTCGCCCTTGGGAATGTCGTCTTGGCGCTTCCACTGGCCGATGCAGGGACCGCAAGCGTTGGAAAGGACGATGCCACCAGCACCCTCCAGGGTCTGAAGAGTGCCGTCACGCTCGAGAGTGGCACGGATCTGCTCACTGCCGGGAGTGATGTAGAAGGGGGCCTTGGGCTTCAAGCCGGCCTTCTCGGCCTGCTTGACCATGCTCTCGACCTTGGTCATATCCTCGTAAGAGCTGTTGGTGCAGCTGCCGATGAGACCGGCGGACAGAGCCTCGGGCCACTGCTCGGACTGAACGGTGGACTTGAACTGGGACAGGGGGGTGGCCAAATCGGGGGTGAAGGGTCCGTTGATGTGGGGCTCCAGCTCCGACAGGTTGATCTCGATGACCTGGTCGTACTCGGCGCCCTCGTCGGCTCTGAAGTTGAAGCTTCCCCAGTTCCTGTAGCCCTCGAGGGCACGGTGCTGGGCCTCTCTGCGGGTCTGGAGCAGGTAGCGCTCGGAAGCCTTGGTGTAGGGGAAGATGGAAGTCGTGGCGCCGACTTCGGCGCCCATGTTGCAAATAGTCGCCATGCCGGTAGCGCTGAGCGTCTCGACGCCCTCGCCGAAGTATTCGACAATGAAACCAGTTCCTCCACGCACGGTCAGCTTGCCAGCCAGGCTCAGGATAACATCCTTGGGGGAGACCCAGTCGTCCAGCTTGCCAGTCAGCTTGACACCCAGAACGCGAGGGGCCTTCAGCTCCCAAGGAGCGCCGACCAGCGCCTCAACGGCATCGGCACCACCGACTCCAATAGTGATAGTCGACAGACCACCAGCGTTGGGGCTGTGGCTGTCGGTACCCAGCATCATGATACCGGGCAGGGCGTACACCTCCAGAACAGTCTGGTGGATAATGCCTGCACCGGGGGGCCAGAAGTCCATTCCGTACTTGCGTCCAGCGGACTCCAAAAAGTCAAAAACCTCCTTGTTCACGCTGATTCCGTCGACGAGATCGCTCTCGGCGCCCTTGGAGCCCACGATCAAGTGGTCACAGTGGATACTGGCGGGGATGGCGGGCTGGGCGAGGTTGCAGGACATGAACTGCAGCAGAGCCATCTGCGCCGAGGCGTCCTGCATGTTGACTCGGTCCGGGTTGAGCTTCAGGTTCGCGGTGCCTCGAACGTTGCGGCCATTCTCAGTGTTGGTGAGGAGCGACTCCTCGGGGTTGTCGAGATGGCTGTAGAGGATCTTCTCGGCGAGGGTGAGGCGCTGCTGCTGTCCGAGGACGTGGCGGACCTTGAGCAGGTTGTCGTGGAGCTTGCGGTAGGTATCGGGCTTGACAGACTTGGGCAGAAGCTTGCGCATGTCGGCATCTTGCTGCTCAATGTCCTGCGTCGTCGCGAAGGTTCTCCTGACCGGCAGGCACGAGGAGGCGGAAAGGTACGGTCGTGTGCGCGTGAGGAGCCGCTGCCATTGTGTCAGTCCCGCCATTGCGGCATCAGGGTGATCAAGAGCGAAGACATACCCTCGCGGCGCCTCCAGTTCGACTGGCAAGCTCAATTGGTGCCATTGTCGCTGCGCACCTCCCTCCCGAGACTGTGTGTGAATCGTAGTGGCGGGGTGTGGAATTTTTTGGATTGCAAATTGGCGATGTCGGATTGGAAAGTCTGGGGGAGTTTTACACCTTTGTGGGGCAACCCCAAACCATCCTTGTACTGCCGGCACCGGCACCGGCGACACTACGCCGAGCCGCATCCCTGTGCCTTAGTAGAAATCACTCTATTAGAGACAATACTACGGCGGCACGAAATGCCAACCCGATTGGAACTGTAATTGTCAACCTTTTACCATTCAGTTGTATGCTTGCAATGAAAGAATTCCTTCCCCATATCCCAGATGCATATCTATACACAGCCTTTGTAACTCCAATATCTCACATTGATCCGTCCTGCGCTACCCAATGCTCCTCTACTGGTCGTATTCCGAGTTCTTCGTGCCAATGAAGCCTTCATTGCGCTCTCTCCTCCTGCCTCTCACCTCCTTGACCCACTCAGTGAGCGTGTAGCCCCAGTGGCCGGCCACAAGTACGCCGCTGACAACGTTGACAATCTTCATCAAGAACTGCAAGAAGCTCTCTCGGGATTCCTCCACCGACAGCAGGATGGGCTCGATGTCGTACTTGAAGAAGATGCCGGGAATGTTGTGGTCGTCCGTCTCTTTGCTCTGTTCCGTCACGGCATACTGGTTCGTGAATATCGTGTTGGAGGACGACGCCGACTTGCCGACGGTGTAGACCGTAGGCACGACGGACAAGTAGTACTGGAACTTGTGGAAGTTGATGCGGGCAAGGTTGACCGTGCGGTCCAGAGGGTTGACGAGCGAGGGGTAGAAGGGGCCAAACGACAACTCCGAGATGATGTGCGAAAAGTTGAAAGCTGTCCTCTCGTCAGTCAAGTTACGATGCTACAAGTTGAATGCCCAGACGTACCAGCGTGGTCGAGGTGTTCTTGGAAACCGTCCATGTATCCGTGACCTCTGGCGGTGATGTGGAAGTCGCCCTGCACCCTGTTCACGTCCAAGCTACCGTAGACGCGGCAACTGTCGCCCTCGCCCCAGAGCCTCGGGGTCTTCGCCCACTTGGCCCTCTTCTTTCCCATCGCGACAATATCGTGGACGTGCTCCTCTCCGAAGCCCTCTTCCTCCTGCCATCCTGCACCAGTCACAATCTTTCCGGAGCTGTCCCTACCCAGACGGTGGATGCCCTTGTTGTCCACCCACTGCGCCCAGTTCGTGTTGTCCCGCTTCAGCATGTTTCCTGCGAGAATTCTGTCGCCCGAGGCGTCTTGCACGTTGATGTGCAGGTCGTCGCAGTGCATGCGCACGACAATGTCCATGTTGATTTGCATCTCGTGCCCGACGCCCTTCTCAACGGCGAAGTTGTGCGTCTCGGAACCACGCCACCAGCGCGAGACTTCGGTCCAGAACAGGAAGACAGAAATGACTGTCATGGCGACCGTCCACTTGCCGCCGCCAGCCGTGCGCGTCACATATTGCGGTTTCGCCTTGGCTGTGATGAGGGCCTCGTTAGTTCTTTGTCCATTACTTCGAGTATTTACGTCCTTCGCACGGGTCCTCTGTACGGTTCAGGGACAACAGAGCTGAGCGACTTACGAAAGGCATCAAAAGCGCTGACAATGCTTCCTTTCGCCCCGAAGGCATCCTCGTCGAGGTGGTGCTTCTCGTCCCAGCCGTTCATCATGACTGTCAACAGAATGGATGGCCGGTCTTTTCGTGTGTATAGTCCTGTTGCGTATGTTCCAGGGTTCCGACTGATCGGTGACTATCGTCGCTCCTGATTTCGTCTTGGTCGAATGCGCCACAACACAGTTGCGATTCCTCGATTCGTGTCCTGTCTCGGCTCGATGCAAGTGCCCGCCGTAAGATATTCGCCCCGTTACCGCATGCCTCGTCTTCGCTGCCGTGTTTCTTCAAAGATAGACTATAGAGCTGCCAGGAGTTGAGTCGTCAAAGTTCGCCTCCTGGAAAGCTGGTCAGATTGGGTACTCGGCGCAACTTTCGTGAAGTGGGAGAAGTAGCTGCATGCTTGTCTTGAGGACACTTTATCCAAAAGTTGTCTGCAGTTCGAGCCCCTTGTCCAGGGGTCCAACAATGATTGGTGCCGGCCACTAGCGCAGGTGGGCTGAGCGGGACCGGTACATTGGAGCTTTCAACAGGGGTGCAGTGACTTGCGCGCGATGCATCTCCATATCCACGTGCAGCGTGTAAGTCTAGGTGTCGCGGTTACTCTGGGATGTAATTTACTACAGGAATTCAATAGTTACATGAAATCGTCAACGTCCAACATCACTGTTACTTGAGACACACGCGAGTCGGAACAGTAACTTGATAATCACTCGATTGCTGCCTAAAACCTACAAGTACCAATCTGTAATCTGTCATGAAGAGCGTTATCGCAAACGAGTGTCACACCGACCCGCAACTGAGAGAGAAATGTAATCAGTCCTCCACGTTTACACCGGCGATGGTCACTCGATGCGTCGCCCTCGCCGGTTACCGCTCCCAATACAAATCAAATACCCTAATAGCCCTGGGAAATAAGAAACGCAAGGAAAGCCGTGAACCCAAGCGGAGCACCGTTCACTCCGTATCCGGTGGGGAATAAACTAGGCGAGCTGGCCAGACCTACTTGCGGAGCCGCCTTTGTTGCTCCTCGAGGAACTCCTCGTCGGAAGCATCCAGGATGTCGTACTCCTCGTCAGTCATGAAGCCGTCGTCAGAAGCTTCCCACTCTCCCTCCACTACGCACTCCTCAAACTCTCCCAACTCAGAGCTGGAAGAAGGGGCAGCCTCAGACTTGATCTCCTCGTGGATGCTCGAGACTGGCGACTCCTTCTCCAATTTGGGGAAGATCATGTTGCTGCTCTGCATCTCGGCATCAACTTCCTTGGGCTCCTCCTTGGGCTCCTCAACGACTGGCTTGGGGGCCTGGACGCTGACGTCGCACCAAAGTCTGTGGCCGAACTTGAGTCCATCCTTGGTCGTCAGGCGCCAGTAGGAGATTATCTTGCCCTCACGAGCAGGGGTGCGGAGAAGAACGTTGAAGGCGAACTCCTGGCCCGGTGCGAGAGGTGCATAGCAGACGGTAGACTCAGAAGCGGAGACCAGCTCGGAGATACCGGCCGGGTGGTTCGAGTCGACGTGACCCATGTAATCGCCGCCAACAAACTTGACAGAGCATCCGGCGGGCCATGCAACCTCACCGTCGTTGCGAAGAACCCAGGTTTGTTCGAAAACGTGGTTCGGAGGAAGGACGGTGCCATCGGCAACCGTGTCACGGACAAAAACAGCCGCAAGATCCTGCTCAGTGATAGGCTTCTCCGCAACAGGAGGAGCAGGCTTCTCGACAACTTCCTCCTTGATTTCCGCCTTGACCTCTTCAACAATCTCCGTCTTGGACTCTGCAGGCTCCTCAACAACAGGCGCAGGCTTCTCCTCGACAACTCCCTCCTTGGCAGCGGGTTCCGCGGGCTTCACCTCAACAACCGGCTGGGCAGCGTCAATGGCGGTGTTAGCAGTAGTCTCGGTCGAGCGAGATGTTGTGCGACGGATGTTACGGTCGCCCATCTGCTGCATGCGCTGACCATCGCCACGTTCACCGGTGGTGGTGACGGTGACGTGACGGACAGGAGTCTTGAACTTGACAAGAGGGTGGGTCTTGTTGTGAAGGTTAGCGGGGCTCGCCTCGCAGTTAGCACAGAAGTCCGTGTCGTGGCAGACGGTGCACTTGTAGCGAATTCCCGTGATGTAGGTGGGCGCATTGTGCGCGCGGGCACACAGGGGTCCATCGCAGCAGATGCCAAAGTGAACAGAGCGACTGACGGCACGGCTGCGGACCTCCTCGAGAGGCTCGTAGATGGGCACGAAGCGATGGTTGGGGTGAACAAACTTGGAGTTCACGACGCAGTCAGCGCAGTAGTCCCAGTCGGGGCAGTCAAGGCACTTGTGACGAACGCCAGCGATGTACTTGTCGCAGCCGTCGCAAATGGCGTTGTGGCTTTGGTTGCGGCCAGGAGCAAGCTTGACCTGAACATGACTGGGGACATGGGCACCCTCCACGGCGGGAACGAAGGGGTGCTTGGGGTTGTGGCCGTGAGAATCCTTCTCGAAGCAAGCGTGGCACAAGTCGAAATCCGGGCAAGATGTGCAGTGCAAGAAACTGGCCTCGGGAAGCTCGGTCACGCAGCAGTTGCATGTACGCATGCTGTACAAGGCGTTGCTGAAAACGGGGAAGATTCTCTCGGGAAGCTCGGGAAGCAGTTGAGGGAGCTCCGTGACCTTGGTAGCTTCCCGGGCAGGCTCAGTTGCCTTGGCCTTGGACTTCTTCGGGGCAATAGTCTCCGTCGTGCTGTTGACAATCTGGCCGTTCTTGACTACCCTCTTAATAAGCCAATGGTCGACGCCGTAGCAGGTGATACCCTGGTCGACGCAGTTCTGGCACAGATCAAAGTCGCCGTCATCGCATGTAGAGCAGTGGTAGTGCGCATCAGGAACGGTCAGGTCACAGCTGTTGCAGCAAACGGCGAAGTTGGCGCTGGGAACGAGAGCGGGGCAGCTTCCCCAAGAGAGACGCGGAGGAGTGGGAGGGGAAGGTTGACCGGGAGTAGTAGAATCGGCTCCAGAGGCGTTGTTGGCGAACCACTGGTCGCGAGCAGTGATGCCCTCTGAAACGGGGACATCAGCGTTTGCCGGCGTCTCCTCGTCGTTAAGCTTGGCGTGCCTTCTCAGAAGAGAGGCGAGAATAGACGCTTCGAAATCGAGGCCAGTGTCGCTGGTAGGGAGCTCCTTCTTAGGCTCAACGTCCTGGCTAAGGTCGACAAGCGGCTGCTTCGCGGGGGCCTCGGGCTGCTCCACGACCTTGGGGGCGGCGACGGGAGTGCTGGGCTCAGGGACATCCTCGACGGAAACCGGCCTGGGTGCCTTCTTCTCCTCGCTCAACTTGGTCACACGGAGCTTGAGCTTTTGCTTGGCCTTGGCGGCGCGGTAGAGTTGCTTGTAGATGGAGACATTCTGCTTGTCGAGGGTGATGTACGAACCAGCCGAGTCAGAATACCTCTCGAGGACAACATTATCGTCCTGAGTGAGAGTAAGGAGAGCGCGAACCTGAACGATGAGGCGTCAGCAAATACGGTTCAGCCACGGATAGGGCAATAGCCAGCGAGAAATTCCAGGGCTCAGCCAGCCAAAGCTTCCCACAACGGCGAATAACTAAGTATTCGCCAGTTCATCAAAAAAGGCAGCCATCAAGCTGAGGAGATGGGGAGAAGCAAGGGAGTGTGACATACTCTATCCTCAAGAGTGCTGGGACCCATGTCACGAAGAGGCAGCTTGTGGCGGCGAGTCATTCCCTCGAAGTTGATCTTCAGGGTGACCTGGGTGTCTGGCGATGTTGTGTTGGAGGAAGCCATCTTGAAAGGCGTCGACGTAATTGTCCTGGATATTGACTGAGAAGCTCGCGGTCGGCCGGCGGGGAGGGGATGACGGCTCCTGCGAGTGTTTCACGGGCTGAGCGGCAACGCACGGTGCACAAGGCTCGCTCGGTCGGGGTCGAGGGCGTATCCTATTTCAGGTCGACGGATATGAATCTGTGATATATCCTGGATCGTCGGCAATGGATGAAGAAAGAAGTACGCAAAAGCGTTGAAGGGTAGAGGAACCAAGGAAGATGGAAAGCTGGACAGGCGAAGGGACGGTGTGGTGGGAGAGATAAGTGACTTAAAGGATGATGGGTGTCAGTCGTCAGGTGGAGAAAGAGAAGGTGAGCAGACAGGAAGGAGCCTTTTGGGGCTTGGGACTTGGGTCTTGGGAGGGTGGAGGTGGAGGCGTCGGGTGGGGAGGCTAGCCGGGTGATGCGTCTCTGTCTCTGGAAGGTGTCAAGATGCCGACCTCGACTGGTGCGATTTGCGGTGCGGATGCTGCGTGTGAGGTGAGATGGAGGGGGGACGACGGGACGCAGCGACAAACAGGTCCTGCAGGTGACTTGGGATTCCGTACCGGGGAGGGGACAGGGAGCCACTTATGTACAAGTTAACTGGGAGGCCGAAACCATGGTGGCCAGAAGGGGGGAGGATGATGGGATGGGAAGGCACGGCAAGGCGAGCAGCGAGCAACACCTCAGGCCGAAGGGGACCGGGACGGTAGGTACCTAGGCAGGAAGTGGTAGCGTCACTGGCGGTCTTGAGGGTCGTGGCCACAGTGAAGAGCGATTGCGGTGTGGATCTCAAAGGCGGTGGGTGGGGAACCCATGTCGCGGTCTAAGGCAAGGGAGGCAAGGCACACGGTGAGATTCGAACCACCTGGTATGTACCTTCCCAAGGCAAGAAAAGAGAGGCAAAGGAGGCACTAGCAGCGTCTGGTTGGCTGGGAGTACCTAGAGTCCTGATATCCGTAGGTACATTGTATGTATAGGTAGCAGACCGAGATGTGTTGGAATAGCAGTGGGGCGTAGGTCGATAAGTGCCTTGATCGGTAGGTACTTTCTCTGCCTCCGTACTTCCATGCTGTTTAGGTAGTATCTGCCTGAGTGCCTAATTACATAGCAAGCAGGTGGAAAGATACTTATGGCCAACAGGCCACCATCATTTCGGAAGGCAGGAAGAAGGCAAAAAGGCAACCTACTAAAGTGCGATTGGAAAGCTGCGAACTGCTCTGAAGGGACCTTGCCTGGGCGGGGACGGCTGGGAAACAGTACGCTTGCAGAGATAGCATGTGCCGTAGGACAGCCGAGACAACACTAACCGCGTCCATGTCCAAGTGTCAGGTCGACGTAGCGTACCCCAAGTCGCACGCCGTCTCTGCTTAGCAGTATTACCAGCCCGCTGCCCGCTGTCCGCCATTTGCGTCCGCCTTTTGGGGGATCACAACCTGCTCACATGTCACCGCAGGCAGAGACAGGCCACCGAAGCAACCTCCCGGCCAAACCAGTCATCAGTCCTCCCTCCAGGCAGCCCAGGCCAGCTCAGCTCCAGATTCCGTCGGTACAAGATGAGGCAAACGCCTGAATAATTACTGTCTTCTGTCCGTTATTAATCGCGATGGAACACGCTCGAAAGAAGCGGTCAGTAAGAGACGAAAGACGAATCCTCAATCCCCGAGCAATGGAACCTCCCACAATCTTCTTCGCCTTCTCGGCTTTGGAGAAGAAGACGATGACATCGAGAACAACAGCAACAACTGCCAGTACGGCCTCTTCGAGTCACAGATGTCGCCTCTTGGACCTTCTCGCCGTCTCCAGGCAGACAAAGAGCACCGTCACTGAACAGCAGCTCCTATTACAATTCCATTCGATTGGCATCCTCCGCTATCTTTCCTTCGCCTCCGTTTCCCTGTCCTTACTGGCCCTGTCGTTTTCAGGATTCGCACCTACATACATCCCTGCTTGGCTCTGTATTTACCCTTTTCGACCTCTACCCTGGATAAGACGCCATCCGCAGTGCCCATGGGCACATGACGGGGACCTGCCCTGCAAACACAAGACTTGGAATGAGGCGAACTGGAACCTCGCCGCAACATGTTCCTATGTTTACTCACGTCGATAATGCAAAAAAAAACAAAAAAAAATCAACAACGTAGACCACCATAGGGGGGTTCGTTCGCCGGGCCATGCGGCTTCGTTGGAAGAGCCTCCTTGGCCCCTGAATTTTGGGTCGACGGTTTCCCATCTCTTTCACACAATGGCATCTGGCGTTCAGGCGTGCCATGTCACCATGCTGGCTCGACCTCCCGACTTTGCCGCCGCCGTCCGTACTGGGCAATTATGCAGCGCATCGCTGTCCCCGAGAAAACAGCTTGCTGCATAGTTGCATAACCGGTCAGTCGGGCAGTCGGCCACTCTCCTAGGCGGCGAGACAGCACCGCAACCTCCGACCTGTCCGACTTCCAGCCCCCATGCTTGCAAGAGGGAGAGGGAGCACCCAGGGGTGTCCAGTGCTGCGTTTGCTCAGCCCACGCGTTGTCGCCTTCTGCCATGCAGCTATGCAGCAACTACCGGTGCACCGCAGAGAGAAATCTGAGTCGGGCTCGCGGAGATGAACGAGGCGATGTGCTTTGTAGAACACCAGCCTCATGCAGCTCCTTTTTCCTATGTTTTCTTTTCTCACACACAAGCCTCATGCAGCTCCCGCTACCGCATCCGATCTTAGCGAGCCCGGCAGGCTGGGCGGCTTCGATCGGAGCAAGACATGGGAGGGGCGGGTTGTTGACGAGACTCGGAGAGTCATCAATGTCCGTTCGCTCGTCACCTGAGCCGCATCCTATCTCGGTCGGCACGGTATCCACCCGCTAACACAGATGCTGCACTCAGTCACGCAGCAGACAACCCGCAGCGGAGCCATCAGCAGCACGCAATCCTGCGGCCTCCGTGGACTTCCCGGAGCCAGTGGAGAGCATCCCAGGGACGGGACGGGGTAGAGTGCTACAAGCGAATATGAAAGCCGGGAAAAGACTGCCGAGTCTGGCTCGAGTCTTGACTCGCTCGCATGGCACTTTCATCCGTCGCAGATCAAGAAAGAGTCTGTGAACTCAATGGCTCGCAGCTGCCAGCTCCCAAAAGCTGCGGCACCTCAGCTCACCATGGCTTTCTGATCCAGGCCAGCCAGCACCGCCATACATACTCTTCCCTGCAGAAAGCAGCAGCCTTTCATTACTCTCTAACGCCTCTCCTTTCCGAATGTTGCGTGGTATGCAATCCGTGCCTCGGGCCACCAAACTGACTAACACCAATCTCGCATCGCTCTTGTTGTGACAAGCGTCCGTGGGATCAACAAAGGGAGCGCTTAAAAGTCCCTTCACACTGAACAGCCACCTGAAAACCGACCGTAGGGAGGCAGGACCGACGCGACAGCTCATCGTCTACTGTGTAAGTACTATGACTTACAGCAGCGGCGACTACGAACCAACGACAGAGCTCCGCCATAGGTGGGGAAGCTCTCGGTGAGGATGCAATTAGCGTTTGGCGTGGTTGGTTGGTTCAGATCGACAGATGGCGGGGATAACAAGGACGAGCTCAGAGACCCAGGCCAAGGTCCGAGAGCGGTGTCTGCCATGCATGCTGACTTGTCGTCGACCTCACGGTGCTCACCACCTGGCATAATAAGGGGGTGGTGTCTAGAGTGCGGATACTACAGCAGTATCAAACACTACGCCGCGCACTACTTTTAGCCCATGCTCCTAGTCATGCGAACTCAACCCCCGCCTTTTTCCTCCTACATATCAGAGTTCGCCAGGACGGTGTCCTGCCAAGAAAGTGTACTCCAATCACCACATCTCGAGACCAGATGCTGATCTGCTTGAACACTAATTCACAAAGGTAAGGTCGCTTAACCGGAGTCTCCTCAACGGGCAATGCGGGCAGTAGGAATCCTTCCCCGGACCCGAAGCTCGATATGTCGAAGCCGACCACTCCCTACCTTGGGGATTCCGCCGGATACTTTTCCTGCTCCCTTACCCCGCCGTCGCAGCCTCGGCCATCCAATCTTGTAGGCAGGACAGTACGTCAGGCAAGGCACGGACAGTGTAAGCTTTCGCTTTGAAATCGTCCTTTCACAGTCGTCCCATGTGGCGGGGAGTCGACGGAAAGCCTGCGGCAGACCAGGCCACGCTGCGGAACTTCGAGGCTGCCAACAAAGAGAATGGTCCAGACTTTGGGCGGTACGTCATGTTCTCCTCTCCCCTCTCATCGCCCGAGGAAAAGAAAAGACGGGGAAACGTCGAAAACGACGGGCTTGTTTCAGAATACAAGGCTCGCAAAGGAGGGGTCGCCGGCCTTCGTAAATGGGTAGTACTACCACCGCAAACGCGCAAACGCGTGTTCTTCGTGCCTGGCCCGATACAAGCATCAAGCTTCTATTAGTAGGTAGGCAAATAGGCTACTACATAGTACGAAGCCGACACTCATGAGCTACGTTGTACATGGATGGTGGAGGGTGTACGTACCCCGATTACGCACCTCGGCGTGCATCTGCGTGCACTACATGCGGCGAAAGTGGAAGAATACGATGTCTTGCCCGCACCGTTAGTCGACTACTAACTACAGTTTGGAAATAATTTCCAAGGTGCACGCACGGCCTGGAAATACTGAGAAGCGTATGACAACTGTCCTGAAGGACAGGTTTGGTCATGGCGGGCCAGCTCTTGACAGATCCTTCAGATAGCAGTTATGGTTCCGACGATGACGATCAAACCATTCAGCATGGCTTATCACGAGCAGTCACCCTGATTCTAACCTGGCGGACTGGTTGCTCTGACCGTTATTCTCACGCTTTCTCAAGACGCCCCTGGAATGAGACAACGTTCGTCCGTCAAGCTTCCCCACGATCAACACCTCTTGGCACCCGGACAAGAAGCGTCACTGATGAGTATCACACAGTCTTAAAAATCCACGCATGCTAGGAATATGCCACAAATCTGGAACTGGGGCAGAGATTCGGGGCGGGCATGTTCAACTTTCCATGCAAATGTCGACTTTTCTTACGAAGATCGAACATTACAAGACATATGATGACCGGGTGTCTCTTGGGTGTTTCTCCCCAAATCTCGTCACGATGGCTTCAAGTGACACTCCGCCACCGCTCGCGCGTCCCCGTCAGGGTCCAGCCACCGGCGAGTCTCAGCGCCACGCAGGCGAGATGGCGCACTCGTACATGCACGTCGTGAAGAAGGGGACTAAGTATATGGACGACGCCCCCTTTTTATAGTTTACGTCATCGTAAGTCCATCAGCCCGGTATCGCGAGGCGTGGATGGCTTGACATGCACGGTTCTTCGGGCCAGGCCCGAGGCTTGGTGCCCTGACGCCTTCACTTTTCCTTGATATCTTTTTCTTCAAGCCCAGCAGTGGATTTGTCCCCATCTCGGCGAGAGTGACATTAGTCGAACGCCAACAAAACCCATCTCGTCGGCGCTGTTGAGTATGCAGGGCGGGACAACATGGCTGTTCAGCACATGCTCTCTCACTCACTCGCCACACAAGTTTGAATGGTCCAAGTCGTCGAGTTATTACGCTGACTTCTTCCCAAGCATTTGTAATGCTTCGTGAACTCGCCATCGACTTTGTCATGCCATCTCCTCCCCATCCTCTGATAACGGCGGAACAGCCCATCGCCATCAATCCAAGCCACGAGCACCAGCCAGTTTTCCCAAGGCCATCGACCACCCCCGTCCGCGTTGAATGTTCTAGAACCCTCTCAACCATCGACCTTAAAACTGCCCGGTATCGCTCAGGAGTTGGCCGAGAAGCGCTGTTGACTTTAAGCTTCTCCAAGCGGGCCCTCGGCCCCCATCGTGTGGCGCTTTCAACGTTCAATATCCTCACCATCTTGTATGTGCGCTGTATACTTTTGAACGGAAAAGAAGAGGTACATTAAAAAAAAGTAAGAAGAAACTTACATTGTAATCCAGACACTAATTCTGGAGAGTAAAAAACATGTTCTCCTCAAGATCCAGCCTCCTGATCTTTTCATGGCTCTTACCCACCCAGCTGGTATGCGATCAGCGTGACATCGTTCAGCCCGTAATACCGAGTGCTGCAGTCGTATAGCTGGCCTAGGTAGTTTCTGTATCTGCTCTTTGTCCGGACATGTGTCCAGGGAGTTGAACATTTCTCGTACTCACGCGACGAAAGCTTCTGTATTTAATACATTGACGCGCTTGTGTGATGAGATAGACAGCACCGTCAATTCGTACAACAGCAACCGTTCAAGTGTGGCGGCGGCCAGTCTTGTGTTGGTGGATATGCTTCCTGCCGTGTGGCTGTTGGATTGATGTCATCTGGCACAATGTTTCCCAGAGAGTGATACTCTTTTTCTACGCTCTTTCGTCCTTCACTTTCCATCGCGTATTCCATACGGCAATATACAGCCGAAGACGACGTAAAAGAATGCTGTTCCACGAGGGCCCGGACTTATCAACTGTCCTGCAGAACGTCATCCTTCATCCTCTCGCCGAGGAGCTGCAGGACGATGTATGCCAGAGCCAGATATCGCCTGCCCTGGCGGGCCCGAGCGGGTACTCCGATCTCTGGGAGACCACCAACAAGATCCTCGAGTCCTTGGGCATTATGGTCTCGTCTTCCGGAAATGACACTTCGAGGTCATCAAGGCCTTCCGGGAGATGCTCTCCAGGGAGGGGGCGGTCGCGCTGATGACCGACGTCAAGACCATCGGCAAAGATCCCGCGAAGATTGTGTTATTCCAGCGATATCTAGTCGAGACCGTGCTCAAACCCAGTCAGTCACAATAGCACCCTATCATGCTATCTAGACGTACAGCTGACGGATCTCTAGTGAAGCTCCTCCGCGCCGTCACACCCGGCCCGCCAAATCCATCCTCGCCCGAGAACTACCCGGCCGCCATACTCAGGATCCAGCAGCAAGAGTCCCTCG
>WIGN01000077.1:0-143282 GCA_014235955.1 Colletotrichum sojae
GTGATGAACCTCTTTGGGTGTTGGGTTCCCGACTTTGAGCCACAGTTCTACCACGGCCTCGCGGGACAGGTCGACCTGATTCCACCGCCTGATCACCACATGACGCCAGACCACCACCTAACTCCAGGCTGACTTTCATGTCAGCATCCTCGTTGATCTTTTTGCATCCTTTCGCGAGCGTAATGCATTTTAGGCAGATTGTCAAAGACGTAGAGCACCGTCAATCTCTATTCCACTCTAAGAAGAAGTCAACTCAACCCAGATCCTCTCCTGTACAGCTCAATCCGTACCCGGAATTCCCCCCCTCCAGGAACTTGAAGAATGTCAACCGATTCCCATCCAAATCCCTTATCGCGAACTGCCGGTACCCCCACGGCGTGTCCCAAATCGCTTCCACCACCTCGACCGAGCCCCTCTTCACAATAGCCGCGTGAAAGTCGTCCAACCCTTCAGTCCCAAGCGCGATGTGGCACCGTCCGGGCGCGAAGCTCGCCTCATCACCCTCGTGTCGGAAGATGTAGATATTGGCCGCCGACCTGTCGCCCGTGGCGACGGAGCAGAAGTACGGCCGTCCCTTGTCGTCGGACTCTACGCCACCTAGATCAAAGCCCAGTTGCTCGGTGTAAAACTTCACTGTCGCCGTGATGTCCCGCGAGCTTAGGCCCGGGATGATCTTCCAGGCTGAACCGATTCCGCTTGTTGTCATATCGGACGATGGCATCTTGATGGGTGGCGAGGTTGAGATTGGGTCGGGCGTTTGGTTTGTACTCTCTCAATTCGAGAAACTAGGACTTTCGAGTTCGTGCACGTGGTCTTCTCTTCTACGCAAGCTTGCGCTGTTTTGCTCTCCGCATAAGGCAGACAGTTTGATGAAGATGATTCGGATGAGACCTCTCCAATGCGGCGAGTGAAAGAGATGTCTGTGATGATCCGTCTGCCTGTTGGAGAAGGTGCATTTTTCACTTGCACTAGTTCTCGAAGATACGTCATCTCCTGTGTACCCCTCTTTTCGTCCGAGGTCTGTGAGCACATTGCTCTTATTATCGTCAACTACGCGATCGTAAAATTGAGTGCCGTTTAGATATACTGAGACAGGATGTTCTCTGCCTGTCTGGTCCTGCCCTTTTAGGCTTTCTTGGCTCTCATTCAAATTCTATCATCTCCTCTGTATATGACTCGAACTTCTGCTAGATGGTTTCTGTCTACCTTCTGCCTAGTGTTAACGAACTCAAACTCAGATATATCGGATCAACAGTGTTGGTAAAGGTACCCTGACAATACAACCAACCCAGGAATTAGAAGTTTCCCCAACCGGTACTTAGCATTATAGGCTCAGACAAGTCAGCCTCAAAGGAACCTTCAGCGGGCCATCCTCACCGCTTCAACGGAATTTTCAGCATGGCTCTATGCAAGTCGTTATCAATCATTGAATCAACATAGCTAATCTCGTGCTTCTACTCAATTCCACTCGCCTACTCCCTCCCAGTGACCTGATCATACTGCTTCTGCGACAGCCGCAAACAGAAAGGGTCCTTATCGAACCTCGAATAGTCCCACTGCTCAGGGATCTTGCCCCCAGGAAACTTCCCCTGCAGCACGGCGCCGCTGTAGCAACCACCCCCCTTGTACGGCTCAACCTCCGGCAAGTCGGCCCAAAGCCTTCCGGACCGGAGACACGTCGTCATGGCCTCGGCGTGGAGCAAGTGACACGAATTGGTCACCGCGGCCGCCGGCGCCGCCCACTTCCACGGCGAGGCCTGCTTCGACAGGTCTCGGAGCAGCTGCCCGTCGCCGAGCCCCTTGGCCGCCGACCGCGCCAGCGCGACGCGCTCCATGCGCCACCTCTTCATCCTGATGAACACCGCGCCGAGGTCCTGCAGCTCGCTGTCCGCCGTTGCCGAGTGACACGTCTGCGTCGTGCCGCTGCCGAATCGCTCGCACCGCTGGTCCCACGAGAAGCCTTCCGGGCGGGCTTTGTCCGCGAGCCGCATCGACTCGAGAGACTCGAAGTTCATCCCGACGATGTCCGCCTCCGCCTTATCCAGTCCGTCAAAGGTATCCGGCTCGTATACGTTCGTCGCGTTAGTGATGAGCAAGTACTTCGCCTGTCCACAGCCGGGGCTGACCTCGTTCAGGTGTTCGATAGCCCAGTCCGTCGCCTCGGACCCGTTGGGGTTCTCCTCAATCTTCTTCTGCACCTCGGCGGGAACCTCAGAGTTGACGACCCTCGGCTCGTTCATGTCCAGCAGCGTATAGTCGATCCGCCGCTTCTCATCATCCGAATGCACGCCGGCGACGACGGCCCTCCAGCGCGTGTTGCGCATCTCTCGCAGCGACTCGATCGTCTGCCGCAGCGTCCACGGCTCCTGCCAGGGGAAGAGCGTGTGGAAGTCGCGAATGACGACGCACACGTCCACCTGGGTATCGTTGCTGGCGACCTCCTTCGCCATGACGTCGCTCTCGAGGAGCAGGTGCGGCGCCCAGGCTACATGCTTATCTGCGTAGGCCATGGCCTCGTCCAGCGCCCTGAGGTAGCCGTTACCGTATCGGATCGTGGGCTCGAGGGTGTTTCCCTCGCCCCATTCGTTGAAGGCGTTGATGAAGAAGAAGTTCTCCTCGCCGAGGGGGTTCGGGTCGCCCTTGATTCGGCGCAGCATCTGGGTGATGCTCCCTGTCATGTTGTCAGACTTTACTCGATCCTCGCAATAAACTTCAACTTACGTTTCCACAGCTCGGGGTGAGCAAAGACTAAAGCCATGCCTCCTCCATCCGTCGCGTGGCGAGGCGTATTATCCCACGACACCATGGCGCCGCGGTGCCAGATCCGATGAGCCCGCCAATTCTGGGTCCAGAGGTTAGCATCCCACGAACCCGCACTCCTAAACCCGAACTCGTTCATCGCGTCCGTCGAGCCGCGGGAGTTGGGGTCGTCGTTCTCGAGCTTCGTCTCGATGACGTCCATGCCGCCGATGGCTGGGTCCTGCGACGCCCACAGCCGCCACGCGTCGAACATGCGCTTGCCCTTGTCGCCCATGTGCGCCGGGTTGTAGATCATCATCTGCACCTTGCCGTTGACGCGTATGTAGTTGGGATGCTTGAAGAAGGGAACCAGCCAGTCGTAGTGCCGCCGCCACTCCTCAACGCCGCCGTAGACCTGGGCGAGGAGCGTTCCCGAGGCCGTGTCGGCGCCGTCCCAGCGGACCGTCCACGGCTCGTTGGCCCAGTTGAGCATGAATGGAACGTCCGGGTGGCCGTCCTTGAGCATGGCCTGGATGACGCCGTCCATGACGGGGTAGCCGAACCAGTAGTGGTGGTAGACGACGCCGTAGATGCTGTAGCACGATGTATGAGCGGAAGCTTGGATCTTTCGATGCGTTCATCAGGGGACGGGAGCCCATACCTGCTCTTCTTGATCGTTTCCGTGTATCTCTTCCTGGTCGAGAGGTCCAAGAGGTTGTAGAACCCAACCTCTTTCGCGGGACGCGGGGTCTCGACACCCAAGTTGTTGACGGTGATCTTCTGCACGTTGGTCCACTCGGTGAAGTTCTCCCCCCAGAACTTGTCGTTCTCCGGGATCCGGTGGAACTGCGGGAAGATGTAGGCGATCGGCTTAATCGAGTACTCGGGCAGCTTCCCCGAGACGTGGCTCGTCTTCCCCTTGCCAGGCAGGTACGAGACCAGCTTGTCCTTGAAATCGGGCGCCGAGTGGTGGGATTTCGGGGGCGGCTTGCTGTTGTCGCTGCCATCGAGGCCGTACGGCCTCCCGCCGTAGACCTTGGACACGTCGGGATACCGCGGCGACCCCGAATCGGCACCGGATTCGTCATCAGCCCTGGGGCCCGACCCGAAGAAGAGGACCTTGACCCAGCATAACAAGAGCACGAAGGCGAGGAGCGTGTACCACTGGCGCTGGCCGTTGCGGCCTTGGAGGGTCATCGTGTGTCCCTGAGCGAGTATGCGTAGCCGACGGAAGGGCAACATGTGTGGAAGAGAGAAAAGAGGAACGGGGAGTGGACCACAGGAGACGCAGGAAATCAGAACTTCATGGACTCATTCGCGTTTAATCGTCGGGGAGATTGGGGGATGTCTGAACCGCCGGGCGAGGCCGGCGGAGGCACGAAAGGGACGGCAATCCCGCGCCTGTCCCTTGAGTAATGGAATTCAAGCCCTTTTTTGTGGCTGACGGCCGTGGTCTCATACCATTTCAACGTGCGAGAAGACATGTGGTGACGGTTCAACGCCGATGTACGTTTTCGGGTCTATTGAAGTCAGCACCAAGTTGGGTCAGAACGGATATTTTTGCAAGCGAATCGATCGCTGCCGATGGTTATAACACACTGTCATTGTGTTGGTCGTTCGTATCATTTTGCCTCTTAACCACTGCTTTCTTCGTGCTGGAGACATTTTCTAGCGCCCGCCACGACTCGGATCAACTCGCCATGTAGACCTACTGTGAGACACTAAAACGACTGGTTCCTCGTCCCATTTCGAAACGTACCCTTTTCCGTATTGTCTACACGTGGGGATTGCATTTTTATCTTTCGTTCTTGGTACGTATAACGGGCCTTATCTGAGGGCCATTCCTCGAGTGAAACCTAGTTGCCCCTGGGATAGGGGTATTTGTTCTCTTCGCGGAAGTAGACACGCGAGGGATAAGTCCCTGTTATGCGTGCGTAAGACTCTACCTGTTGTATTGACGATATCTCTCGACTCAATTCGGTACCAGTCAAGTGCGTCACTGCGATTGACTTGGTAGCGCGCGTATCGTCGCAGATGGCTACACCCGCTGCATATACCACCTGCCCGTTTGCAGATTTGGGCTACTCTCTTTGTTCTCCAATTGGCTACTACCTTATGCAGATCTACCTGTATCTTTGACAATGTCTTCAGTTCATACTTCAAGGCAGGTAATGTGTAGACTGGCATCAAGGGCAGCGAGCGGATTTTATCTCTCGAACCCCTGAGCCTTCACTAAGAAACCCTGCCAGTCACCTGGGGAAGCGACAGGTCTCCATTCGGAGTCTGAAGCTACTTAACTCTGTTCATGGAAGTAGAGGCAGCTTTCTGGAGCGAGGTGACTTGTGGCGTTCCCTAGCACTCGATCGATAACCGAAACCGGCTTAGGAACAAGCCTTTTTCCTCTCACCAAGCGGCCTGGCTTTTGGTTAGGGTGCAGATTTAAACTCCTGCCGGTTCATACGGCGGCGCTGCGTTAGAAGGCCAAGAGGAATATCTTAATTGTCAAAATAACATATTGTTCCCACCAAGCCTGTGCTTACCGCTCCAGTATTTATTAACCATCTCAGGCATCCAAGCATTCCTCCAGACTGAACAATAATACTGCCTCATGGATATCGCCTCGGTGGCCTCCTATATGTCAATGATACCGAGCAAGGGCGCGGTGCTTCAGCCGCACCTATGTAGTCCCCAAAGTGGCGAGAGGCTTTCTTAGCAGCCATAGCCGCAACACTTGAGAAGATGGCATTCCAGCTAACCTGATCCCTTCATTTTTCGCCCGGACTAGCACACTTAGCATTTCAATCAAGGGGCACGTCGCCCAAAGGAGGTGCGAGAGGCATGCGACGCCCAGTAAAGGGACCGGCATCTCAGACAAGGGGCCAAGCCAAGGGATAACATCTCTGGGCCGGCTCTTCCTCACCCTACCTTCTTTACGTTGAAGTGATCTCAATCCCACCTGTCTGGAATTGCTCCCGTCCTTCCTTTTTGCTTCCTCTTCCTTTTTCGCGTGTCGTTCGTACTGATCGGAGAGAACAAGAAGGCCGGTCCCGGAGCTCTCGTATACTCTGAGCTCGCAACATGGCCGTGTTAGAAGTAGATGCCCCTGCCAAGGGACCGTCCATCTTCCAGCGCCGACACAACCTGTCCTTCTCCCAGGCGCTCTCGATAACAGTGTTGTTGCTGTTCGTGCTGACGCTCTTTGCTCTGTCGACCGAGGAGATTCGTCTCTCGAGCATCTACAACTCGGAGCATCACGTACCGCACGCCGCGCCGGGAGATGAGCTGCATGGGGGAGGCGCGCCGCCGGCAGAACCGGAGCCGTACGCGCCCGAGGCAGACGAGCCGCCGGTGTCGTATTCTCAAGAGGACATCCTGCAAGGTACGCTGCCGTTGTTCATGTCCGGCAAGACTACCACGGACAGTAGCTAACGGACGAATCCAGAACTGTCCAACAAGAAGATCACCGGCGAAGACACGGGCGCCGAGCTCGCGACTCTCTGCAGCAAGAGCGACAGAAAATGGAACTCGAACATCATCATCGAGTGCCCCGTCCTAAACGGCGGCTTCGGCAACGTCCGCCTAAACATTCTCCAATGTCTCCGCTATGTCATCGAAGCCAAGGGTAAGTCCCTTTTCCCTCAGACAACACGGAACATCTCTAACCTCCTCTGTCTCCCAGTCTCGGTGAAACTCCCAACCATCAGCCGCCGCAACGCCGACGACATCACCCAGTTCGCAACAAGCGACCAGGTCGAGCTAGACTACATGATCGACACGCACAACCTCATCCGCACCCTGGGAAAGCATTGCCCGGAGCTCGCGGTGCACATGTCGGACTACACCGACTCCCGCATCCGCCGCCTCCCCGAGATCTCCCCCGTCATGGACCTGCACATCGACAGCCACCTCCAGGGCGGCATGCCCGCCGACTTTTCCGTGCCCACCGCGCCCGAGCAATGGCCCCCCGCCTTAGATAAGTGGCTCGAGGAGAAAACGGAAGGTAAACTCCCCGGCCCCGGGTCGCCCGTCGCCTTTTCGCTCAGGGCCATCATGTTCGCCTGGCCGACGTCCTACGACCCTCCCGCGCTGGTCCGGCACTTCAGCGAGCTCGTCCGCCCCCGGGAGGAGGTCAAGATCCTCGCCGCCTCCGCGCTGCAGCACATGCAGGAGAAGTTCGGCACGCACATCGACTTCCGCTCCCGCGACAAGCCCCGGGTCCACGAGGACGCCTTTTTGGGCGTGCACCTCCGCGTCGAAAAGGACGCGAGCGACTACCACTGGCTCTCGTACGAGGACCAGATAAGCTACGTCACGCACCGCCTCAAGAACCGCAAGGGCAACGACACTTCCCCTCCGGACGTCGACCTCCCCGACACGGATAAGACGGTAATCTACGTAGCCTCCGGCGATAAACCCGGCATCGCGCGCCTCACGGCGGACGTCAAGCCCGCCAAAGTAGTAACAAAGTACGACCTGCTTCCCGAGGGCACTTTTGTCGGCACGTCGCTGCGGAATATGACGTGGGACCAGCAGGCCCTCGTCGACATGCTGATCCTCGAGCACGCGGGGTACTTCATCGGCGTGCGCGACTCGACCTTCTCGTGGCACCTGGCCCTCCGGCGCGCGGCGGCGGTGAACTGGATCATAGGGGGCTACCCGGAGGACTGCTGGCTGGACGACAAGAAGAAGAGGCGGAGCGGGTGCCGGGAGCTGCTGGCGGAGAACGAGGAGTGGCGGGACGACCTGAGCACGCTGGTCGGGAACGGGCACAACAGGGTCGAGCCGCAGGTCGCCAAGGTTGTGTGGCCGTGATTGATGGCTTGGGACTGTCCGTTGATATATACCCTAGGTTATTAGGATGTTAATGTGATGCTCTCCTTGGTCATTACAACTTCACTCGGACTCTTTTATGTACTTTGAGACGCTGTTGGCGTTGTTGTCATCCAGTCTAATCGTCTCTCGGTTCTAGGTTTACACTCTCCCGTCGGAAGACGGTCCAGACGAGGAAATGCTGTCTCGGGACCTGAGTGGGAACTGAATCTGCCCCTGATTTGTAAACCCGTCGTGAAGTATCGACGGAGCCGGTTCCTACGAACGGCGGGGGTGTCAAAAATAGCATACTTCGCCAAGGCGTTGCAGTGGAAAGGGGGTGGCTGCGTTAATCCACCTTGCTAAAGCATCGTCGCGATGCTCGAGAGGTTATCTGAATATCGAAGTTGTTGTGAACCCAGCACGCGCTAGATGAATTGTTGTGCTCGCATATCTCCTAGTCGGAGCCGATGACGGAACAAGAAGGCGATATTGAGCCGACTGTCACAGGTTCAAACACACCGAATGTTGACCAAGTACAGATATTCGTTGTTTCATTCCTACTTTCATATTCACACCGTAATTATCTTCAATAGAGTCGAACATCATAGAAAACCATCACAACACCATCGCTCGCTCCACGCTCAAATAACCTCATACCGTCTCAAGACAGCCATGACGAGCGGCGGAATCCCCCTCAAGTCATTCTCGTCCTCTCCCAACCGACTAAAATCCTCGTCCCGAATCCCAGCAACGTACGCCTCGACGTTAGCACTCGCCTGCGCCGTGTCCACCTGTCCGATATCCGCAATCGCAGCGTCCGCGTTGAGGAAGTTCGTAGCGGGGACGGCTTGGTCAGCCTGCAGCGGCGCAGCACCGGCCATCGCCATGACGGCCCGGTCCCGGTCGCCGATGCCGAGTGCCCGGGCCACGCCGGCAAGCAGGTCCGAGAGTTTGGGGACGGCCTTGGAGGGGATCTTGATCTTCCCCGCGCGGCCTTTGTAGTCGTCAACCGTGGCGCTGAAGTTGGCGTTGATCTGGTCCAGGACCTGGGTTGCGATGGGCTGGAGGCTTGCGTCGAGGATCTTGGTCAACTGTTCGAAGTCAGCACGACGGAAGCATGTAAAAGAGTGTAGGTGAGACGTACGGCACCGCCTAGGTCGCCGGCCTTGTCCTGCTGGATCTTGACGCTGTCGCGGATCAAGCTCCGAACATCGAGAATCTTGAACCCCGCCTTGTCAAACTCCTTTCGCTTGCCCTGGAGCTCGGTCAAGAGATTGGTGATCTCGGGCTGAATGGCCAGGAACGACGTTCCCACCACGGTCCTGGGATTCGAGCAAGGTTAGCCCTCCATATAAATCGCATATAACAAACGCGGGTAATGCTTACGACTGGTTCGCCGGCAACGGATCCGTGGCCTCAGCAGTCTTGGTCCCGAGGTCGATCGAATCCCCCAGCTCGACAACAGCCTCGTTGACCTTCAACAGCCCCACCAAGCCCTTGATGCTACCCCCCTTGAAGGGCACGACGCTGTCGTTGGCGTTGGCGATCTTGGTCCGCAGGTCCCCTATGCGCGTCTGCAGGGCCGCGACGCCGCCCTTGACGGGCTCCCGGTCCCCTTTGCCCTTGCAGCCCTTCTTGCAGCCGCCCTTGTTGCCCTTGTCTCGGCCGCCGCGGCCCCACGCGGCGTCCCCGAGGGGCATGGCCACCTGCGCGGACGCCACGTCGAAGAGGCAGAGGAGGAATGGGATGATTACGTAGAGCCTCATCTTTGGGTTAAAGGAGAAGTGGCGAAATGATGCGAGTGAGTGAGAAACGAGACGAGAATGATTATGCTGGACACTGGATCTGTGTGTAAAAACAGCCAGGCTAGTTCTCCTTGGAGATAGTCTACATCCGGAAGGCCGGGGAAAGATCGTGGGATGGCCCATCCGTAAATAGTCAACCGAAAAAGGCTATCACAAGCCGTGTGAGGCCGAGGCATCTAGAATCTACCGCCCGGCGGCGGCGGCAGGACGGCCGATCGAACAGGGACACCATGGGAAAGGATGAGGTCAACCGACTCGACATCCGCGATTGACAAGAAAAGAAAAGAGCCGAAATCGAAACCCAGGAAGACCGGCTGGTTTCCCCCCACCGCGGCCAGCTTGCCGGGGGTTTGGCGGTGTGATTCCAGTCCTCTGGGCCAAGGGTCGAGCATGATGCCACGCGGGGTCGACCATTGGCACCAAAAGTTTCTCTTTGCTTCCCCTGACCATGCTTGTATCTTTGAACCCACAGTTGTTGATTAATACAACAACAAGCATGTCACTGCTGTGCCCCATGGGGTTGAGCTTAGCTCCATGAACAGGTTTGTGCGGAGATCCCCCTCACGAAACGCCGCCTATCGGAGGGCGAGGCCGGGCACCATTCGGGACATTGGCTCGTCATAAACCGATGAGGCTCTTGGGGGGCTTCCCGGCGGCCTTGCAAGTTAGGCTTTCCGAGTCGTCACACTCTGGGGGAGGCCATCGTCACCCCCTCGTTATCACCGGGGACCACCTATAACGCGGCGGTCTTGGCTTGAAGAGCCGCAGATATCTACCAGGATGCCTCCAGCGGGGGAGCTGGGGTATTTACCTGTTGTCCGGTCTCTCCATCTCTCAGTTGGTAGGTTGTAATGAGTTCAGGATGTCGCTTTCGCGACCAATTGTTCGTGAAGTGCCGGGAGCCCCCTCCTCCTCGACGTTCGCTTCTACGTCACCAAGGAGGGGGACAAAAGGCACCGGGTGACGAGTAGCTTTCGCCGTGCATCGGTCGAAAGAGGGACATCGAGCCTCCAGCGAATGTCTAGATCATCTGAGCCAAGGATCTCGCAGGCGGATAAGTGCGGAGTAGTTCACGGCCCTTACTTGAAAAAGGGGTCATTCGGAGAAAACAAACTCGAGAGAAGACTTTCTTTGGTCCGCGACAGCCCCGTCTCATCCGCATACTCGGGAGCTTGGTGAAATCATTGCAGTAAATGACTCAACTCCAATTCGTTGGACCCCTGGGCCCGAGCTGGCCGTCCTGTTGAGTCTTGGGAATAAACCAGACGAAAGAACTCGCCGTATACTGGCTGACTCTCTGCTCGCCTATCGCATCTCTCCCTTCTTTTCCGCTTTGCATCTGTGAGACATGCGGCTCGGAGATCTTCTCACGTTCCGAGGTCGTATTGGTTGTCGGCCGGGGCCTTCGTCGGCGCTGGCTCAAGAAACGTAACCGATCCCAAGCACGACGACAGATCATCGTCGTAGTTGCTCGTTATGCGTCATATCAGCAAAAGCTATATCAAATAACGGAGTCAGGACGAATTCCAACACCATCGTGATCTCGAGTTCGTATCGAACAGACGGCCACAGCATCGTCGGATTTTAAAGGCCTGTCCGGACAGCTCGCACAAGGCCCCGTCAGTCCGAATCGTCCTATTTCGGCATTCGGGGGACACCGTATGCGCCCTATTCTTTTTATACTTTAGCCCTGGAAGTGAGAAAGGCTCTCGGCTGGCTGCCCTTATCTGAAGTCTGGATCACACGACTCATGCTTGGCGATAGATTGACCGACAGTTGGGCGACGGCGGGAGAAGATAATCGAAAACGAGACGGGGAGGGGGGAAGAGAGGGCGGCGGCTCCCTCGGAGGGTCTAGAACGAGCACCGCAGGGTGAAAGCAACGGCCAGCGTGCCTGTCGTGGGAACAGTGAGGCTGGACTGGGCAGAACTTTGTTTCATGCTCGGCCGGGGAGTCCTGGGAATGGTCAACCGCAAGGACCATCTCCACGTTCCGAGGGATCGAAGGCCGTGAGCCTCACTAACACACGTGGTTAAGAGACTGTACTATGAATGGCTTTGCCGAAGAAGAGGTTGTCTAGGTATTAGCCAGGGACGACGCCAGGGAAGGCGGCCTTCCGCCAACCGTCCGTACGGGTTAAGCGAGAAAGGTTTGTAGACCGGATTTGGCTTCGGTCGATCAATCTGACATGAAGCTCTTCCTGTGATTCGGCAGTCTGGTCTGGTCTTTCGGACCAACTCCTCCACGCTCGGCCTTCCCATCGGTTTCGGGCGATTTCATCCCGTGCTGGTGGGTTCTGTCAAAATGAAGGGCATTGAAGCTGCCGGGTCTGAGTGACATCAGAGCCAGGAAAATGATTTCACTCTGCGGTTTGGTGTTGGAGATCCGCTCGTCATATTTGTGCAACTGTGTGCAAGAGTGCCTGGTAACTTTGTGCGCTGTCTCTCGGTAATGGTCCAGACCGCCGTCGTATGTGGTCTTCCAATATTCGGTCGGGATGGACATCAAACCGGATGCCTGCCGCAGAAAATTCCATGCACGCAGGCTCCGTCCGAGTATTGTGTTGCCCACGTTAACTCCCACTCGACCGCAGGAATCATGATCTCATGACGAGTTGCTGTTGACCCTGCGGATCGTTCTCTGGGCCCGAGACCGCTGCCACGGCCACTCCCCAGACTCACTCTCCTCGTCTGCCGGGTATTTCTCTTCAGACTCAGAAAACATCCCGCTCTTCTTTTGTTTTCTCTCAACGACAGCACACTCGCATTCCCGCATCGCCTCCTCTTTCTCTGGATCAGCCCCGTGCCGCAGCAACAGCTCCCGCACCTCACCCCTGGCCCACGTCAAGGCGGTCCCAACGCTGACGTATCCCACCCACCTCTCGTCCTCCGGCTCCTCGTCGGACGAACTCGGTGCGTCTGTCTCTCTACCGGACTTCTCGCGGGCGCGTCTCTCGCGCCTGGACGGGACTCTGCCATGCGCGTGGTGCACGATACCCAAGTTGGGATCCGCGCCGTGCTCGAGCAAGGCCTCGACCGCGCCGCGGTTCTCGCGCTCCGCGGCCAACGCCAGGGCCGAGAGTGGCGCATAACAGCGGTTGTGCGTGAAGTGCGACCATGAGATGAATTCCCCGCAGTCGCAAGCCTCGGGGTCTACGGAGTTGAGCTGCGCGTCCGGATTGGCGCCAGATAATAGAAGAGCCTCGACGAGGTCTCGGCGATCGTTTCGCGCCGCGACCATCAGAGGCGTGCAGCCTCCCGTGGCGGCGATATTGGGATCGGCGCCGTGCTGCAGGAGGAGTTTGGCTAGATTCAGCTGGCCTGCGACTACGCTGGCCAGCAGAGGCGTGATCCCCTCCTCACTCCTGGCGTTGACGGATGCGCCGCTGCGGAGCATGTACTCCACCAAGCCCTCCTGGCGTTCTGACAACTCTTGGTCTCTAGTGATCACAGCCTCGAGAAGCGGATCGCATGGTCTCTCGGGGGAAAAGGGCGATCCAAGAAGCGTGTCGAACGGAACCGAGTCTGCCTCGATGCTGTCGTTTGCAAACACGGTTCTCTTGGTTTCAAATTCCGGCTGCATCTTATCAGTCACTGCCATCACTCACAGGAGTAAAGGTGCATGGGTGCCACTCACATCTGAACTGTTGTCTTCTCTCGCCTTATGCTGAGCCTTAAGCTTCCTGTCGAGCGCAGCCAGCCTCTCCCAAGGCGATCGCTTCGCAACCGGGTGCAGCGGACGGGCCGCAGCGCGGAACCCGCACTCGCTCGACAGTCCTCCGGTGCTCAGTCCGATTTCTCCGCAGGTCCACGGCTTGGTGTTAACCGCCAGATGAAGCGGCGTGATCCCCGCCTTCTGCCGCCTGAACTTATTGTATTTGGTCCGCTTGCGCCCCGGAAGTTCGAAGCCGACGTCAGCACCGTAGTGCAGCAGAATGGCAGCGGTCCTGTACGCCTTCGACCACAATGCTACCATCAGCGGCTTCCACGCCAAGTCCTCCATATCGTCCGCCACGCTTCCGTTGTTTATCCCCAAGGGGCTTTCTGGCCCTATTCCGTGATTTTCGGGGTTTGCCCCGGTATCCAGAAGCGCCCAGCAGAGCCTGGTATTCCCGAGTCGTGCCGCTACTGTCAGAGGAACATCAAGTCTTGCCAGTTCTTTGATCATCAAGTCTCGCTGCGAGAGCGCCCCGAAGCTGTTCAAGACGTTGAACGCCGTGTTGTAAGAGTTGGAGCCCGGGTAGATGTTGGACAGGGATACACCAGTAACCCGGTAAGCCCAGTAGCCCAGCACCGTTCTTCCCGAAGAGTCTGAGGCAGAACTGTCGGCTCCGGCGTGCAAGAGCTGCTCCAAGATGGATGTAGGCCGGCCATTGAAGCCACCGCGAAAGAAGTGCATGACCGCAGTGCGGCCGCGGTCGTCCCGCTTGTCGGGCTCTGCGCCTGCTTCGAGAAGAGCTTTCGTCGCCGTTGGAGATTCTTTCACCGCGAGCATCAGTGCAGTCTTCCCATTCCTGCACGGAGCGTCGAGAGCAGAACCCTGAGAAGCCATCAAGCTCGCAAGAGCCTTAACAGATGCCGTGATTCGGGACTTTCGATATAGTTGCTGGGTCTTGACCGAGCTTTTGAGTTGCGACTTGGTCGGCATCCCGGTTGGTGGTCCATCATCGAAGGGTTTCTCGGAATAGAAGAACCAATGCAAGGCGGTGTAGCCGTTGTCAGAGCAGCCGGCAGGATCTGCTCCCAGTTCCAGCAGCGTCTGGATTAGATTATGTTCCCAAAACGCGGCTGCAATCTGGATGGCGGATCGGCGGTCGCTCCACAACTTGACGTGAATGGAGGCTCCGGCCTTGACGAGCCGGCGGCAGAGTGAGGGAACGATGAAGCCACCTGCCTCCCAAATTTGCTGAGCATACTCCTTGGAGAAAAGTGATTCCTCTATCCAATCGGCCAACGCTGCGAACAATTCGTCATGTTCGGGCAAAGCGCTTGCCCTTGATATCGTTACGAACGTAGATGGCCATGGTTTCGTCCATCCCTTTGAACGAGATTCTCTCAGGTCTTTTCCGGTCCGCGTACTCCATCCATTCCGCTTCCTGCGGACGTGCATGATGTGCTCGGGTATTTCTTGAAGCCAGTCCAGGTCCTTGACGGAAGCCAGCGTCGTTCGGAGAGCCTGCGAGGCGCCATCGGTGATGCATGTCCAGATTAGAACTGGGATGGGTGCATCGGCGGAGAGAATCGAAGCCAGTTCCTCGTCTCCTCGGTTCATCGCCCCGACAGCTTTGTTGGCACTCGTCTGATGGTACTCTCCATACGCTTGATGGAATGAATCCACCAGGTGGTAGCCGTCCTTGGCCTGCCACTGAGGTCCGTCAATACGAGTTCTGTACCAGCCTGTCAGCATCCCACGGAGAAGAACAGATACCGACGGTACTTACCCTTCGTTTGGGGGAGCGTCACCGAACAAGGCGCGTACCTTTCCACCCATGGGGAAGAGCTGCTTGATACACCCATCGCGTAAGAATGCTCCATAGTCGTGGCTCAGTCGGCGGGACTTCTCGTCGGGTTCCCAAATACTGGATATCACTGCTTTCGCTTGGTGTCGGCTGGTGTTGATGTACTCTGCGAGCGTGAGAAACCATGCCCAAAAGGCCGTGTTGCTAATGTCAAGAACTGCGGCATATCGAGGGCTGCACAGAGCCTTGAGAGCTTCGTCGCCACTGAGAACAACGTGCTCGTGCCAATTGTAGGCTGCGTACGGGAAGAATGGCCGTTGGGACAAGAAGGGCTCCAGCTCATCGTACATGCCGTTCCCAGCGTTTAGGATGTCGAACCTAGCATTTAATAATCAGCTCCTGCCAACTAGCCAAAAGACTTACGCACTTACACTTCGAGCACCCACGTTCGGGACACCGGGATCGTGATAAGGTCCAGGCAAACTGTTGCCAATACGAGATTCGCCTTTGCTGATGAAATACTGCCTCTCCAAGACGATTCAAGCTTCGGAACAGCGATCTCTCCGCCATCGTCGGAAGTTTGTGCAGACTCAGCTGTGGGTGTCGTTCCCGAACCCTCGACTTTCGCCATGAGATGTTCTCGCGCCGTCTGGTGAAAGAGATGGACCGAATTCTTGCCAAAGGTGATGAACAGGCCGCACCGCGACCGCACTAACTTCTTGAACTCTTCGTCGTCACTTGGTAACTCGAGTTCGTGGAAAGACTGCACCAGAACGCTCGTTGGCTGCGTCAGGGAGTAGATGACCTTGAACTCGGAAATCTTGAGCGTTCGGCGAGCTGCGAGAATGACGCAGAACATCTTCCAAGCATGCTCCTTGTTGGTACTCCTCCTCAACATCTCGTCGAACTGGTCGCTCAGCTGGTGCGGGATCTCGGCGAGGATGGCGCTGATTGCATGCCCTTCGGCTTCGGCTTCTCCTTGCATCAGGTGGTGCGAATCTAGTAGGTCGAATGCGACGTGGACCGCAAGGAATGATCTCGTATGGACGTTCTGGGCGCATAGTCTTTCCACCAGCATGTCCTGAATTCGCTGGTCTAGTTGTCTCTTTTCGGCGAGTTCTCGGGCCTTGACCCGAATGACCTTGCGGATGTCGGCCTGGACTCGGGCGTTTTCGCCCACCAGATGTCTGACGTTGCAGGAAGCCACGAGGCCAGCATATGGGTCTTCCTCATCTTGATACGGCCGGGACGACACCACGCACCTCAGCCGAGAAGTTGGACTGGCGGTATCCTGGAAAACGTCTGCGAGATCCGCCATCAGTTGCCTCGTGCCTGTGGGTGTGCATTCATCCACGGCATCGAAGACGCAGACGACATCTCGCTTTGTTTTGGAGGCCATAGTTTGGAGTATCTTCCACATTGCCTTCGCCTGATGCTTGATGGCATCTCCGTGTTCTCGATATTGCTCTCTGGCATGCTGAACAAGGCCAGGCTCCTGGGCCAAGAGTTGGTGGATCAAGGCGACCATGGCTTCATCGTAGCTGCGGAGCCCGTCATCGTCGTCCTTGAAGAAGAAATACGCAATCAGCGGGGGCTCCTTGGACTCCTTGAGCGAGTCGATCAAAGTCCTCATGGTGGTGGACTTGCCGCCGCCTGCCTCGGCGGTGAGGAACAGCAATTGCGGCCCCCTGGCCCTTTGGAAGGCTTCATACTCGGGATGATGGAAGAACCACAGTCCGGTGTCTGGCGCACACACTCTGTTTCGGTCCTTCTGGAGAGCGTAGTTGATGCTGGTCCTGAAGATGTTTGTGCACTTGGAATCGTCGACGGCATTCTGCTGTGCTGTGGGTGGCTTGCCGGAGGTGCCTGCACCTGTTTTGCCCTGGGAGGTGTTTGTCATTTCTGCAACTCCCTGTGGTATCGTTAAGCTCGTGTTGAAGACAGAATCATTTGGTCTCAAGTGTCTCGACAGCGCTGGCAGAGATGGTCAAGATGGACAACCTGTAAGCAGCTGCCTGATACCCCGCAGTATCGACCTGGACTGGATATCAATGGATCGGGCGAAGGATAATCCACTGAGCTGAGCCTCGCTAGCGTTCAAATGACCTGCCGAAAATCATCAATCCATTCGCCGAAGCACACATTTCGATGACACGAACGCGTCGTCGCTGGACGAACGTTTCGAGCTCTGCCCGCACTGCGCCACAGATGGCGACCCTTTCCGGTAATGAGTTGCATCTTTCTACTGCTGCCTGAGATGGCGATCCACGGATATCAAGTTGCCCAACGTCAGCAACACTTGCTCGGTGCAGCGGATGAGTAGGAAGCAATAGTTTCTCTTGAACGGTAGATTCAGCGGCGATGCGGTCGTTAGCGGTGTTTTGAAGCAAGAACAAATACTACTGTCGTCGACAAGCGTGATGATTAGTCAGAACTGGGGGCCATCGAGGGGAACAAAGCGACCGTTGCCCCATTTCCCTGGCAAGCCCGAGGTTAAGCAAACGACGGAAGCGTCAATGACAATTGACAAGGAATGCAAGTCGAGATTCTTCAAATGCCTCGGTAGTTGTTGACCTTCGGCCACATGTCGGAATCGAGATGGGATCTCACGAACGGATTGTTTTTGTGACGAAATTGGAATTGCATTGCTGTTATATACGCACAACCGACGCGTCTTGGTCCCGATGCTGTTGTCACTAGACGCCGGAGGTTAGTCGTCAAAACACACGGTGTCATCGGGAATTTTTGCCGCTGGCGCGGGACCATCTGCCGGCGGCCAAGAGCGGGTTCGAACCGGCGTCCTGAGCCTCGGGACGGGGTCGTAAATCCGAAAAAAGACCACTGAGGAGGTTGAAGCGAGCGAATGGCAGCAGGCAATCTGGTGGTTCGGGTGGGAGCACACCGCCCTGAGAGATCCCGGTCGCGACGACGCGGGTCATGACGAAAGCCGCCGAGAAGTGAGCTGAGAACGGCGGCGACGTCCGAAGCCGGAAGAACAGAACTTCAACTGGCCCAAGATGAGGGCAAGGGCAGGGGAGGAGGGTGTGACGCGAGACGAGGCTGCGATCAGCGTATTGGAATCATTGGATGCGCTCCAGTCAGAGGGGAAGGTCGGATCAGGCCGGAAATCGCTGCCCCGGCGGCACGGACCAGGAGTGTCGGAGGCTCGGCGATACAGAAAGTCCGCTTCCCCCGCGATTGCGTGGTTTCTGTGGGTCGAATTCATGACTCGTACCCACATCCAATGCTTCAGCGGGACGTGACAGTGGAGAAGGGCGCTAGAACTTGCAGAAAGCCCTCCAACGCACTGCCCACAGCACTGCTCTTCAGCGCTCCAGGGGAGGAGTCACTTGTTGGTCACCTGTGTCACTTTTGAAAAAGAAACAACGCATGAAGAACTCTTCTCTACAGATGACCACTTGTAACCAAGCTCTGAGAAGAAAGATTAAGACCTCTTCCCAATACTCTTCAGTCTCTTCTAGTCATCTAAAAGCGAAGAACGATGGAACATGTGAGATCAGAGGAGAGAGTCACAGGGCCGGCTTCGCACCGGACCGGCCCTAGGTAGGTATACACGTGGAGCGCCTAGGTACTGAACATAGGTACCTAGCAGCGGGAGCCGGTACCCTAGAAGCTCCCCCCAGCAGGTGCATGTGCAGGCACAGGTGCTGGCAGGTCCAGTGCTCCCGACTAGGAAGCACCACGCACCATCTCTGGGCAGTCACAAGTCAGACCATTCCTTGGTTGCAGCTCATTCGGCACTTCGCTGTCTCGGAATCTTTTTTTCTCGACACCCCCCCAAGAACTCCTCCCAGAGAAAACGCAACTCCTCCAACTTCCAACCCTCTTCCGTTTTCTCTTTTTTTTTTCTTCCTTTTCTGTTCCAATACCCCTTTTTCGACAGAAGACCACTCGCAAAAATGCTGTCCACCGCCAGAGTCGCAACCAGGCAATCCGCCCTCAGGGCCGCCGCCCTCCCCGTCTCGGCCATGCGCGCCGGTTCGACCTGGGCCAACGTTCCCCAGGGTCCTCCTGTATGTCTTACACAACCCAATTGAGTGCGCCACGATTGCTAACGAATTCCTGACAGGATGTAAGTTTCTGCCGCTTCAAAGTATAACCACGACGGGAGGGAATTTTGGGCTGACCGGCCGACTTTTTCTTTGCGCGATGAACAGGCCATTCTGGGTATGACGCACCGCACCACATGCACCCGCCCACCTTGTGTGGTTCCCCGGCAACCCGAAAGCTGACAAAGAAACGCAAACAGGTATCACCGAAGCCTTCAAGGCCGACAAGTTCGAGCAGAAGATCAACCTCGGTACGCGAACACCCCCCTCCAGCGCCGTGAGCTCCGGGGTCGCGAACCCGCCGGCACCGCCGTTCGGAGCTCTCGAGCAAGCTGTGCGGAGAGCGGGACAAGCTGTCATGAACAGCTTCTCCACCTCCCGCCGATGACACACAACGGTGACGACTAACTCTCGCGCCCAGGTGTCGGTGCCTACCGCGATGACCAGGGCAAGCCCTACGTCCTCCCCTCCGTCCGCGCCGCCGAGGAGAAGGTCGTCGCCGCCAAGCTGAACAAGGAGTACGCCGGCATCACCGGTGTCCCCGAGTTCACCAAGGCCGCCGCCGTCCTCGCCTACGGCCAGGACTCGTCCGCCCTCGACCGCCTCGCCATCACCCAGTCCATCTCCGGCACCGGTGCCCTGCGCATCGGCGGCGCCTTTCTCTCCCGCTTCTTCCCCGGCGCCAAGGAGATTTACATCCCCACGCCGTCCTGGGCCAACCACGGCGCCGTCTTCACCGACTCGGGTCTCAAGGTCAACAAGTACCGCTACTACGACCAGAAGACCATCGGCCTCGACTTCGAGGGCATGATCGCCGACATCAAGGCCGCCCCCAAGGGCTCCATCTTCCTCTTCCACGCTTGCGCCCACAACCCCACGGGCGTCGACCCCACCCCCGAGCAGTGGCGCGAGATCTCCGACGTCGTCAAGGCCCAGGGCCACTACTCCTTTTTCGACATGGCCTACCAGGGCTTCGCCTCTGGCAACACCGACACTGACGCCTTTGCCGTCCGCCACTTCGTCAAGGAGGGCCACAACGTCGCCCTGGCTCAGTCGTTCGCCAAGAACATGGGTCTCTACGGCGAGGTGAGTCACTCCTAGTCTTCTGATGCGAACCGACCACTAACCAAACCCTCCCAGCGCGTCGGAGCCTTCTCCATCGTCGCCCAGGACGCCGAGGAGCGCAAGCGCCTCGACTCCCAGGTCAAGATCCTCGTCCGCCCCCTCTACTCCAACCCCCCCGTCCACGGCGCCCGCATCGCCTCCACCATCCTCAACGACGCCGCCCTGAACAAGCAGTGGCTCGGCGAGGTCAAGGGCATGGCCGACCGCATCATCACCATGCGCGCCCTGCTCAAGAACAACCTCGAGAAGCTCGGCTCCGCCCACGACTGGTCCCACATCACCAGCCAGATCGGCATGTTCGCCTACACCGGCCTCACCCCCGCCCAGATGGACGCCCTCGCCACCGAGCACTCCGTCTACGCCACCAAGGACGGCCGCATCTCCGTCGCCGGCATCACCAGCGGCAACGTCGGCCGCCTGGCCGAGGCCATCTACAAGGTCAAGGGTTAAGTAAGCCCCGGGCGCTGTTCAGATAAATTCAAGGCGAGCCTCGGTTCTCCGAGCCAGCTTGCAGAATGTTTCAAAGATATCATGGGTTCTGTGGTCACATACCAAATAGGGGAAAAGGGTTTATTGTACGACAATGAAGGGGAGGCCTTCTCTTTGACAGACAGAACCGAAAGCCAGCATTGTTTTGCACAATGGCCGGGCCGGCGCACTTGATAGACCCCTCAGGTAGAACCGCACACGCGTTCCCAGCTGTGTACAATATAGCGACACGTCTTTAAAGACCGCTCGTCCGCAATCTTTTATGTCTATGTTTGCGAAGTGATGCATATTTGCATAGTGACTACGCCCGCCCAAGCCTCTCGAGGTCTCTCTTAGCATCCTCGAGCTCCCCCTCCAACTCCCTGTACTTTTTCGCAATCTCCCTCAGCGTTTTTTCCTTCGCCTCCTCCCCCTCGACCCCGACCCCGTACCCCTCCAACCTCTCCGTCAAACTCGCAACAGCGCTCTCCAGCCTTACCCTCGCGTCCCTCAAGTGCGCATTATATCCCTCCAGCGCGGCAACGGCCTCGGGCGAGTATACATCCGCCCTAACCCCCTCCCTCGCAGCAACGGCATCCACCTCCGCCTTGCGTGCTTCCAACGCCGTCTCCGCGGCGCGGAACTCCAAGCTCCGCGCGACAAGCCCGTGTTTTGCTTCTAAAGCGCGGACGAGCAGCGTCAAAGCACCGGAATGTTTCTCCATCAGCGAGGCTAGTGCCTCCGCGCAGGCGACACGTTCTTTTGCGAGGGCGTGTTTCGCTTTCAGAGCGTCGGCCTGGAGTTTGGCGTACGTCGTCTGCAGCGAGGGAACCGCGCGGTGTAAAAACGAAGGATTCGTCGTGGGATTAGCAATACGTGCTAGAGATACCGCGGAGGAGTGTAACGTCGAGGACACGAGCTCTCCCAGGGAGGGCAGCAAGGATTCGAGCTCGGTGAAGGGCGGGTTTGAGAGAAGCACCGCTGCTGAGTCTGGAGACATGGACTCTGAAGTTAGCAGCGGCGGGAGGAGGAGAAGCAGGTCGAGAAGAGCCTCAGGCAAAGAAGCAGCAGGCGCAGATGCTTGCGATTGCGACGTCGAGCGCGGGCGGAAGGAGCGCGGTGCTGGTTTGGGCTCGGGCGGGGATGTGTGCGAGAGGGCGCGGGTTAGGAGGTGGTTTCGCGCGGCGGCGTGTCTGTGGTCTGCGAGCTCCTGTTGGTTGTCAGCCGCTATCTGCAGAAGCAATTCTCAAAAGATTAAGAGTGTCGGTACTTCTTGAGTTGCTGATTGCTCTTTTGTTAATGGCTTCTTGGAGGAGCCGTCTGGGTTGAGGATCGCTGTCGTGAGGGTGTGGTGCAGCGCCGCGAATTGCGGGTTGTTCTTGAGGACGGCGTCCTCGACTGGTGGAATCATGATGACGGTCTCTCAAATTCCGCTTGCTGTTATTTCTGTTCTTTCGGCGCTCAATTCGTATTATCGTGCTCAAAGGTGTTACTCCAACGTGAACGGACTTCAGAATGTCACCATGACGAGCTCGGTGTATCGGTGTAGAGGGGCCGCTCCTGGCCGCACTTCTCCAACAGTGCTTACCTAAGGCAGCTTCGATACCCCTGTCGCGAAAGTGGCACGCCCTCACCTGACCAAACTCAATCCAGAGCCTCCGGGCAGCCCCACCGCTTTTACAGTCAAACCAATCACAAAGCTCAATCCCCGGAGCGCGGAACATCCCCCCGGCCGTCGAAGCTTCAGCGTTACCAAAAAATCCATCGGAACCTCTATCGCAAGATCACGAAACGCCTCGACGACGACGACGATCCCCACGACCCCCAGCCGCGGCGCTGCGCATACCCCGTCGATCCGTCCGAACGACTTAACTCGATTCTCTACTAAACCGCCCTCCGAAAGAAGTACGAGCCGAAACCACACAACCGCCGCAATGCGCCTCAACCCCCTCAGGCCGGGGTCCTCCCTCACCACCGCATTCTCCAGCCTAACCCTGGGCCCCTCCTCGCGGACATTCTCGACCTCCTCACCCCTCGCAGCAAAAACAATCAAAATCAAAGCAATCCCAAAGCTCTACGCCCCAGCCTACCCGCTAGGCGACCGCCAGCACTACAAGCAATCCAACCGCAACTTGTTGGGAACAGCCCGCATCCGCACGGGAAACGTAATCTCCGAGAAGCACCACCAGGTCTCCAAGCGAACCTGGAAGCCCAACGTCCACAACAAGCGCCTCTTCTCGGAACACCTGGGCGCATGGATCCACACCCGCGTCACGATCCGCGTCCTCCGCACGATCCGCAAGGAAGGAGGGTTGGACAACTACTTGCTCAAAGACAAGCCCGCCCGCGTCGCTGAGCTCGGCCCAGGAGGTTGGAGATTGCGATGGCTGGTGCAGCAGACGCAGGGCTACCGCGAGCGCTTCGCCGCCGAGGCCGCTTCTCTCAAAATGCCGCTGGGAGAGGCCGTCATGCCCCCCGACAACTCGGCTCTCATCCCGCTCATGCTCGACGCCGCCACCCCCGGAGGACTCAAGCAGTGGACCACCAGGATCCTGCATCGCAAGCGCAAGGAGGAGGCCCGGAAGACGTCCGCCTCCGTCGAGAAGAGGAGGATGAAGAGGGCGCTCGAGGTCAAGTACGCGCTGCTCGGCGGAGACCCCGCGGCCCAGGCCGAGGCCGCGATCGAGGCCGCGAAGCCCAAGGAGGAGCAGGCGGAGGCCGTCTGGGAGGATGTGCACATCGACGGCGTCAAGACGCAGGAGGCCAAGCTATGAGGGATGGAAAGATGTGCGGAGTAATGTTGTGTTTTTTTCAGAAGAAACAAAAGCTCATTGTATCATATGTACAAAATCCTCATGTCTTTTTGAAAAGGAAACCACTCCGGGTTTTGTGAAATCGTAAAAGCCTTCCAGTTTTGGGGCTGTTGTCTACAATGCTATCCTTGACCCTTGCCCATACCCAGGTATAAAAACAGATCGCCGTACGCCTTGAGTGTGTCTACATTCCATCGTCATGTCCGTATGCCCTGCTCTTAAAAACGTAAATCCCAGCCAATCTTGGGGCCCAGCTTGGGCAGCTCGTCCGCCACGCTCTGCACGTCCTTGTCGCCGCGACCACTGAGGCAGATGACGATATCCTCGCCCTTCTTCATCGTCTTGGCGAGTTCGATGGCGCCGTAGATGCCGTGCGCCGACTCGAGCGCGGGGATGATACCCTCCAGCTGGCTCATCAGGCGGAAACCAATAAAGGCTTCGGCGTCGGTGGCGGCCACGTACTTGGCGCGCTCGCTGTCCTTCCAGGAGCTGAGCTCCGGGCCGACGCCGGGGTAGTCGAGACCTGCCGACACGGAGTGGGTCTCGGCGACCTGGCCGTGCTGGTCCTGCAGAATGTACGTCTTGACACCGTGCAGGACGCCCTTGCTGCCTCCAGAGAGCGTAGCACTATGTCTCGCGGTGTCGATGCCGTCACCACCAGCCTCAACACCCAGCAGCTTGACGCTGGGGTCGTTGGCGAAGGGGTAGAACATGCCGACGGCGTTGCTGCCACCACCGACGCAGGCGACGACGGCGTCGGGGAGCTTGCCCCTCTTCTCGAGCATCTGCTGCTTCGTCTCGTTGCCGATGACGGACTGGAAGGTGCGGACGATCGTGGGGAAGGGGTGGGGACCGATGGCGGAGCCGATGATGTAGTGGGTGGTGTCGAGCTCGACGACCCAGGCGCGCATGGCCTCGTTGACGGCGTCACGCAGGGTCTTGCTTCCGGCCTCGACCGCGACGACCTTGGCGCCGAGAAGTTTCATGCGGAAGACGTTGAGCGCCTGTCTGCGGACGTCCTCGGCACCCATGTACACAGTGCACTCCATGCCGAACTTGGCGCACACCGTCGCGGTGGCGACACCGTGCTGGCCGGCACCGGTCTCGGCGATGATCTTGGTCTTTCCGAGGCGCCTGGCAAGCAGCAGCTGACCCAGAGCGTTGTTGATCTTGTGCGAACCGGTGTGGTTCAGGTCTTCGCGCTTCAGCCAGATGTTGGCACCGCCGGCGTGCTCCGTCAGGCGCTCAGCAAGGTGCAGGTGGCCGGGACGGCCCATGTATTCGTAGTATGAGCGGTACTCCTCCCAGAAGGACGGGTCGTCCTTGATCTTGTTGAAGCCCTCCTCGAGCTGTGACAGGCAGTCCATCAGACTCTCGGGAACGTACTGGCCACCGTACTCGCCGAAGCGCTCGGGAATCTTGCCGTGCATGGCGGCGAGCTGTGCAACCAACTCGCTGTCCTGGTCGGCGGTGATGGCGTCGACGGTAGGGTTCTGGGGCTCCTTGGCGGCAGCGATGGCCTCGACCATGCCGACTTCGCGGGTCGTCTCGTCGCCGTTGCGGCCGCCGAGGTAGGCGCAGTACTTCTCGACGTCGTTGGAAAGCTCGCCGGGCGCGGCCTTCTGGAGGGTGGTGATGATCTGGCTACCGACGACGACACCATCGGCGAGCTGGGCAACGCTCAGGAAGTGCTCGCGCGTGCTGACACCGAAGCCCACGGCAGCGGGCTTGTCGCCGCTGTACAGCTTGACGCGGTCCAGGAGGGCGGGGAGGTTGGCGTTGAGAGAGCCGAGGGCGCCGGTGACACCCTGGCGGGAGACGACGTAGATGAAGGAGTCGGCCAGCTTGCAGAGAATCTTCATGCGGGCGTCGGAGGTCGCGGGGGCGATCAGGGGGACGTAGGAGAGTCCTCCCTTGGTGCAGAGCTTGCGGAAAGAAATGGCCTCCTCGGGAGGCAAGTCGACGACGATGAAACCGTTGACGCCGGCCGTCTTGCAATCGGTCAAGAGTCTCTCCTCGCCGTAGCTCAGGAGAGGGTTATAGTATCCCATCAGAATCACGGGCGCGTTGAGGCCCCTACTCCTCGCCTCCTTGACCATGCTAAGTGTTGACTCGATCGTGACACCGTGTTGCAGCGCAACCTGCGTCTGTCAGTCCCATTGCGCCACCAATTGGTCTCGTACGGGCTTCTACTCACAGTATTCGAGGTCTGAATGGTCGGGCCGTCGGCAATTGGGTCGGTGAAGGGCGCGCCGACTTCGATCACGTCTTTGCACTGCGTCAGAAAATGTTTTCCCTTCAGGTTAGGGGCACGGGACAAACTCACCAGCACCACCCTTCTCCATGGCCAGCAGGACATCAGGAGTGTCCTGGGGCGATGGGTAACCAGCCGTCACATAGGTGACAAGCGCAGACTATCGCATCGTCAGTGTCTTGCTCTCGAGCATCGCCGATACTCCGATCTTGGCGTTGACGGCGCGGGGCCCCGCGATCGCAGCAACGAGGGGCACGAGAACCGGGGGAGAGAGACACTCACCCTGCCCTGGGCCTTGCAGCGCTGGAATGTTTGCCGAATATGCTCCATGTTGAATATGAACCTGTCAATGGGGTATAGAAGGGTATCGACTCGGTGGTATATCGCAGGGAACGGAGAAGCACTTTCGAGGAGAAGTTTGGAAAGGCGGCGGTTCTTTTAAAGTGGCGGATTGTCAATGATCTCAACGTGGGGGAGCTGGGTTGGAGGGGGAGTCACCGTCAAGGGGGTCGGAGGAAGGCGGGACGGCGACTTCAGCGGATGGGAGCTCCGACCGTTCCAACTCCACGGGTAGGTGCTGCCCGTAGCGGCCCTGCCAATCACTGCTACTGCGCTGTGACCGTCGACCACCCACTGGAAATCGCCCGCCTCCCGCCGCACAGCGGACACCTTGCAGCGTGCCTGGCTGCCCTACAGCGCTATCGAGCCGCGCCAGGGACCAGCTGTACCCCACATCCGCCACCGCACCGATGCCGGGACCGCCCCAATCGAGCCTCCTGAGTGGTCCAGATCCAAATGGTGGGGCTTTACGTCCCCTGTCCCGGCGCCCACCGGCGGAGCCCTTTGCCTCTTGGTGTCCTCGGAGGCGGGGCGGAGATGCCCAAAAGAGATTCAAACGCACGCACCGGACGCTATTTTGCCCATCCGCCATCGCCGCTCCGGCAGGCAAACATGGAAAGCAACTCTCTCCGCAAACTAGTGTAACCTCAACATCAAGCAATCCACTCGAGTTATCCGTCGGGCAACTTCCTTCGTCTTGACGTCCCGCTTTTCAAGGGCCATCCCTCCTCGGTGTCTTGATCCCGAGTGTTCCATTGTCGACCCCATTGATCCATCAACGTCTTTATCGTAAATGCGACTGTCCAACGTCGCCTCACCTTGCCTATGATGGACCACCTCACACACTAAGGACCACATTGAACTTGGTTGTTGGATGCAGCTAGCAGTATATTCAGGCTTCGACTACCTTGAGCTATATACCAAGTAGACATTCTGGTAGCTAGAGCGCTGCCGCGATCCAAACTCATCATCTTGAATAAGAACGCAAATAAAAAGAGAACCGTTGTAGAATCGAAGACAAACGGTGCGGCAACTGAGCCGATGGAATCTTTCACTTCCTCACTTTCCCCCTGATGGCTAAATATCCGCAACCATGATCCGACGCCATTTTAATCTCATGCTCTTCGTATCATCAGACCTTCGTAAATGAGAGGTATCTCTCGGCTTCGGTCCAGCCCAGGCCGGAGGGGTATAGGTCTCCAACCTCGGTGTTGTGATTTTTTTTGTGCTTTTTTGGCGTTTGTTATTTTTTTGTCGATATGGATACCGTCTAGAACTTGGTAGATGATGCTGTATCAAAGTGGCCATACGAGCTTGTCCTCTCGTGGCCCTGCATTGGCTGCGCGCGGCCCATGCTCGTCTTCTTGATCGTCTTCTCGTCTCGGAGCTCCCTCTGGTAGTGTTCGTCCTCCACGGCGGACGCGTCGCTGCCGAATTGCGGGAATCGCGAGTCGTTGCCGTGGGATCTCGGGGGGCTTCTCGGGCTCATGGCCGGCCGGTCGTCTCCGGTGTAGCGCAGTCCGCCCTCGCCGCGACCCTTCTCGGGCATGGCCATGCCGACCAGCGCGCGGATGACGCCGATGAGCACGATGATGACGTAGATGAGGAGGATGCCAGTCGAGATGAGGGCTTCCTGGATGATGCCGCGGCGCAGCCAGTCGGTAACGTGCGTGACAGCGCCGGTAACCTCGTCGGTCGTCACACTCGATGGCGAAGCCAGGAAGGTGTTGAGATCCGAGTCGCCCGAGACGGACTCTTCGGCGCCGAGGCTGAAGGTGTCGTTGGCGAACATGGGGAACGACACTTGCGAGTGGTCGTGCACCCAGGTGAGTCCCTTCTGGACAGCCTCGACCTTGAGGCCGATCGTGCAGCGGACGACGTCCTTGATGGGGTTGATGAGGATGGTGCCGTTGAACACAGTCTCCAGGCCGGTCGTCATGGTGTCGGTGAAGGTGTTCAGGGTGTCGTTGACGGCCGAGGTTGCGTTCGTCACGTATCCGAGCAGGTCGTTGTTGATCTCGTTCTGCGTGGAGAGCACGACGCCGTTCGCATCGTCGGCCCACTCCTTCGAGACACCCTGGAGCGTGTGGACGACATCATCCGCAAAGCCGCCAACCTGGTTGGCAAGGGCGGGCACCTCTCGCTCGACAGCCTTGAGGATAATGTACTGGCACAGGCAGGAGAAGAAGCCAGCGATGGCCAGAGCGAGGACGAAGAGAGCCGGGAGAGACGTGGCGTAGGCGATGGCCCAGCGCACGAGGATCTGACGCTTGCCCTTGAAGCGAGAGGCAATCTTAATGCCAACAGTCGCGGTCATGGGACGGGAAGCGATGTAGACCACGTCCATCGAGTCGTACTGGTTGCTGGCAATAATCTTGGCGTGCTTTCGCTCACGTCTCCAGCGCATGATCTCGAGCCAGGCCATGGGGGCGATGACGAGCACGGCAAGAATGGACAGGACGACGATGAAGATAATCCTGGCCTTGGTGATCATTTCCCTCAGGCCGTCGAAGAACTCGGAAATGCTGTTGTTGGTCGAGCAGAACTTGAGCGCCTGCTTCTGAGCGACGGGGAAGACGGAGCGATCAAACTTGTAGCCCTTATAGGCCTCGTTGATGGTCTCCTTGAGCAGGTTGAAGGGGAACGATATGGCCTGGGCGGTCATGTTCTGGACCTCCTCAAAGGTTGGCAGATCCTCGTTAAGCTTGTTCAGATCGCCGACGAAGCCGTTCGTGTCGATCTTGATATCGCGCAGGTCGTTGATAGGTCCCGAGAAGTCGACCTTGGGGAAGTCGGGCAGGACGTTGCCGAGGATCGAGTCTTCGATAGCGTCGGCAGCCTTGTTGATGCCGTCCTCGAGGCTCTTGGACTTGTCGCTAATGGTGTTGGCGATGGCACCGACGGCCTTGTTCATGGCGTCCGTGACCTTCTTGGTGACGTCGGCGGCCACGTCCAGACCGCCGTGGATGAAAGCCGTGATCAGGCAGGTGTACATGGAGGTCAGCATGTTGATGACGAAGATGATGAGGTTCTGGACGCCGGTGATGAGCAAGCCGAGCACGGCGACCATGCCGTCCAGTGTCTTCTCGATGCCCTTGGCGGACATCTCGTTGACGCCGACAGAGAGGTAGTGAGGCATGGAGGCCATGGCGCTGCCGATATCCTCGACCTTTGTGCATGCTGACAGAGCCTTCGCGTTCGCCTCGTCGACGTTGTCGTTCAAGCTGGCGATGAGAATGATGATCCTGAGCAGGACGAGCAAGAGCAGTATCGTCCAGCGGTTCAGCCAGATCTGAGAGAGCCTGCTACGGAGGCCGAGATAGGGCGTGATGTAGGGGGCGGTGTCGGCTCGAGCCTGTTGGGTCTTTCTAAGCTCCGACATCTCAAGCGAGTCCGACCGGAGGGAATCGGGGACGGCCGGGTAGGCCTCATCTTGCCGTTGCCGCGAGGTAAACATCGTGAGTCTGTCGATGGTGTTAAGATTTTCGATGCAGATTTTTTTTTTCGGCCAGCCAAAATGAGAAGAAAAGGAAAGCAAGAGGACAGAAATGAATCTAAATCCCAGAAGCAAAGAGAAGAGAGAGGGGGTGAGGGTGATGAGGTAGGTCGCCAGCGAGCAAAGCAAAGGTGATTATTTGCGTAGGTAGGTGTTGGTGTTGATGACTGAATTAGATGAATCACCGCAAAGGAGGAAAGAGAGAAGTGACGAAGGAAATCGACAAAGGAAACTCGTCAAGCGCTGATACTGAACAAGCTCTCTATGAATCCATTGTGGGGTTCCTTGGGTAAGAGAAAGAGGGAAGGTGCAGGTGGTCGTCGGTTTGGCAGGTTGGGTTGGGAATGAACGACTGGGACGGGACGTTCAAAGGGAAGGAGGTACGATATACAATAAAAGGAAGCCGCGACTAACACGGCGGCGACGGACGACACCAGGCCGGGACGCGGGCGCGGACCACTCTGCAGCCGCGCAACAAGGGACACTACATGGGAGGTCTCGGCAGGAAAAGAAAAGAAAGGACTTTTGCTCTGCTTACTTGATTCACGCCTCGATGCAGAAAACAGCCGGCAAAGGAAGGAGAGAGGCCCTTTGGCCGTGGCCTTGCAAGGTGAAATTGGACCCGGCCCAAGCCTTTGTTTCGTTTGGCGGTACCGGGTGAAGGTGAGGTGAGGGCGGACTTGGATGAGGTCCTTCTTAAGCGCGCTCAACAGCTGCTCTCAGCCTACCAAACGCGGAGGCCGGGGTCACGATGAGCGGCTGCCCAAACGCTGCTAAGGCAAAGCGATATTTGCGGGACGACGGGAACGATGGACGGGACTCTTGAGTTGACGATGTGGGTAGGTAGCCCGTATTCGTGCTCGTCGTGTGATGATGATGTTGTTTTTGTAGTTGTTGTTGTTGCTCCTGTTGAGTCTTGTCGTTGACTAGACCAGTTGCTCAAAGCTCGACTTGCGTAGTGAGGTTGAAGATGCGGTATCACGAGAGTGGCGGTAACACCCAACACTTGTTCAAACCATCGACAGATCAGATAGATGGCTTGGCCTCGCGGGGCGGAACTCTGGGTGATATACAAATAGGCGGTTGAGTCACTGAGCAAGGGGACACCACGGAGCGAACAGACGGATGGTGCCCATCTTTCCAAAAGTCGCCATTCGGGGGTGGCAGCAGCGAAGGGCATTTTAACAATCCCCGTCTCTTCGATAGGCTCCGGTTCGCCCAGATACCTCGCGGCGAGAACGCACTCTGACGCCATTGGCAAGCCCGGGGCATTACTGCGGAGAGCCGCCCACATCGACCACCCCTCGTCGTCAATTGCCCGTCCTCCTCGTGGGCCGGCTGCTGCCCAGTGACAATCCAGCCAGTCAGTCGGCATCAAACCCCCGGCTGACGAGTCACGCCAGGTGGTGCCGGTGGCTGTGGCTATGCCTGGGCGGGCGACTGAGGCAGGAGGGATGGCTCGGGCGAGGATAGGAAAACAGAGGCAACGTGTGACTTGGCTGGTCTGGATGGCTCCGGATTTGCGAGATTTTGCTCGAATTCTGGGGATATTCTGCACGAAGGGTCATGGCGACTGGGAAGACGAGGCAGGAACAGAGTAAAGATCGTCGGACAGCGAACGAAAAGAGGCGGCGGATGGCTGGCGCTTGCAGGGGGTCCCCTCAACCGTCTTGTCCAATCGCCTGTCTCAGAAGGCTGTTCGGCGTGAGCCGTTAAAAGAAACCCCTGTAAAAAAAGATGGCAAGCAGTGGAAAATCTGGAAGCTGGGCAACAATGGTACGGGACCCTTACCCTCACTCGTACCCTCCCGATGTGGTGGGTGGACGATGGCCGATGATCAATGCCAAGCTATTCGCCACTGCAACAACGGCAGGAGCAAAAAACCGGTTTGCGACAGGAACGGCTTTCTGGAGGCTGATCTTGGTCAGACGGCAGCAAAGCTTGAGGAATCCCGCAAATCGTGCGAGTTCGTCTAAACGTCAGGTACGACACCGACAGGCAGGTACGCCCCAGCAGGCAAGCACCTAGGCACTGGAGGATACATTGTACCTAGGTACATTAACAGATAAGGCAACTTCCTCATCATTGGACTCTGCCAAGTTCTTTCCAGGCCGATGCTGCCCTGCTCTTGCCGAAGAGAAGAAAGAAACAACGCATACAGTTGAAATTCAGGTTGCCAAGGGTCCACATCATGGCAAAGAGCATTAACTCGGAATGAAGGTGCAGTCGGTTTTCGCATTTTGACCCGGAGGGTTCTTGCGGCAGTGGAAGCCGGCGAAAGGGACCCACTAAACAAGAACTCTCCAGTGCCCTGTGCTTCGCTCCAGCGCTGCCCTCTCAGTGGGGCCGTCTCAAGTCTTGACGCTGCGCGGGAGTGATTGGCCGCCGATGGCCCGCGCTCTGCGACATTGGGCGCTTCGCTGCGGGCTGCGAACCGCCCACAACGAAGTCGGCGCTTGCGGTCTACGAAACCCAGATGGAATATTACGGATAGGAGTTAGAAGAAATATTTAGATGAGCTCGAACTGACCACGGTCTTTCCGCGTATTAGAGAAACTTCGTATCGAACGATTGCCCACCGGGTTCGCTGCTCCAAACTCCCAAGCCATGGCGGACGGTCTCTTACGTGTTCGCTGCAAGGCACGAACTCACTGGCTGCATTGTCGCAAACTCACGTGGAAGCCGGGGACGGTCAAGCCGGCACCAGTCCCCCCTGACCTGACCTGTTTCCCACGAGTGACTGCGCCTTTTACAACTCAGGCGTTGGGCACTCAGGCCAGGTGACTCTCGGCGGTGAAGAGACCAACTTGCAAGTGACGTAGTGGCGATTTCCTATTCAAGGTGCGCATGGAATTCAACCGGACTTGATGCGGCACAGCGGCCAAGAACTTGGAAGTCGCCTCTGGTCCCTGGGAAGGTGCACGTGCCCGACTCAAATCACCTTACAGAGAGACGGCCAGCGCTTATCTAATTGAGTATCCACCTATCTCCGCCGGAAGGAAGAACCATCCGCCACTGCCAAATTTTCACTCGGCGGATCTCCGGACCACCTTCCACAAGACGTAATCTCTTTTAGGAAGGCGGTCTCTTACCCTCAAACCTTGCACAACTTCGCTTCACCCATTCACTGAGTTTCCTCTGCCCTCAACACCACCAAGCTGACAACATCATTCGGGATCGTGGTGCGCGAGGATCAATCCGTTCCCTCAGCTTCGTCGCCGTAATAAAAATCGCACTTGTGCAGGTCTTTACTTGTGGTGTATTTTTCCGCGACCCTTCGCGTATCGCGCGCTTCATCGTCACCTGACCAGGCCCGCGCGCTCGTAATCGTCGTCCTTTCGCATTCCCAGTGTTGCCGAAAATTCAGCCGCGCGCTCATCAGCGGTCCTCTCTTCAACTGCCAGCTTTTGGCCAGACAAATCACGACCTTTCTTTTTCACCTTGTCGCTCAAGCATCCTCCGCGACATTCATCATGGCCGAACCTACTCGTGACATCTCGTCCATCCTCGCTGCCCTAGGTAGGTACCCGAAACATAACCCCTCGCGACTCGACATCCCTGACTGACGGGATTGTTCTCCAGGCGCAGCGCAAAGAGGCGCGTCTTCGACGCCCACTCACGGGCAGCCCAGCATGCCTCCTGGATACCCTGCTCCTCCCGGCAGCCAACAGCCTCCTTCCTACCCGCCGATGCCCCCTCAAGGCGCTCCTGCCTACGGCGGCGGTGGCTACTCGTTGCCCCAGCCCTCTGCGAGCGGCAGTCTGGATCTTAGTTCTATCCGCCCTGTCAACTCGGGTACAGTGAGCATCAGCGACGCCATCGCTCAGGCCAAGGCCTTCGCTGCTGAGAAGGGCGTCTCCTCGTACGATCGCCCTCTCGTCTACTCCAACGAACCCTCCCGCAGTCATGCTCATGACCCCCGCGGCGGCTACCAGCGAAGCTCGCGGTCGCGCTCCCCCCCGAACCGCCGCGACCAGTTCCGCGACAACTTCAACCCCTACAGAGACGAGCGCCGCGACGACCGTCCCGCGCCTCGCGAGTATGGACGCGAGCGGTCCTACAGTCCTGGTTTGCGCGCTCGTGCCTTCTCCCCGCGCAACCCAAGCGGCAGAGAGCGTTCGCCCCTCAGGGGAAGCGGCGGCGGCGACGACAACGCCGAGACCATTCAGATTGAGTCGAGCCTTGTTGGACTCATCATCGGCCGGCAGGGGGAGAATCTCCGCCGTATAGAATCCGAGTCTGGCTGCCGCGTCCAATTCCTCCCCTCGAGCGACAACGGCCCTTACCGTCAATGCAAGATTACCGGCCCGCCACCGCGCCGCGAGGAGGTCAAGACCGCCATCGAGCGCATCATCGAAGATAGTGGAATGGGAGCCATCAACCGCGGTGCCGCGGCCTCCAAGGCCGCCCCTCGTGACAACCGTGCAGCTGCTGGTGCGGCCGCCCTGAGAGACGGCGAGGACTGCATGCAGATCATGGTGCCCGATAGAACCGTCGGCCTGATCATTGGACGAGGTGGAGAGACTATTCGCGACCTGCAAGAGCGATCGGGTTGCCATATCAACATCGTCGGCGAATCTAAGAGTGTCAACGGACTGCGTCCCGTCAACCTGATTGGCTCTCGCGAATCTGCGGCTCAGGCCAAGGATCTGATCATGGAGATCGTCGACAGCGACAGCCGCAACGAAGGTCAGCCCCAGGCCCCTGCCAAGAAGCTGCCTAGGCAAGACGGCGGCCACCAGAGAGATGGAGGCCCCTCCGCTGGCGGTGCTGGCGGCGGCGATAAGATCCACGACGCCATCTACGTCCCTTCCGAGGCCGTCGGCATGATCATTGGGAAGGGAGGCGAGACCATCAGGGACATGCAGAACGGCACTGGCTGCAAGATCAACGTTGCTCAGTCGTCTGGTCCCGGCGAGGTTCAACGAGAGATTGCGCTCATAGGATCGCGCGATAGCATCGCACGAGCGAAACAAGCAATCGAGGAGAAGGTCGATGCAGTAGTAGGTCCCACTCCACACATGCCTTGACATGCGCTGGGCAGCGGCTAACATATAACAGCGCCAGAAGAACTCAGGAGGCGGTGGTGGCGGCGGCGGCGGTCGCGGTCGCCAGAACCAGGACTATGACAGAAGCTACTCTCAGCAGGCATCTAACAACCAAGCATCAGGATCGACTAACCCCCCAGCTGCGCAAGCCCCTGTGGGAGCCGACGGCGCTGACCCGTATGCTCAGTGTAAGTGGCGATGTGACAGTTCCCATCAACTTGGATGTTTGGCTAATGGCTCGCAGACGGAGGTTACCAGAACTATCTCGCCCTCTGGTACCAATCTCTGGTGTATCAACAGCAACAAGGCGGCGCGGCCGGCCAGCCCGGTGCTCAGCCTCCGCCGGGATCCTCATAAGAGGAGTCTGACGCGTGCCCATTCCGTGGGGACCATGCTTGTGTGATGTGATTGATCACTTGCCGTGCGTGGACCTCGACATGATGCCTCTCGTCTCGCATTACGTATACTGAAGCGCCGCACATGCACGTTGATTCCGGTGGCTCAGCGCATTGGACTTTTTTCGATAACCCTTTTTCTTTTTCCGACGACTGATAACGTTCATCATCCTGCTGCGCTCTCTTCCAGCACAGCGCCCGTCCACGTCTTCTGTTCTTACACTTGGGCACGCATTCGATATCAACCGGGAGGCGCAGGTGGAGAGGGGAAGAGACGACGACAGGCTGCCTCTGGTCTTGGTCTTGCTCGCTGACATCCGATGCTCTGAACTCACTCGACACTTGACGATGATGATGGCACTCTTCTTCGCGCTTGCACATGATCCTTGACTGGCATGACTGGGAATTCTCGACTCTTCCTGACATGGACACGGTGCGTAGTCATGACGCCTCGCGACGACATTGGTTTCCTGCCAACAATTCTTCATGAATGCACGCTCTTGACGCCTGTGTGACGGTTGGAACGTTGTTCGAAAGGACTTTCTGGACGCCTATGGGCCTGATGCCAATGGCATTCTTTTCCACACCTCGTGGAATCTTTGGGTGGTTCTCGCGCGTTTGCGTGCACGCGGATTGCCATTGTCATGTTGAAAAGCTCCGAGACATTTCTTCCGCTCGTCATGATGCAAAGACGCCGCCGCCGCCGCCGCCGCCGCTTGGGCATGCTTGGTGTGCCTGAGCAAGGCCAAACATGGCACACACACGTACACACAAACACATACACACGGCCTCTCGTTCGCGGGTCTCGAAGTGGGTTCTTCTGCCTAGGATTCTAGTCTTTTGATCCATCACATCTCCGTGGATAATGCGTGGTCGTTGCTATACACCCGTCGCAAGAGGGCCCGTCGACGTATGTTTCCTCTTTAGGCGCATCTTCTCTCATACGATCCTCGTGGATATGATACCAGGCTTACAGCTTCTCATCTTTCTTTTTCTTTTCTTATTTCCACGTGCAGTACTAGTTGGTGTTTTATCGCAAAAAACCTCTTGATTCCCCCCAAATCTTCTTTCGGTGGAATTACGGGCGGCAGGGAGGGAAAAAATGGGCGGTGCGGAAAGATTCTTATTGAGCCCGAAGAAAAAGAAAGCGAAAAACTTTCTAGTCTGTATAATAGTAATTTCCGCCTCGATCGATTGATTTCATGCAGCAGTATGCTTTTGATGACTTTCTGGTGATGGTGACGATGGCGGCGTCTTGGAGCCCAACACAACACTACCTACCGCCATCTCAACTTCGGATCACACCGGGAATGATGAGAGGCTTCATTTCGTGTGAGCCCAGATTAGGTTCCATCACGGGTCCATCCGAGACCACTGCAAGCGGATGCGAGCATTCCTCAACACTCGTGCAATCACACACGCAACCCGAGACGTTCTGCTGCGTTTGTCGTGTCGCGCGTTGTCTATCCGTCCTCGCACGGCAGTCCGGGTGACACCGTCACTCCTCTTCTGCTCGTTACTTACGTATTTTTTCATGATCTTGACGAGGAACCGTCGTATCTTTCGTAATCTTGGTGAAGATGACCCGAGCACCCCCGAAGGCTCGCAGGTATTTCGGGGTGTCTGATCTAGTCGACCATGTGAAGATGTGTTTTGCGGGCGGTCTACGCTGTTCTCTGCCCTTCTCTGGTCTGCTCGGCTCGTGGCGGTGCCTTACATCTCCTCTCGCTCGTGCGTTGAAGGAGAGGTGATCACGGCGTTGGCGTCGCACGTGGGATCACGGACTTTTAGATGGTTTCGGGCGGTCGTTGCTGTCTTTTGTATCTCCGTTGTTCTTGGTCGGCTGGCTAGGAGACTAGGCATGTTTATGCAGGGTTCGCTACTGGGGCATCTTCGTATGGGAGTTATCATGAGGAGAGCAGTTTGACAAATTTCGGTGGCGATGGAGTTGATCGACACCGTGGTCTGGACCGCGAAGGAGGAGCCGAGTGACAAGTCTCGAACGGCCACGATTATCCGTTCTGCGCCCGTTTGGATCGAAAAAATGTCGTGTTGTCATCGAACAGATGTTCTCGCTTATCGTGTTTTGCAAAAGGGACATCAGGCTTGAGATTTGCTTTCCTTGTCTTGCAGTGCTCACGGCCGATTCTCGTGCGTTGCGTCTGCGCCTTTTTTTTTTTTTTTTTTTTTTTTTTTTTTTTTGGCCGCGCCCTATGAGATAAGGTCAAGAGAGAGAGAGGCAAGTAAGATAGACTCGCCGACTGCATGTGCGAGGAGGGTTCATGAAGAGGATTTGTACGCCAGATATGCCAGTGCGCTTAGTGTGAGCGTACACGATCTGCTTCGGATGAGGCATGTGAGAGCGCAGTCTGTGCCGCCGGAGATCGACTCCGCGGATAAAGACGGATCATGGTTGGTCTACTACAGCCCGCTCGGAGGGTCCTAGGACTCATCGAGACTTTTGCCATCAGGAGATCTGTCAGGAGATATGTCAGGACATGAACGGCCGCGACACTACCCTGAAAAGATAAACCCATGCGACAAACGCGTCCGTCCACCCCCGCCCCGCGCGCGCTCCCGCTCCCGCTCCCGTGCCGGACCCGGACCCCGGGTCCCACCGGAGGACGGTGGGTGTGATTGGACGCCGGAGATAAAACGCTCGCTCTTTTTATCATGAGGCCATATTCTTGTAGGATGTTATCCCCGGTATCGCGTGGTTGCGTGTCTTTAGATTAAGGTTAAGCGGTTGAGGGCTGAGGGCTGAGGGTTGATGTTTTAACGATTGATTAGTGAACGAAGCGAAGCGGCCGACCTTTCGCCGACCCTCGCCGAAAGGCACGTGTGAAGTCTACAACACGCCAAAGTTCTACGCTCATGATGATTCATCTCGCGCAGCGGCGGCGAGGGTTTCTTCCTCAGACGACGTGCGAGATTGAGTTGCTGTCCTGCTGCGGGACAGTCTCGAAAGAATCTCAGTGCAGCAACCGCAGCGCAGCCGGATGCTCCTGCTCGATCCCCCGCCGGGCGACCTTGCATTTCATCGTCTCTCATCGGGCTACATATGCTTTTGCCGCTTGGCCGCTTTTGCCGTGATAGTACTCCGTAGTCCGTCCGTCTGTCGAAAGGTAGCGGCAGGGGGGGAGGATCAACGGAGGTCGATATTGGGTTACATCACAAGGCAATCATCGTGATCATGGGGCGGAGGCCTCGTCTTAGTAGAGTAAATATAGAAGCCCATGTTTCTCTCATTTATGCTCGCCCAATTTGTGAAAGAAGGAGGGGAGAAGAGAGGTTTGATAGGAACAGAAAGCGAGTAAGACAGAGAGAGAGCAATCAGAAGCCAAAACTCCTCAAGCTTCAATCCCGGCAGCTGCCAGAAAAGCTTGAAGCACAGCTCGCCTCATGATCCATGCCCCCTCAAGCATGTTGCCGTGTGTAACTCGTCCCATCTCTCAAGCTTTCTTTTGCTTTTACTCTACTCATCAATGACACGCCTCAACCCCCCTGGTTCTCTTGTCATGACTCTGTTCTTACGGTACACTGAGAGAAATAACGTCCGGATTCATGAGTTTTCGGTTGAAACATGTATCGATGACGACTCCCCTAAAGGCGTTGTCGCTGAGCAAACGCTCCGTGTCCCTTTTCCGTGTTGTGTCTCAGCAGCCGTTGGAAGAAAGAATCCCGCCTCCCCGCAGCCGAATCACACACGCACTTGTCTCCTTGAGGCTAGGGGAAGGACGGCCGGTCTAGGCCCGGAATGTAGCTAGACAACTAGACTTCCGGCCCAACGCATCCTACCCGGGGCTACGCGTGTCTCGTCTGAGTAGGATGAGTGTCAAGTCTCCGTGCTTTCTCACTTTCTTTCAGTTAGAGGCGACATGACTTGACTGCTCAGTCCATCCTACGCGCCACGTCAGGTTATCTCGGCTGTCTCAAGCAGAACGGGTAAAGCTAATTCCCTCCGCCCGCCACCTTCTCTCTCTCACCTGGCAAGATGCCGTCTTGCCGCGTGGGCAGAGGGGAGGTCCGGGTGGTTTGTTGGTTATGTTATCTTCCGTGCCTGCTGTTGATTGCTGCTTGCTACTGCGAGGCGGGTTGATGTGCATGTGGCTGCGCGTCTGTGTGTGTCTTGTGCTGTGCCGCCGGCGCTTTTTCTTCTGATTTTTTCTTCTTGTGTCGTGCCCTGTCGTTGCTTTTTTTTCTTCGCCTTGCTACGTTAAACTTTTCAAGATTATCAATTTCTTCTCACCAATTGTTCCCTCTCCTTTCCCTTTCCGAAGATTAAGAAGTGATCCTCACACACCCCCTTGCTCCCGTCCCGTTTTCCGTAAGCTGCGTCTGCAGTCGTGCTAGGACCTCCCCCCCCCCCCCCCCCCCCCCCCTCCGTGTCCATCAGTACGTCGTGGTGGCAGTCTAAAAGGCTTTTGTGTTCGCCCTGTTCCTACTTCCTTCGACAGGCGTTTACCCTGTAATCCTCCTTTTCTATTCTTCATTTCTGCCGCTTCGTCTCCCCCACTCGTGCTTCCTGTAACAACATACCTACTACCATCCGAGGTCTCGTCGACGACTAGCCAAGACCTTTATAGAGACACCGCCAACCTCTACCGTTCGAAAGCTTCCCCTTGCGTCACATTCTTCCCATCGTGTCGAAAACAAACACCTGCGTCTCCTCTCACCAGCTCCTCGCCCGCGGGACGACGACGACACCCCAAACGGTCACCAAACGAAGCTTTCCCCCTCCGTCCTCAACCCACCGACCGAAAACAAGAAAATGTGCCGCCTCGTCCTCTTCTCGGGAACCTGCACCCGCTGCAGCGAGTCCCTGACCTGGGCCGACCTCTCCCAGCGCCTCTCCTGCCTCGAGGCCAAGAACGCCGAGGACCGCTTCGGCGCCTGCGGCCGCGGGGTCTTCGTCGAGACGCACGCCTTCGACCAGGAGTGCGACGCCTGCGCCAGCGAGGACGAGGGCGTCGCGGGCATGGAGTTCGGCCTCGAGGAGGAAATTTACCAGAGGCGGCAGGAGGAGCTACAGTATCACAGCTACGCGCAGTACCAGCTCAGGATGCAGCCGCGGAGTCAGCGGCTGCGCGAGGCTCAGGGACGTGGTGCGGCGGCGTCGTCAACATCATCATCATCACCGATAGCTGCGCAGGGTCCGAGCAAACGCGCCAGCGGGAGGGATGAGAGCGACGGGAGGAGGAAGAGGGCGAGGACATGAGAGCGGGCGCTTCTGTTCAGTCTGTCTGCAATACGAACGGCTGGAAGGGGAAGGCCGCGATGAAGATCCTTTCTTCCCCCGCCCGCCCGACCGATGGGGGCGTTACGACACAAACGAACGACGATGTTTGATCTAAGGGATTATGCTCTTAGCTCCCTACCGGCGAGGCGTTTTCTGGTGTTTTGGGGGATATCAGCTATTGGGGTCAAGGGGTTGCATTTTGGCACAGCCGGGACTTGTTGAACACGGGAGATGTGGTCCATTGATGTCTTAACGAAAAATATGAGAGGAATTAGGCGGATCGATGAGATGCTCAGCGCATGAATGTTGGAGAGATGAGAGGAGGGACGGAATCCCATGTTGGTGCTATCTCGGAGACTCAGGCCCCCTGTAGCGCACGTATCTAGCATACGTTAGTGGCGTGGCGATCGGGAGGGGCTTCTTAGTGAGAGGAGCCGGCCGGCTTGGCGTGCGGGTGATCCGCGACGCACATTACATGGTGGAATCTCGATGAGATGTCTCTCTGTCTTGGGGATTCGATGAGTCGGCCATATGTTGGTTTCGAGTCAGAAGAGGGTCCAATGAAAAAGCATTCAATTGGAATAAGATGCTGATGAGTCTGTGAGATGACTTCAGGATCAACAATCCATCGGGGAGGCCAGCGTCATGAGTCCCTGCATGTGCTTTGGCTCTTATCTGCTGCGTCTCACATGCTCATCTGCAGGGTTCGACAAGAGCTTCATCCCTGTGCCGATAATTGTCTTGCTCATTACAGTAGGGCCGCAGATATTATATTGGGTTGAGATTTTGATGAGAGAAATCATTTCTGAATGCCTTGATGAAAACACGTAATGGCGCCTGTCATGAAAGATGTTATGAAAGAAGGTACGATCAAGGCCTTACTCACCTCTTTCCAGCAGGGCAAGCTCTAAATCTCATGCTCACATGACCTTCTGTGGATCATACGTGTCACGTGAGTTTTGGGCATTGGATTATATTTATAGGTAAGAGCGCGCGTGGGTTCCACAGCCCAACACCTAAAGGGAAGCCATCGTCGGTAGTGAATGGGAAACCGACGTCTGTGGTGATGGTCATTGATACTGGCCTTTCTCTCTTCTCTTTAGCAACGATGTCACTTGATCACCATTAACTGCTCTGCCCTTTGCCGTCCATCATTTTCCCTGTCCTTGACGCCCATCATCCGTCGGCCGTACATTATTCCATGTGCGTAACAATACACTGAGACAGACGCTGGATAGGCCCACCATTGTCTTTGTGTCTATGGATAGACCTAGAGGTAAAGAAACTTGGACCACATGTGGCTATGACAGTCGTCTCTTTCTCAGAGAAGGTCCCGCTGTCCGACGTCAGATGTGCGGAATAACATCTTCAGGTTAGAAAAGAAGCTATTTAAATACTGTTGGATCCTCCCTACCAAACAAATGTCTCCTCAACAAGCTTGACCAGACATCCATGCCGTCCCAGCGATGCAACAGCAACCCGGACATCGTCGGCGATGCCAGCAGGCCCGCAAACCACGACCATCGTCCCACCCTCGTTGGACCTCACCTCGGCCTCGGTGATCGCCCTGATATCGAACCTCTCACCCACGGACACGCTCACCTCAACATCACCCCACTGAAGCTCGCTTGAACCCTCGGGACGCACTGAAGCACCACCAGAACCAACCACCATGGTCTCGACCGCGTTTACGAGGCTAGCGGCACCAGCCCGAACGCCCCAGTATAGCTTCTTCCTGCCCAGCGGCCGGTACAGCCCCCGCGAGGCGCTGATCTTGGGCAGGATGGCCGTGATGCCCACACCGCCCGCGAAGAAGACGACGTTGGGAAACTCAGCCGTCGGCTCCCACCTCCCGCCATCCTCGTAGAGCCTTGACTCGCCGCTGTACGCCTCCAGCAGGACCGGCAAACCTCCGGGAGTATCATGCTGGTTGGCGAGTAGCCGCGTGGTGCCCTTCCCAACGCGGACGAAGAAGCTGATGCCCGTGGCCCTGGGCGCCACAGCTTCAGACAGCGAAAACTCTGAAGAGGAAGCTCTTGCGGGAGAGACACCCGCGACCGCCTCCGCCTTCTCATCAGACGCCGCCACGGAGTCAGACCTAACCGTCCGTGGCACATCTTCGCTGCCGTGGTAAGCCACGCCCGCGATCGAGAGCGGATGGCTCTCCCACACGCGCCACGTCAGCGTCGGGAAGTACACGTACGCGTGCCCGCGGCAGTCCACGCCGGGGACGTCGACTCTCACATACTCATCGTCAATCCTCGTGACGAAGGCTCTCTTCACCCCGCGGCGGAGCACCCTCGCAGCACGAAGCACCCAGTCGAAGCCCCAGATCACAGCCGCCATGATGACCCAGTTCTCGTACCCCCACTGCCGCTGGTATCGGTAGATGATGTGGTACCAGCTCCCGACGAGGGCGAGCACGGCCAGGACGATGTGCATTGCGTGATAGAGCTCGTACACCCTCTGACGAATTGGGAGCAGCGAGGACGGGATCAGGAGAACAAAGGAGACAGTCCCGATGATGCCCCAGTACCAGGACGGAATCGCAGAAACCTCGGCGTGGTCCTTCTCCCAGGCGGAGTGAATGTGCAGCCACATAGCCGAGTGCACCGCCGCCTGCAGGACGCAAACCACCGCGATCCAGCGGTGGAGCAGCAGGAACGTCGTGTGCGACCAGTTCGTCAGCCAGAGGAGCACATTATTCCGCCCGGCGTAGAGGAAAACCAGAGGCAGGTTCGCGAAGCTCAGCATTCCGGTGCGGTTGGCGACGTAGTTGAAGATCTCCTCGTACGCCCCGCAGCTGTACCAGGAGTTGGGCCGGAGGGAGCGGTAGCCGACGGCGGCGAGGATGACGTTGATCGCGATGATGTAGAGGATGAAGAAGGCCTGGCCACTGGTCGGTATCATGCCCATGCCTAGCACGGGCAAGGCGTGGTACTTTGAGAATGCGGGCGGGTCGACGAGGTATGCGTAGAACTTGGTCGTCAACGACGCCGGGAAGGGGAGAAAGCGGAGGAGGGAGAAGGCGATGGGGATGCCCACGCCCGCGGCGAGGACAATCAGACTGGGGGGGTGTCAGAGCGGCTATCGAAGGCAGTCCAAGGGTTGCGTCAGTATCAGAGGCAGGTTACTCACGCGAACTTTTGGTGGTTGATCTCAACCCTCTCAAAAGCAACATTCCCATTCCAATTCCCCAAATACTTCTCATCCCCCACGAGAACAGTCCTGTTAAACACCTCCTCCCCCTCCCCAAACCCCTCCGTCGGCAGATCCCTCTCAACCCTCGCCAGGGACTCCTGATACGTCCACTTGGGCAGCGGCTGCCCCAGCTCCCTACCAACAAGGTACTCCTCCCAGAACTTTTCTAGTCTCGAGGCGGGGACATTCTCAGCGGCGCACTTGACGCGGAAGCACCACGCCGCGGAGAGCAGATACGCATCACTCTCGGCAAGGCACTCGGCCGACACGCTGCTGCTGTGGTGCCCGTGCACGTGGACGTCGCACGGCACGGAGGAGAGCGGGAGCGAGGCGCGGCAGGCGTGCGCGCAGGCGGGCTGGTACATGGTGATCGGGTAGCCGATGAGGCCGTGGCCGGGGCGGCCGGAGGACTGGGCCGATGTGGGGCCGGCGAGGCCGAGGGCTAAGACGGCTAGGAGGCCGTGCCGCACCGGGGGGGACAGCATTTCGGCGGGAGCGCGATTCTGGTAAATAACCGTGAATATGAAGCCGGATTTCTCCAAAGTCAAAGACGCTTGAGACCTATCGTCTGCTTTCCATTGACCAGTCCCAAAGATCTGGGAAAATCAAGAGTTAATATACGACCCCCGGTCTCTACCTCCCAGCGAGAAAGCAGGTACGGATCATCAGCTGCCCACGACGCTGCCCACTGCAGACAACCCAAACCAATCAGAATTTTCAGGGTAAAGCATGGTTGTTCGGATAAAGCCACAGGCCGGGGGGGTTCTCGGCGCGCAGTAGCTCTCCCGGCGATGTGGTATTGGCGGGGCCCGGGGGGCCGGGGTTTGAGCCCGTTTGAGCATGTTCTTTCTCAGCGTTCCCCGAATGCATCCAACCCGACTGGTCGAATGTACGATGCCAAGAAGCGATCACTTTGGATCGAAAGATTTTAAACCCGTGTTTGTGGTTTCATATCAAAACTGACGCAAGGGCGGACTTCCGCTCGCCGGGTTGAGCAAGATGGCTGAGTGGCTGGATCACGTTGGCTGCGATGAATGATATGTGTAGTCTAATTGATGCGGGCGACCGCTTTTGCCTCCACTGCTAGGCGAACTCGGACGTAGTATTTCATGACTTGGTGCCACAGATATGCGGAGTGGACTCGACAATAGCTCTCGCAGTGTACACGTGCATTGTTGGTTGCTGCTGTGGCTATCTTGTGTTACACCTCGAGAGCGACAAGCACTCGATTGAGGGAGTATCACAAGCATCTGTGACGTCCAGTAAGTCAATTGCATGTATTGTTCTGACTATTGCATGTAGATCGAATTCCGGTTGAGTAGTGTTGAAACCGAAAACGAAAGCCTTACCTCTTTCCCCCTCTCTTCCCAACCGGCGCCAGTGCCACACCGCCAGCTCTTATTTGCCCGTTTGTCCCTGGCGATCCGAACCCTAATCCCCTTGACCCATCTCTAGATCAACATGCAGTCGAGTCAAAAAGCGTCAAAGTTGTACTCGTACCCCAGACCTTCAGAAGAAGGGCCCCCGAGAACCTCCCAGTCCTCAACGTGAGGGGAAAGGTTTGCCACCGACGTGCCCTGTTGCGTTGCTGCTGTGTCGGATTCGAGGTTCTCTGACAGGAAAGGCCTGGTAAAGTCGTGGCCAGTAAATTGTTGCAGAGGGACGTTTGCGGACCACGTCTCTTGCATCTGGGGCGCAGAGAGCAGGGAGGTTGCCGAGAACAAATCACCCGGGCCAACAGCAACTGCGTCGGCAATCGCAACCGCATCGTCGCCCGATGGAACTTCATCTGCGACCTCTTCTACCACGGCCCCTTGGGTCATGCTGCGTTGATAGCTTTCCCAAATGGATGGCCGAGCGAGATCGATAATGTGGCAGAATCTGCTTCGGATCTGGGGCTCCACGTCGGACATGTTACTGTCGACAAGCCGCTGGAACTCCCGTCTCATGACAGGACAGATCTCTCGTCTCAAGTATTCGTTGAACGTCTCCTTTCGGGAAAAGATGGCGATATCGTTGTCACACCCTTCGATGAAACGAAAATCAACGAATCATTCTAGGTCGCAATGAGACGGGCCTCGGCCGTTGACTTACATGGGGTCGGAACATCGTCGTCTGGGACGTCGAAGAGGATCTGAAAGTCATCCCTCCACCTCTCGCTATCAGTTCGCCTCTCGTCGGGCTTCCGCGAGACTCGCGTGCGGATCCGATCCTCCTTGTCCTGGCCGAAATCTTCGGTCAGGGTGGGTTGCCTCACTTCGCACGGTGGCTGGGCCCTGGCGTGACTGTTGACTTCGGCCTCCGTTTTGAATACCTGCTGGCACCGGGGGCATCGATGCTTTGGCGCTCGATGGCAGCGGTAAAGATGATCCCTTGATGATGTCAGACGAATCAGACTGTTACCAGGCATTGGAAACCTACTTGACGTTATTAACGGTCTTCCAGCCCGGCCCTGAACAGGGCCTTCGGTTGTACTTTCGCGGGTTCCATTTGAAGTACTGGCAGGCAAATCTCATGGTTTCTTGGCCGTCTTCGCGAACTTGCTTCTTTGTTGGCGTTTCTTTGGTACCATCGTCGTCATCGCCCTCGTCGTCCGAACGATCTTGGCGGCTTCGTTTCTTATTCGAGCAGGCGGGTCGAGTTGAACAGTTGCCGGATGATTCAGGCCCACGACACGAGCTCTTTTTGGTACTAGACTTTTCATCTTCAGGGGCGTCTGTGGGCTCTCCCAAGTGCACGTTTAGATCCCGCAGGAACGCCTGCATGAGCCTGTCGACGATGGCCTTCTTCTCGTCCTCGAAAGTCTTGGCCACGCTGGGCCGGGAATCAGCCAACGTAATCTCGAGGTCTGAGGAGTCGTTCGACAGTGGGGAGTCGGGATAGCTTGTCTCGGAGATGCTCTCGTCGCAGTTGCACGAGAAATTCTCTTCGGCCTTTAGAATCAACTGAGTTCCATCCTTCTCATACGGAGGAATACGCGATGAGCTAACCTGTGACAAAGTGTTTTCCTCACGCCATTTGGAAGAGAACTCTTACGGGAGCCCTCAAATGCAACGAGCTCTGAACCGTGAGGCAAGCCACCCGACTCGGGCTCATTAGCCAAACGCTGGCTGTCTGAAAAAGAGCCAACGGTCTGGTAGTCGCTCGTCTCGTCCCTCTCGAAGCTCGGCTCGGCGTTCGTGGCCCTAGACCCGAACATCTCGGAAGGCAGAAGCTCTAGTCGTTCCAAGCAGGTATTGGGGTCGAATGAGCCGTGCTTCAGACAGGCGAAGATGTTGGTGACGACATGACGCTTCCCCAAGAGATCGACACATCTGCGGAAGACGTGGTTGATGAAGGTTTTACCCACGCACGGGTCGACATCCTGGCGGGAGCTGTTCTTGGACTGTCTGACGATGGCTCTGCTAATCTCCACGTCGTTATCGATCCCAGCCATGCTCTTCCATACCCAGATGAGAGTCCCCAGCAATTGGGCGTCTTCGTCGACGATGACCAAGTCGATGTCGTCCAGTTGCTTTCCGATAGGCGATGACGAGCTGGAAGAGGATGACGGGTCGATTCGCGTTGCTCTGATGGCTTCCATCATATGATCTTTCCAGCGGTGAAGACGTCTTCCTTTGCCCAAGGTGTCAGCAAAGAAAGCACCATGTATAACGGACTCCGAAATGTGCTGAGACATGAGACCAGTGAGGATCCGTTCCTCGGCAGCTCCCCCTTGAAGTTTCGTCGGTGCATGTTGGGTGTGGGATGACGATGGAGACGAGATGCAGATTTCGCGATTGAAGCCATGCGATGCATTATAGAGTGCAATACCCCTTTGTTGGGGCCCTAAGCCCATTGCTTTGAACTTGTTCGGGTCGTTATTTCGCTGGGCTGGCGTCTCGTACTTCGTACAGTTCCACAGCGCCAACCTGTAAACCAGCTGCCGCTTGCTAAAAAAAAAAAAAAAAAAAAGGGACGTTAAGCAAAGATTTTAATTTGGTCGGGCAACTCACCTTACATGGAAGTTGTGACGTGAACGTAGTTCTTCCAGGGTCTGTTTCAGACTGCAGCGTAGATGAAGGTTGACGATCGTTGGTCTCAGGTGCTCCCACTCAGCTGGTGACTTCCGGCCTGCCCCAGCAATGAGTGTTGTAGTATCCATAAGAATGATAAAGATATTGGGTATAACGTATATATCAAGTTCTAACGCAGTCTCTTGAGGGATCATGGCATTATCAAGCAAAGTCAGGCCGATGGCAGTGGCGAGGTCGAGGCAGTTATGCGTGGAAGGGGGCGGATTTGGGGATTTGATGAAGGCGGTGCATTCGCTCTCTCCGGTATCGCTCTCTCCGGTCACCTCTTCAGATAACCGGCGGATGCTATTACCAGCGAATTTTACAACGTTCTCTCTGGCGCACCTTCTCTCCGGCGCAGACGTGCACGAAGCCTGGTGCGATGGATGTCGCTCAGCCAGTCGTTGACAGAGGTTTATGGACAGGGGATGAACTGGCATCTGCGATTGGCCGGCCACGTGGCGTGGGATTGCTTACCTCTGGTCTGCCTTTCAGGCCGCCTGAGTGCGAACCACAGCTTCCAGGCCGGGCACGCCGAAGGCAGCCGCTCATCTGGGCAAGGCGAAGTTCGAGGGTTTGTGGCGGTGGAATGGCTCGTCAAGCAACCGGCGTTAACGGAAAGACACTTCGACGATTTTGTATGTACGGATGTGAGTTTCTACTTCCCTGAGCGTTGACTTGCCCGTCCACTGTCTGTTGTCTTTCTCATCCGCACCGGGGAGCGGCAAGTCCTCCGGAAATGTGGGGCGATCCTTCCGACAGTGGGGACGGGCTCGGTACACTGTCTACCCACCTAGGTACATGGAGAGAGGTTGAGACCCAAGAGGCTGAAGCTTAATGGGAAGGAATCTCTTAGCGATGCAAGTAGAAGGGGTTATTTGGAAAGTAAAGTTTTTCTTCGGTATTTCTTTTCGCCCTCATGGAAGCTACCGTTGATTCCCAAATCAGTCTTTTCAGGCATACATCATCACCGAAACCTCACAACATGGCACCAATACAGCTTCCCAATGCGATCAGTATTCATGCATTAGCAGCAAGTCTGCTGAGCTCACCTTGCTTTTTCATCCTCAAAACAGAGACAGAATCCTATTCGGGTGGGGAGTATCTCGTCTATCCTCTGGAGAGCACCTGCGGCCGTCGAATCTGCATTCGCATCCCCAAGGAGACGCATCAACACACCGGCTTCCAGCTCGAGCGCGAGACAAACATCCGCCGTCGCATCGACGCTGCTGGTATAGACCTCTTCCAGCCGCTCATAGCTGCCGACCCCACGGCAGACAACTCGCTACACATGCCTTTCATGGCTCTCGGCTGGGCTGATGGTGCTACGTTGAAGTGGTCCGACAGCAACCCGGCTTCTGAGGATGAGCGCAGACGGTATATATCTGGCGTTGCTAACGCGACTCTTGATTTGCTTCGCATCCAGGAGGCTGGTATGTCTCATGAACCCCGACCCCTTTTTCCTGACCTTCCTCTAATATCACTGCAGGAAAGACGGCATCCGACTGGATCAAGGCAAAGATCAACCGCAAGATTGCCCGCGCCAAGGCCGGCACCCTTCCCGGCGGCACGGTAGCCGAGTGCCAGCAGCAAATGCAGCTCGTGCAGAAATACTGGATCCCGGAGCTCGACGACGCGCCGCATATTCTCGTCCACGGCGACCTGTCAAGCAACAACGTCATCGTCGACGACTATTGCAATGTTAAAGGGTAATTCGCACAAGTTGCAACTTCCACAGAACCAACAAGCTGACAGACATCTAGCATCATCGATCTCGGCTGGGCAGAACTAGTCCCGCTTCAGTTCGCAGCCGTGTATCCGCGCTTCCTTACGCACGAGCCGTCTGAAAGTGACGGGCTCGACTGGACCGCTCGCGATACGAAGCAGATGGAACAGGATCGCGCATTCTACCTCGAGTGCATCAGGACGAGGGCTAACCAGGAGGGCGGCATCTTGCTGGATTACCTCCGAGTTATTTCCCGTCAGGATGAGGTCAGCCGGTATTGGTGGCTTACTGCCGCAAGCCGTATCGACATTCACAGAGCCATGGCGTCGTGCGAGTGGGATCCTCCGATAGGGAGAAACAGATCCATGAACTAGTCAAGCGGCATTAAAAGCAGAGACACTAAAACTATCAGAGTTAGGAAATCAAGCCCAAGTTTGGATAAGACCACGTCAGTAATAAGGGGTTTTCTGCGACTCTAGACATCCACTGATGACCCTCATGTATGCAGCAGCACTGCAAAAAAGGAGTGTTTTGATCGACACGGGACTCGAACCCGTAACCTTTGGATTAAAAGTCCAACACGCTAACCATTGCGTCAGCCGATCTTTCTTTGTGGTTATTCGCTGCCGACAGAAGGTGCTCGGGAGGTAGAAAGACGGGGAAGGTGCTGAGTGTGTGTTGTTTTGGTTGCTGGGGATGGGCTGTGGCTTCCGTTTGTGAACATGGGATGGAAGCTGCTTTTGCGTGGCCAGTTCAATGATGGACACAATGGTCACTCCAGAGTGACAACATCGTTTATACCGAAGCCTAAGTGTTTTGCTTTCAGCCCAGTACTTGTTTTGTTTTTTAAAGTCGAGATCTAGGAAGTACTGTTTGTTACAGCTACCTATGGAAAGCACAGAAAGAAGCAACGACTTTCATTGCCGACTCCTGGGTAAGGTATCTTAAACAATTTGAAAAGATACTTCTAAACGTCTAATCAGTTGATACACGACAATACTACTACTATGTATAACTCTAATGAGAAACAAACAGGGAAGTAGTAATAAGGATGGACGGCATTGACGAGGGCGGATAACATCAACGACGGACAACGACGGACAACGACGGACGACAGCGACAGGGACAGCAACAGAAACGACAGCAGCAACCACCGACAGAGAGTACACTGGTTTCCCTCCACTCCGTAGAACGCAGATAGTTCAGGTAATCCCAAACTGACGTAATCGGCAGGCGTAACAAGCAGTCACTTGGAACCTATCTTGAGGAACATCGGGTCACGTACCCTCCTAGGCTACTTGAACTCCAGGTCTCCTCCAGTCTCCCGCCAAAAAAAAAACCCTTCTTCGTCACACATAAGTCACTTCAATACTTTCGGCCGTAAGTGCCACCACATATCTCGAGTCCAAGATGCATCTCAACGACAGCATCTCATATCAAACCTCTAAGCATGACCGCGATAATGCTCAAAAATGTCCGCCAAGGACGACTTCCGCCAATCACTGGCCTACTACAGGTATCAGGCTTAGCTGAGAACGTATTTCACCCCAATCGTCATCATGCATGGATGCTGACATACGGTTGAGCGGTTTTCAGCCAGTCGAAGCTCTCAGAATGATCATCAGCGACTTCTTCGACGAGCAGTTGGTGTGAGACAGTGACTGCGCATCTGCGCAGAAGGGTTTGTGGCGCATTCACTGTTATCATAAGGCTCGCAACTCCATGCGGTCGGCCTCTGGATTTTCGACTAATTTCCCGCACACAACATCCGAAGACTTGTTTTCAAGACATCGCCATCTGAAAAACGCCAAGATATCTTTCTGCCTTCATTTACACTCAAAATCAACATAGAGTTTCCGCAGCGATGTTCCATGTACCATCTCTGGCGCCCGCGATATCCCCTCGCCGCGCGCGCGCTGACTGGGAAGAACGCAAGGATCAGATCTGCGAGCTCTACAGAGACAATACTCTAGTGGACGTGATCAATATACTGAGAGAGCAGCGAAACTTTGTTGTCAGGTAAGCGGTCCCTAATCTCTCGACCAAACCATGTCTAACATAACTTTCAGCAAGAGACAGCTAGTTTACCAGCTGAACCGTTGGGGTATTAAGAAGTATAACAACACAGGGGACGATGATCCCACAATAGTTGGCAAAGGTTTTGATGACAGCGACGACGACGACGACGACGACAACTACGTGCCCAATGTATTTGTGAAGCCAGAAAAACCTCTTGAGCCACTGTTACCCACCGTACCGGAAGCAAGTCTTGTCGCAGGCTGGGAGAGGCATATGCCATTTGGAAACACCATTGAAAAACTTCAGGATCGCGACAACAAACTTACCGGTCTCATGATCAACTACATACATGAAGCAATAGCATCAGGCACTGTTTTCGTGGACCCCGCAGACCCCCTGGCCAAGGGTAATCGCCTCTTCAAATGGGCAACGGACTCGGTGGAAGCAATCAGCAAAACACGCGCCAACGCCAACCACACAACTGCTGCAGCATGGTCGGTCTGGCCTGCGATTAGGGACCAAATGATCATCCTGGACGAAGTCATTGTGGACGAACATCCACAATTACTAGGTGCGCTGTTCAGCGTATTGAAAGCCACTCACCGAATCGATGATGGAGGGCAGACCAGCAGGGCATTCATTACCAACGTTCGAGACCAGTGTAGGAAACGCCTGGGAGGCCAGCATATCATTTCAAGCATATTCGCATGTCTTTGTGAGGGAGAATTCGATCTCGATCTATGTCTCGAACGATTGGAAGTTCTCCCCTCGGAGCTTTTCGCCAAGGGCTTCCGTGTCTCCGAGCCAACTTTCGAAAGAGACGTCACAAGCGACTATGAGACTGTGGCGTCGTTGTCTTCCGAGCGTTTCAAAAGCAACCCGAGTACCAGGGAGCCTCTTTCTCCGGAGACCGGCTCTAGTTACCACAGGCAGGACGGCCCATTCTTCGGCTCCGGAGGCTTCGACAACAGCAATTTCCACCAAATATCAACATTTGCGCTGCCACTGCGAACTCGACGGGATATGTATCCACAGCTACAGGAACCCCAGCAGTTGTTCTTCGGCCCTCAGCCCATACTATATGGAGACTTGCCGGCGCTAGACTCTGTCGACCCTGAAACCGAGCCTCAAAAAAGGGAGGCAACCCCTTCGGTCGACGATGAATCACTTACCGAGAGCGACTTTACAGCTTCCGAGTCTTCAAGAGACATCACCATGGAGGACGAGAGAATGCGCATCGTTGACACCGTGATGGACATTTTTCTACAGCGGCTGGACTATTATCTGGAAGAACTAGGCTGCTGTGATGAAGAGGCAATGAATATTGATTCCGAGATGCCGGAGGAAGTCCACACGCACCAAAGAGGATCAGGGACAGGTGCGTCGAGCAGTGCATTGAACGGCCACAAGCGAGTGAAACGTGCAGACGGGAAGAGCGCAGTTGATCACGAGGACACGACAACTCACAAAGACGAGATCAACAGGGAGAACGAGAGTGAGGACGAAGGAAAGGATGATCAGAGGAGACGGAAGAAACCACAACAAGCAGAGAAAACCAACCGAGATCTTCTGGCCTGTCCCTACTTCAAGTGGAAACCTCGGCGATACTACCAGGAGAAGCCTTGCTGTGGACCCGGTTGGGCTACAGTTCACCGTCTAAAGTGAGTAAGCATCAGGTCTCTGTCTCCGATCATCTTTCTCTCCGATCATCAATGGTGTATTACGTACCTGTAGCTAATTCGAGTGATAGGAAACACCTGTATCGCTGCCACGCCAAGCCTGCCTACCGATGTCGACGGTGCCAATTGGATTTGAGGGGAGAGTCGGCCTTGGATGCTCATCAACGAATGGATCCACCATGTGTGGTAACTGTTCTAGGCACGCCTTGCGACAAATTCGGCTTGGAGGTCGAGCGACGTCTTCGACTTCGATCAAAGGGCAAAAAGTCGGAAGTGGAGAACTGGGCAGAGATGTACAAAACTCTCTTCGATGCGAGGGATGAAGATATTCCCACCCCTTGTGAGTCTAGAGCGGCGACCCCCCCTGCCGCAGTGCGGAACAGTTTGCTAATTACTTGACTCTAGACTATGACCTCGAGAGCGCAATTCTCGCTAGAGAGGAAACAATGAGAGAATACGCCACTCGCGAGATCGGCCGGCTCATGAGAGAGCAAGTGGAGATCGCGGTGGCTAGGGAGTTTACGGACATCCCCCAAAATCTCGTTGGCAGGATTTTAGAGATGCTTCGCAACGTGGAGCTTTCCCTGAGGCATGGTTTCCAAATGAGTCGAGGTAGAGCACATGATGCCTGTGAAGAAGATGCCCCTGACGAGGATGCCTCTGAGGATGAGGTCAGGATGGACCCTCCTAATGCGGTTCAACACGACCGCGAGGAGGAGGCTGAGGACATTAAATCATCGGAGGCCGGCCCTTGTAACCAGCCAAGAGATCCAGGCTCGGAAGTCCCAGGACCAGTAGGACACTATCCAATTGGGGACCAGCAACAGGACATGGATGCGTTGTACCAGGAATATGGTGTAGCGGAGCTGGACCAAAGTTGGATCTTCAACATGGGCGGCTACCAGGGCGATGTGGGCTGGAACGAGATTCTTTTTCAGCTCCTAGGCAACAATGGTGTAGATGCAGAGAAACAACAGGGACGGACAATTGGGGCGGACAATTGGGACGGACAACAGGGATGGACAATAGGAAGACTAGGGACGGACAATGAGAACGACGAAGACAGATGATAGAAACAGCAGAAGGGATAGTAGCTTTCTCTAGACTTGGGTATTGTTTCAATTCCTTTATACACTTCTCCGTCTTGATGTCAATCACTTTGCGCTTGTTCTAGGCAGGGCGGCAGCTGGCGGTGCCCCTATGAGATCATGAAAGTCCTCCATTCTCGGGTTCCACCTTAATTATCGCCTTAGAAGCTCGCCACATCGTTTTAATACTGTCAACTGTCTCAAAGTTCCAACGATCTACTCGCACAGCACTTTTGACAGGGGCACCAGAAAGACAAGCCGCAAGGCACACTCCCCAAGCCACAGACTCTTACAGGCTGACCATGTGGGAAAAGCCCAACAACCCAGAAAGAAGCGTCTTTTTTTCTGCATTGGTAAGTAAAGTCGTTGTCCTGGAAAGCCGACGGCGGCAAGACTTGTCGACAAATGGCCCCTCGACGGTCCTCGACAACGCCGATTCGGGAAGCGCGGAGACGGCCACGCTCACGAGCTGCTACATTCAGAAAAGCAATTCAACCTTGACCAGACATCACTCATTCAAAAGACTGATTGATAGTATAATCGTCCTATATACCGGGAAATACAGCGAGAGAAAAAGGCCTATTCATGTACATCACCAATCCTCCTCCCAAGCCCCGGGCAAAGACAAAGGCCGATCTTCGACGAGATCCCAAAACTCCCCAGCAAACTCCTCGGTGTCCGGATCCCAGATAAGCTCCCATTCTTTCGGTTCAGGGCCGTAAGTGAAAGAAACCAGGCGAGGTCCCGAGGGAGGATATCCGTCCACCTGCGGACCAAAATCCAATTTACACCACCGGGCTGCTAGTATGTGTTTGTTCGGGACGAACAACTCCAGCTCTCGCCGTCCATACGCCGTCAGATCTATGCCTGCAGACTACACGTCTTCGAGCCACGAAGCCAGGAACAGGCGAATCTGACGCATTTTGGCCCGTTTTCCAGCGATGCTCACTTACCGTGTGACTTTCCCAGGATTAGACTCGCAGAAAAGGGCGCACATGAGAGGCGTGAGGTCTAGATCCCAACGGCAGGTGTAGTTTTTCTCCGTCAGCTCTTCTAGCGGCATATCCGTGAGTAGCCACCGCGTGAGCTCCCTCATTGAGTTGAACCAATTTCTCAAGTTGGCTGTTTGGGAGGGGCTAGTAGAAGTGGAATCTCCCGAATCAGAACATGGGGTTCGAATCCAGTAACGAACGACGAAGTTGCGAAAAGACGCCTGGACGGACCGATGCTTCAAAGCCGCTCTGAAATCAACAGGCTGAACGCCCTCGCCATGATTCAAATCCTCAAGCAAGACAGTAGGTTCAAAGAAAAACCAAGATAAAGCAGCAAAACGACGATTCAACGGCAGTTCGTAGTAGTTCACGCCTACCTGCTGTACCACTGCTTCTCGAAATTCGGCAAATCTCCACATTATGCCAAAAAAGTTTGTACGCCCGTGCGGTGATGAAGGAGCATCCTGTGGAGGAAACACGTCCTCAATGTTGACGTCGAGGTCGCCATTCTGGCGGAGTAATCCGAATAGTTGCATTACCTCCCTCAGGTCGTCAGAGAAAGTCCCTAAAAAGTAAAGGGATGTTACGCCATTATCTTGTGTCTCGCTGAAACTAAGACCCATGTTGAGAGGACTCTTGATCGTGTCGAAGTGAGCAATGAATGATGCATGCTAGTACGACAAGTCAGTTCCAAATGGTTGAGACGTAGACCCCGTGGTCTGGCCAGAAACTAGGGCAGCATACATGTAACAATGTCTTTCCATCTTCATCGCGATCCCACGGAGAAGCCTCATTGTCTCTAAAAGCTTGGAGCATTTCTTGCACCATTCCATATTTTGCGTATCGAAAGATTGGGGCGTCACGCCGACGCGTCGTCCATGGCCTCAGGGATATTTTCCACCCGTCGTAAGCCTTATAAGCCTGGAGATCCCGGATCTTTTCTGTAATCCAGCCGGGAAGCTCGAGACGGGTCGTACGGACTTTTTCATGCTGGTTAGTAACTTGATTTGGTCAATTAGAAAAGGAAATACTGACTTTCAACACCTGTCTCCTCAATATGTGATGCGATGTGGTGTTCGAGGACCCCAAAGATTGACACTTTTTGACTGCGTCGTGATGTAGACTTTTGTCGACGTTGTATAATTGGTCTACAATCTTCATCCGAGTCTGTCTGATCTCTGCATCCTCTCCCATGCTGGGCTTTCGTTTCAGGGGGCTCATATCCACCCGTATGAGCGTTATGGAGCAATCTTTTTGGTGACTGTGGTCTCACAGCAGCCCTGTGTAGCACATCAGACAAACGTTCTAGACGCCAATGTAGATTGGCACTTACATCATGCAGGTCATCTGAGAGATGGAGACCAGATCCAGAATAAACCGCAGCCTCTCGTGGTGGTTCTGAATCGACTCCTTCTTGAAGGAAACCTTGAGCTTCGCGATGCTCCTCCTGGACCTTCTCGCCGTGGCGATCTGGCTCTGCACTTCGACTGCAAGCGCCTCCATCTCTTCGATGACGTGGTTGCACGCCTGGATGCTCGAGTAAGCCGCGCTGCCTTGGTAAATGTTTTCGGTCTGCTCAAGCAGGACCGCCTCCAGCTCGGCGACGACCGGCCGCACCAGTTCGAGCTGCCTGAGCGTGCGGTTGATGCTCTCGGGGACTTCCTGGACCTCGTCCCACAGCTGCTTCAGCTTGAATAAGCTCATGCCGAACTTGCCAGTCAGCTCGGTGACGGCAAACGCGCCCGTGACCACGCCCAAGATTTCCGCTATTGCGCTCGTTCTTGCGTCATATGTTCATCGTAGAAAATATCATATACTCACCTGTACACTACTTATTAATTAAATTATTCATTAAATTAATCGTTCGATTAGCATGTGTCAACCAACGCGCTTAGCACGCTAGTAGGAACTTCAGAGGCCATACGTTTGTTAAACATAAGATCAATTCATAATTTAAACAATAACTCAGATAAACATTTTAGATTAAAGCAGGGCTTGAACCAGTCTCTATGGCGTTCGGAACTCGTTGCGAGCCGTCTAGTGTCGTTCGGGTTAGACAGGGAAAAGAAATATGCAGAATCGAAGAATCAGGCTGTGAGAAGGAGAGGGGAAAGCTGTCGAAGCGGGGTTTCCGGGCTTAAGAGGGCAGGGCAGGCAGGTAGGCTCTTCCAACAAACGTCTTGGAAGGCGCCCGGGGTTTAAACCACTCGCCTCCAACAATTCCATGCAGGAGCTGTCAACTTGTCGAGGGTTGATTCGTTGCTGCCCTGCCGTGCCACATTGATGCCGCGAGCTGCTCGTTTCTTCGCCACTTCAAACACCGAAAATAGATTTCACATCGAGCTTATCTTCTTCGGTTTCTGCGAATTTGATTATGCTTTAAGCGAAGGTATGGCATGTCTATGTAAACAAACAGGATGCAAGCTCACTGAATTGTCGGAGGGGGTGTCGGCGCCTTCTTGCGTCTCACCGGCTCCGGCCTGGCAGCTTCGGGCCTCACTGGTTCCGGTGCCACGACCTCTGGTGCTACTGCCTCCGGCTGCTTGGGAGGTTCCTTGGCAATCTCGGGTTCCTTGACCGGCTGGCGCTGTTCTTCAACCGCAGCACCGTTCATGACGACTTCAGGATGCTTGACCTCCTCAGCCTGCTTCGGTACCTCGGGCTTCTCCACAATCTCGAATCCGTTGGTGACTTCCGACTCTTTCGCTGTAGGTACTTCTGCATCAGTCTCTGCATCAGTCTCTGCATCAGTCTCTGCAACAGTCTCGAGCTCAGACTTGACCTCAGGCTTCACCTCCTCAGGTTTCGCCTCCTCGGGCTTCACCTCCTCGAGCTTTCCGTCGACTTTCGCCTCGGATGTCTCAGCTTTCCCCTCCATCTGTCCCTCCCACAACCCTTTCACGGCGTTCCAATATCTCTCTCCATCCTGTCTCGCATGTGCGACGTGCTTGCTGCCTTCAAAGCGCTCTCTGCTGACCTTGAAACCCACTTCCTTGGACTCGTTGGCGTGCTTCTCGACGTCGCCCCAGTAAATCATCTCGTCCTCACGGCTGTACAAGTAAACTCGTCTTTGCTCACTCTGCAGGAGTGCCTTCTGCTTCAAAGCCGCCCACATCCGTCCGAAGAACCCAGTCCTGCCGAAGGGCACTTGGAGCAGCCAGAACCAACCGATAAACACGTGAACGAAGGGCGCTAGCAACCGTGGAAACGCCGCCGAGAGCGCGCGGTAGCTGCGCATCCAATGGAACCCGCCAGGACATGAGTCGTAGACCGTGACATGCGGAGGCAGTTGCAGCTTGCCTCCGGAACGGGACTCGGCTTCGGAATAAAGATCGTAGAACTTGGCCAGGTTGGTCGCGCCTCCGTTGGAAAACACGTGGAGTAGGAGCTGCGGGCGGGTCTCTGTGCGCGGTGTTGCGTCGGCGAGGGCTCGGACAACAGAGACGGCGGGCCGGATCTCGCGCTTGGATATGCGCGGGGAGAGCGTGTGGATGAAGGGGCACTTGACGAGAAGGATGCGAGCCGTCGGGTACAGTGCCATATAACGGGACGTATACTTGGCGATGTGGACATCCTGGGCCGACATCCAGCTGAAAAGGGCCACAAGCTTGGGTGAGGTCGGGTCCGGGGCTGCCGACGGAGGTTCGTAGAGGAACGTGTTAGGGGAGAGGGGCTTCATTTGCGGCAGGGACCCCGAGAGGTCGATAGCTTGATTTGATGCCATGACGAACTACAGGAAATTTCGCGAGCCGTCGGTGTATTTGTCGTGGACGAATTGGAGGACAGATAAACGTCTACGCAAATTGTGTGCGGAGGAAGTGAAGTCAGATATAGAGTAGAGGACCTGAGGTCATGGACGAGACACTAGTAGCTTTTAGACGCAGTGTGTTCAGCCCCATGTTTCGACTCCTCTCGGCTTGTAGTCATGGCAAGGTTGGAATAGTTGACAGGGTAATCCATTCTGGAGAATGCCTCGGCAAGGCCCTTTGACCGGGGTCGCGAATTCCCGAGGATCTAGAAAGATCAGTAGCTTTAAATGTTGTTGCTGCGGTTGGGAAAACGCCGAGTCATTCAAATCCGGGCGGAGCTCCGTGTCGGTACTCTACCTAGCAAACGCAGCTCATGGTATGGTTACTCGTGGGTTAGCATGTTGTTCCATGGTCTCGACGCGATACATGCGCGATGAGGCTGGGAGGAGACAATTGCATGGATGCGGGACATTGCGAATGGATGACGTCTACCAAATGAACCCTGTTTTTGGAGAGAAGCACACACCGTGTCTCAGCAACTGCGGTCCGGAGCAAACTATGCAAAGCAACCCTAAATGTCAACTGAGGTATGCGGCGGTATCCTTGCAAGGGACACGTTGGTTCATCGAGAAGTTTCGCTGCTCGTGCCATCCAAGTCGGCTCGGATGGAGTGCTATTGGTGGCAGCAGTGACAGCCGCGAAAGTCAAGTGTGTGCGCCGGCAGGATGAACACAGTCGGACGCAACACGATCTCGCATCCTGCGTGGGCACCAAATGGATCTCGCAGTCATAGGCCCTGCAGCTTGGCGCATGCATAGGAGCCGGGTTCTCGTCGTGTTATCGTTCTATTATCGTCGTCTTTGTCGATCCTGAAATCGGTCCCTTGGCCACTCCCGCAGCAGACCACCGCGCTGGAGGGGGAAATCTTCTTAAACGGCTGTCGAGCCTGTAAACTTCCCCATTTTTGACTTCTGCCCAACTCGTTGTTCAACGTCTGGCAGTTGAGAGTGCGTCAGTTACCTGTCCCTGATGGTACCTCAGACACGCACTGCAGGTTCCCGTCGAACGTGGCCACCGCAGCCAAGTGTACCTAGGACTGACAAATTGAGCCGAAATTAAGAGTCCCGTTTGTCGTTTGACATAGACGTCTATGTAAGTGTGAGGCGGGTGTCGTGACGAATGTGTCTTGGGGATTGGCCATGGTGATGGTCGCTATACAGGAGAGGAGTTAGCATATGGCTCTCGTTGGCAAGGCAAGGAGTTACGGACGGGTCGAGGTTCAATATTCTCTTACCCGCAAGCCTTGGAATCCAGAAACGACCTGGACTCGAACGGGTACTCGATGTTGTGGAGTTTACTACTCGGATACCGGCTTGGATTTGAGCTTCACCAGACGTATCCGAACGGGCGAGGTGCAGGTCCGAAGGGCCGAATCACGGAAGGCTGTTTCGTCTAACAGGATGTTTCTGTGAAGCCGGACGGGAAGACAGAGCCGTGTAGCAAACAGGGCGGTTTTGATTATCGATCTGTCTATATCAACCAGGTCGCTCGGATCCGGGGTTCAATGCAATGAAGGAGAACTCGGTAGGTGACTGAAGCGACGTGCTCTTCGGAGATGCCCAGGTGATGTTCGAGAAAACGTTGGCTCTGTATATCTGAGGCAGGACCAGTCGACCGGAATGAACCTGCCTTGTTACCGTCTCTCTGAACTGACAGCCGAGGAAGGCAAACGGCAGGTGGCCATCCCGCTCGTCCCTTCCTTGCACAACGGCAACTAGGTCCTAACTGCCCTCTTCGGCCCTTCCATCCTCGCGACCCACGCCTGCCCAGCGCCACAAACAACTCGGGAGGAAGTAACGATCAGGACACCATCCCCAACAACATCACATCGCACCTTCCCTTCCTCGTGGTTACCTAGGTACGTAGGTAACGTGACTCCTTCCAGGCAGCCTCCCCTTATCACGTCTGCTGGTCCTAAACGTCCTGCCCCAAAACTCTCCTCCTATCCCGCTCTTCAGCATCTCTCCATATCTCCTTCTCCATCTTTCCCTTCGATAGGAGACACTGCTTTGCGTTCGTTTCCGTTCCACCAGCCATTCGTTACTACCACTCTCGTTCTAATCCGCTTGCGATGAAGCTCACTCACATCCTCTCCTCCCTCTTGGGAGTTGGCGTGCTCACTGCTCACGCTGCCGCTGTCGACAGACACCGCGTCAGCGTCGACATCAAGAGCCCTCTCAAAAATATCGGCTTCCAGCGCATCAAGGCTTTCCGCGAGGCGTCTCGTGATGATGTCGTTGGCCGAACCCAGGCCCTGAAGCCCTTCGTCGGAAAGATCGTCGGCCACAATGCTGCAACCGCCCTGGGAGCGGCCCAGCCCCGTGATATCTCGTCCAACTACCAGAACATCACTGCCCTGTCCCCCTGGGGCACCCAGTATGCCATCGAGGCCATCTGGGACGGCAAGCCCATCAACATGCTCTTCGACACCGGCAGCAGTGACACCTGGGCTGCCCACACCAACTTCACCTGCGTCAACTCGATGGCCACCTCCGTCTACCCACAGGCCGCCTGCGGCTTCGGCCGTGACTTGATCGACGGCTTCAAGTACGGCGAGATCGAGGACATACATTTCTCTCTGAGCTACGGCTCTGAGGAGAAGGTGTCCGGTCCCATGGGATACAGCGACATCGAGGTCGCCGGCATTCGCGTCCAGCAGCAGCAAGTTGGTCTCGCCAACCAGACCTACTGGTACGGCAACAACCACACCAACGGCATCCTCGGCTTGGCCTACCCCTCTTTGACCAGCGCTTTCACCGGCGATGCCAACGAGAGCCGCCCGGCCTTCCAGGTGCCTTACCAGCCTTTCTTCACCAGCCTGGTCCAGCAGGGACTGTCTGCCGACTCCTTCAGCGTTGCTCTCGTCCGCAACTCGTCGGGTGTCATCGCCTGGGGCGGCCGGACTGGTCTCGACATCACCGGCCCCACGGCCTACACGGATCTCATCGTCGTAAGTGCCCTCGTCGTTTCTTGCCGAGCCCAACTGACGCGCAGCAGGCGACCATCAACCCGACCCGGCCTGAGTCGTCCTGGCAGTACTCGTACTACACCATCCTCGTCGACGGCATCAGCTGGGGGTCGACCACGGACACGAAGAAGTACCCGTACATTGTCGACACAGGCACCACACTCATGTACGTGCCTCCGCCCACGGCCGAGGCCATCGCCAATGCCTTCACCCCCAGCGCCATCTACATGTTCCAGTACGGTTCGTATTTTGCGCCCTGCGACGCCATCGCGCCTAAGGTCGCCGTCATCATCGAGGGCGTCAGCTTCTGGATCAACCCGGTGGACCTCATCTACCGCCACCTCAGGGACGAGCTCACGGGATACTGCCAGATCGGCATCTCCACGGGAGGCACGGGCCCGTATGTGCTCGGTTCCGTTTTCCTCCACAACGTCGAGGCCTACTTCGACGTCGGCGCCGGCCAGATGCGCTTCTATGGCCGCGAGACGTTTGGCCCGACTCCCAGCATTCCGGACAACTGAGGGTCTCTGCGGTGCGAATGGACTCAATGGCTTTCAGTTCTGGGCGAGCAGAAACGGCCTGAAGGATGGGTCATTCGAGGTTGAAAGATGTCGATAGCAGTTGATTTGCTCGAGGTTCTCGGGTGGAACCCGGAAAAGACACTATGCTTTATCAGAGGAGTGGTTTTCCTGTTTGCCAGATGGGTTGATAGAGTTCAGTCTAATGCTAAACGTGCCACTTGACAAGTTGCCTCTGAGCAGCCTCCTGAACAAGCCTATGGGTGTGACAGAGCTCCCCAGGCTAAAACAATAGCGTTTGAGAAGAAAAAGGCCGGTCCAGAGCTCTGAGCGGGTGGTGTTTCCTTGCTGTTTCCACAGTGGACACCTAAAGCGCTGACTGAAACTGGCGGGAAGGAGGCAGGCGGCAGGGCGTGTCGGGACTTATCGGAGTGGCGAAGGGTCTTATCGCCAACAGGGGCTTATCGATAAGGTCCATGGCAGCAGCCTCTGGTGACCTCACTGGTGGTGGCTCATCGATTTCTGCCACCTCATTCAACGGTTCGTGATCCAGGCCTTGCTTGCGACCCTTGCCTCTCTTGCCCTCACCGACTCATCCCCTAGCGACCCAGCCAGCACCAGCTTCTCTTTTTTGTTCTTCCGTCTCTTGCTCCCCCCTTTTCCCGAACCTCCTGCACCACCTGTTTGCTGTCACGATTGCCTCGCTTCGCCTCCAGTGCCACCCAGCGTGCTGCGGTAATTCGGCACTTGCTGCACCGACTGGACCCAAGCCACACCCCCGAGATCCCCCGCGGTCGGCAATCCCAACAGGGGAAAAGAAGAAAAGCTCATCCTGCTCAGGAGAGGCAGCAGCATCAATAGCGACGAAAAGACTTTCATCAGAGTGGAAAGAGTCCAGACCCTTCCATCTTGATCCTGATCCTCACCGGCAGTCATCATGGGTATCGGAGTAATCCCGGCAGGTGCGCCCCTGGTGGATGGAAGGCCACTGCCTCGGCGGCAGCACACTTGGAGCTTCAGTAAGGTGCGTTCAAGCAGTGTTCCTTCTCTCCCTGTCTCTTTCTTTTGTTGCCTTCCTTTGGTCCTTTTTGAGTTCTTACCAAGAGGTGCTCTGCTTCTGTTTGTGGTCTGTTATTTGTGCGGTTTTTGCTGGGCCTGCAGTGCGGTGCAGTGTGATGCAGAGCAGTGCAGCAGAGCCACTTGGCTTCGCAGCATCAGCATCAGCACCAGCATCGTCAAGTGGCCTTCTTTTTTTTTTCCCTCTGTCTCTCTTGCTTGCCGTTCCCTTTTCGCTCCAATCAGTTTGCTCCTGTTGCGCCCAGGCGGTGTGAATAATCAGGCAGGGGTATTGGTCAGTGGCCAACCACACGCAGCCCCCTGGAGGTGTCGACACGATCTGGCAAAGGTGCCGATTTGCTGGACCCGGGTTCCGGACGGCTGGACTTGCTCTTTGGGGGAGGACAAAAGGGAACCCAGGAAAAGGGCCCCTGGTGAGGATTTACCAGCGGTGTATCCCATATCCAGGTCAGGAGACATTGGCCGGATGACCTTTTATCGCCTGGCAGTCCGTGGGGGTCAGGTGCTTGGCCGGTTTACCTTGTTCAGTTGAGCCGGGAGAGGCTCTTCCTGAGCAGGGACGATGTCTGCGGCTTGCAGGTGGAAGAGAGGCATAGGCATGGTGGTGCGAATGAAGCCAGAGAGACGGCATTGGATTGGTGGGTGAGGATAAGGTGAGCCGAAGGTACCTGAGGTAAGTACCCCAGGCATGCGGCGACGGCGGCGGTGGTTCGGGTTCAGCGAGTCTCGGTAGAGGCAGCCGGGAATGACCGGAGCAGAAACTGCAATACCGGCCGCGAACGAAAACGAGAGAGGCAAAGTTGTCATTGAGTCAAGAGGAGAGAAGTGCAGAGTTTTTATTGTTTCTCTGGGGAATGACGAGAGCCTGACTGGAATGTTTGTGTTTTACGTACTCGATCTGAAGGGTGGGCTCAGCACTGTTCCATGTTTTTTCTTTCAGTTTTGCTTGCTTGCGGCCCGTCGTCATCGGGAAAGGTAGTTTTTCCCATTCCCACGTTCGATTTCCGGCTATGACTGGCAAGTCAAAAAGTGTCATTGTCCATGGCCCGGGTGACGGGTGGGCTGATGGGGGGGGAGAGGGGGTTCCCTCGGCTGTGTTCGGTGAAGGCAAGCCTGGGAGGGTGAGGGCGGACTGGCTGCGAGATGTCCCGTCGATGCGGGGGTGGCCGCCGCGCTGGGCCTAATTTGCTGCACCTGCTAGGCCGAGCCGGGACATTCTGGCTGGGCTAGGCCCCCCTAGTTACCCTAGGCTTTGCCTTGTAGGAACCCCTCCAGGCACCGGAGAGAAGCGGGCACAGGGGGATGGACGCGACGAAAATGAGGGGCACATCGGATGGGGAGAGAGGGATTCACGTGGAGTTTGAGATGGGGAACATGTCCAAAGACCACACTGCACCTCGCGGACAAGAGGCCGATGTTGCTTCAGTGGTCAGATCAGAAGGGATTCGTTGCAGCTGCATGCGCATACACACACCACTCGTCAGAAGTATCTGGCATGCTGGCCTGGTCTTACAGTGATGACCAGAGGTGTGTCACGGACAGAAGGGAGTGACAGCAAGACTACCTCTTTTGCGTCCACGATCCAACGCATCCAGACGACATGTCGACATGCACCCAAGACGGCGTACGCCGGGAATGGGCCAGTGGTCATTCTGTGTGTCGATGGGCTTCACCAGTGGTGACCTGCCATGTCTCCCCGCTGCTTTGATGCGAGCTGCTCCTGGGATTCCCGACTGCAAGGGAGGAAGACGCGAAAGCTGCACCGAGAGGTAGTAGGTAATAGCTGGCGCGCATATCCGCCTCGAGTGAAGTGGAAGTGGGGAAGTGGGTATACCGTAACCGTATACCTACCTAATTATCCCACGATCTACTTGCCTGGTGTAGTAGGTACTTAGGTACCCGTCCATGGTATGGATTGGATTGGATCTGTCTGAGAAGCTTCAGTACCTACACTCACTCAGTACACCCACCTGGCGAGGACCCTGCTTGCTTGCCTGCCTCTTTTTCCGAGCTTGCTGGCCATTGCTGCTTTTCCTTTTTCTTAGTCTCATGTAGGGACTCAGAAGGGGACTCGGACGGACTCACCAGCGAACAGCGAAGCAAAGCAAAGCAAAGCACCTCATTCACAGTCCATTTGCATTTGCCCTCGGGACATGTTCTCGGCGCTTCTTTTTCCCCTGCTTCCTTTTACGTACCGCTCTCACAATCCCCTCCCAGCTCAGTCTCGTGCACACAGCTCGCCCACTCATTACTATATCCCCTCCACCCTCACCTCACATCGCATCACATCACTACCACTATTAGTCGGTACCTACCTTGCCTACCTTACCCAGAGATACCGTACCTTACATAGTACATCAATCAGATCACGTCGCCTGCCTCTGTCTCTCTCGGCTACACTACAAGCTCCTCCCCCCCCCCCCCCCCTCCCCCCCCCCTTTCACTCTCTCCACCTCCTTCCCTCAAAAGCCGGAACAACCACGAAACTTCTACTGCCCTTGCTCGCTGCTGCAACCTCTCAAACAACACCACGACATCTACCTACGCACATACAACTTACGCAAACGGAGAGCCTCATCGGCCGTTTGGAAGCCTACCCGTTGCCAATCCCTTCTCTCCCCTGCCACCCCCTGCTAGCGGCTCTCGCATAACAGGGCTCTCTCTCTGCAACACAGTGTACTCGGCTTTTCCCAGGGCAGCTGTCGCCGGGTTCGAGAAGTCCAGTGCTCCTCCAAACCCCCGGCTCCAGGTCACCGCACCCGCGCCCGCACCCCCCGAACCTCACACACCGGGGTGTCCTGCCTCTTTAGCTTGGGGCGTACACTGCGGAGAGCTGCTGCTGCTGCTGCCACCGCTGGAAGCATCACGCGAGCTGTTTTGCCTCGACCGCCACAGACCTCACCTCACCTCACCTCACTTTACCTTGCTTCTTTTTTTACGCTCTCGTCTCGATTGAAACCCTCATCTTCATGATATCGAATACGCGCAGTCCCTGTTCTTTTCTTTCATCATAGCATCTTTTTTTGTGTCGCACGACCCGGAGACATCACCAGTCAGTCAAGATGCCCGCCAAGACTAACGGCATCGGAATTCAGGTGGAGGACACCAAGATATGTGTCGTTATGGTCGGCCTGCCCGCCCGAGGCAAGAGCTTCATCGCTCAGAAGGGTGAGTAAATCCTGACATTAAATTATGGAGTGAGCGGTGAGAGCGATAGATGAACTCTTCTGCTGCCGTCGCCCGACCCTGACGTCGAATCTGGGATCGTTCCATTGGCTAACTCGCACCCCCAGCACAACGCTACCTGGGATGGCTCTCCATCAAGGCCAAGACCTTCAACGTCGGCAGCTACCGCCGCCAGGAGGACGCCCACCCCTCGGCGGACTTCTTTGACTTCTACAACGCCGAGGGCGAGAAGAGGCGCCGCGCCGCCGCCGAGAAGGCCATCGAGGACATGCTCGCCTGGTTCCGCCAGGGCGGCGTCATCGGCATCCTCGACGCGACCAACTCCACCAAGGAGCGCCGCAAGTGGGTGCTCGACATCTGCAACAAGGAGGGCATCGAGGTCCTCTTCGTCGAGAGCAAGTGCGACGACGAGAGCCTCATCATGGCCAACATCCGCGACGTCAAGCTCACCTCCCCCGACTACAAGGGCCAGGACCCGGAGGAGGCCGCCCTCGACTTCCGCAACCGCATCCGCAACTACGAGAAGGTCTACAAGTCGCTCGACGAGGACGGCGACGAGGACGAGTACACCTACCTCAAGATCATGGACGTCGGCAAGCAGGTCATCATCAACCGCATCCAGGACTACCTCCAGAGTCGCGTTGTCTACTATCTCATGAACCTGCACATCCGGCCCCGTTCCATCTGGCTGTCGAGGGTCAGTTACACGTCACATGGATTGTTGGACTGAGTGTTTTGCTGACCAAACAAACAGCACGGAGAATCCATGTACAACCTGGACGGCCGCATTGGCGGTGACACCATGCTCTCCCCCCGCGGCGAGCAGTACGCCCGGAAGCTCCCCGAGCTCGTCCGCAAGTCTGTCGGCGTAAGTCACCCCTCTCCCATCCCCCTCTGCCCGAGCCATAAATCTCACACCCCCAGGACGACCGCCCCCTCACAGTCTGGACGTCCACCCTCAAGCGTACCATCGCCACCTCGCGCTTCCTCCCTGCCGACTACAACAAGCTCCAGTGGAAGGCGCTCGACGAGCTCGACTCGGGCGTGTGCGACGGTCTGACGTACCAGGAGATCAAGGACCGCTTCCCCGAGGACTTTGCCGCCCGCGACGAGGACAAGTACAACTACCGCTACCGCGGCGGCGAGTCGTACCGCGACGTCGTCATCCGCCTCGAGCCCATCATCATGGAGCTCGAGCGCAGCGAGGATATTCTGATCGTGACCCACCAGGCCGTGCTGCGGTGCATCTACGCCTACTTCATGAACAAGTCCCAGGCCGACAGCCCCTGGATGAACGTGCCGCTGCACACGCTGATCAAGCTCACCCCGCGCGCCTACGGCACCGAGGAGGTGCGGTACGAGGCTAACATCCCCGCCGTGAGCACCTGGCGCGGCAAGGGGTCCACGGCGAAGCACGAGAATCCCACGGCGGAGTGTACGTGAAGAGCATGGTTTTGATGTTTTTATTTTTTTTTAAGAGGAATTGACTAAGGGTTTTTTTTGGGTACAGGAGTATGAGAGATTCAGGTCACGGCGTACAAAGGGGTCTGGGGTGTTTCGGGTACCCGTTTCCCACCCCTTCTCCCAGAAGCGCGAGACCGATCGACGGGACTTGGTTTCCTTTTTCTCTCTGACGACGACGGGAAATGTTTTCTCTCTCTCTCACATACATACGATTCGGCATATTTTTTCATCGAGGCGTTTTGGGGCGGGGGAACCCGACGAAAACAAAAAGAAGAACACGCAAATAGGGAACCTTTTCGGCGGAAAGTCGGGAAAATGGGGGTGGAATGGGGTGGACGCGGCATTATCAAACGGCGGGCGTGTGTTCCAACGATCATTCAGTGGAAAATATCATCTTTGCTCATCGACTACTTTTTGGAGGGACTGACGACTAGCTGCTCGAGGATGGGGATATTGGCACGTTCCGATGTCGCCAAATCGAGGGTCAGGTCAGGTCTGGGACAAACGTTTATCATTGCTTTCATTTGCTAGGAAGTTCCAAGATGACGGTCTGGGATAGTTGGAAGTTTTCGAGTCTAGTTAGGGACTTGAAATGCATCACAGTGGTTTTGCTCTCTCAGTGGTCAAGGGGGATGGATACGTGGACGGAGGTTCATGACTGAGGACTATCTCTGGTTCGTCTCTTGACGAAAGGACTTTTCATCGGTATTCGCTGCCTGCGACGGAAGTTTATCCTCGAGTTACGTACGGCTTCGAGTATTGCATGCCTGGGGATCAGGCTCGTTTCCAATGAGACTACAGTGGTATCGTTGAATCTGTGTTCTGAGTGCCGTGGCGTTTACATCTGCCAATTGAGGGGCTCGGGGAATGAAGGTTATGCAATGTGTCGCCTTTACTACCTACCACAGAGCTCGATGTGAGGCGTTGAGGCTCTTTTGCTTCGCCTCTGCATGGATGTCCCGCGGCGAAGCTGCCGTCGGCAGACCAGAATCAGCCGAGACGGCCAGATCCTCGGTGAACCAAGTCATAACAGCACTGCGATGACTCTTTCCCATGTTTTATCCCGTTCAATTCGTACTGATTCGTCCCCAATGACGCCATTAGAAGCATTTGGTTTAACTTAATTTCTGCCACAGTCGCGGTTGTCTACTAATTACTGATCCTTAGCTAGGAAAATAAATCTGGGAAAATATGCGAGTATGAACCCTCAGAGACAACACATAAAGTTGAAAAGAAACACGACTAAAGAGTGACTCATGATGATATTGATGGTACGGGGATAAAGGACGAGACAGAAGAGCCGCACTGTTTGCTGCGTTTCTTCTTCATCGCACCATTGATATCCTGCTGGCACAGCGATCCATGGATTTGGTCTCTCAATCGAAATAGCGCTTCAACCAGTGCCCGCGAACGGCACGTACCTCTGCCCCGCATCCTCGGGATGGATCAACCCGCTCCGTTATCAGCGCGGTCCCAGATTTTTTTCCAGCGATAAGAAAAAATTCCCCAAGGGACCTCGTCCTGCAGTCGCCGCGAGAGAGAAACCTGAACAAGAGAAACCTGAACAACGTCCCGGCTGAACAAATCTCTCTTTAGTTCAACCAACACCACCACCCCAACCAACAACGAGACCTCGCCCACGATGGACGCCGCCTCGAGCAAGAAGAGAAAGTTCCGCGGCGACGCCAACGGCGCGAAGCCCGCCGCCGGCAGCAGCAAGCACTCCAAGTCCCCCAAGTCCTCCAAGCACTCTGCCCCCGAGGCCCCCGCGCAGAAGTCCAAGAAGGTGAAGCGCAGCAAGGAGCCCGAGTCGGAACCCGAAGATGTGGAGGAAAGCGACGCCGAGGAGGAGGAGGAGGAGAACGAGGAGGAGACGGCCGAGAACTTCAAGGCCGCCGACGACGACAACGACGAGGGCGACGGCTCCGACCTCGACGAGGACGTCAAGGCCCCCGCCGCCGCCTCCAAGAACGGCGCGTCCGACGTCCCCGACAACCTCTCCCTGCCCCCCTCGGCCGACGCCGCCGAGGCCCACGACTTCGCCCAGCTCAACCTGTCCGAGAAGACGATGAAGGCGATCAAGGAGATGGGCTTCACCAAAATGACGGAGATCCAGCGCCGCGGCATCCCGCCCCTGCTGAGCGGCAAGGACGTCCTCGGCGCGGCCAAGACGGGCTCCGGCAAGACGCTGGCGTTCCTGATCCCCGCGGTCGAGATGCTCAGCGCGCTGCGCTTCAAGCCGCGCAACGGCACGGGCGTCATCGTCGTCTCGCCCACGCGCGAGCTGGCGCTGCAGATATTTGGTGTTGCGAGGGAGCTCATGGCGCACCACTCGCAGACGTACGGCATCGTCATCGGCGGCGCGAACCGCCGCGCCGAGGCCGACAAACTGCAGAAGGGCGTCAACCTGCTGATCGCCACCCCCGGACGCCTGCTGGACCATCTCCAAAACACGCCCTTCGTGTTCAAGAACTTGAAGAGTCTGATCATCGACGAGGCCGACCGGATACTCGAGATCGGTTTCGAGGACGAGATGCGCCAGATCGTCAAGATCCTGCCCAAGGACGACCGCCAGACGATGCTCTTCTCTGCGACGCAGACGACCAAGGTCGAGGACCTCGCGCGCATCTCGCTGCGTCCGGGACCGTTGTACGTCAACGTCGACGAGGAGAAGCAGCACAGCACGGTGGAGAACCTGGAGCAGGGGTACGTCATCTGCGACGCCGACAAGCGATTCCTGCTGCTTTTCTCCTTTTTGAAGCGCAACCTCAAGAAGAAGGTCATCGTCTTCTTCAGCTCGTGCAACTCGGTCAAGTACCACGCCGAGCTGCTCAACTACATTGACTTGCCGGTGCTGGACCTGCACGGAAAGCAGAAGCAGCAGAAGCGCACCAACACCTTTTTCGAGTTTTGCAACGCCAAGCAGGGCACTTTGATTTGCACCGACGTCGCCGCTCGTGGTTTGGATGTGAGTCCCCCTTCCGAGCCTAACTAGTGAAGTTACAAAGATACTAACGAAAGCCAGATCCCCGCCGTCGACTGGATCGTCCAGGTCGACCCCCCCGACGACCCGCGCGACTACATCCACCGCGTGGGCCGCACCGCCCGCGGCGCCAACTCCAAGGGCCGCTCCCTCATGTTCCTCCAGCCCAGCGAGGTCGGCTTCCTGACGCACCTGAAGGAGGCCCGCGTGCCCGTCGTCGAGTTCGACTTCCCCGCCTCCAAGGTCGCCAACATACAGAGCCTGCTCGAGAAGCTCATCGGGCAGAACTACTACCTCAACAAGAGCGCCAAGGACGGCTACCGGAGCTACCTGCACGCGTACGCGTCGCACTCGCTGCGCACCGTCTTTGACGTGAACAAGCTGGATCTCGCGAAAGTGGCCAAGAGCTTTGGATTCCCGACGCCGCCGAGAGTGGATATCACTGTCGGTGCGAGCATGAGCAGAGACAAGAAGACGCAGGGACGGAGGGCGTATGGGAGCCAGCCGCCTAGGCAGGCGGGCAGCGGGGGCTTTTACAAGAAGAGGTGATTTCTTTTCCTTTTGTGTCAGAATGTGTGTGTGTGTGTGTGTGTGTGTGTGTGTTGCGTGGTTTGCGTTACCAATCCGGGGGTTGTGTGCATATGAAAGACCTGATTTGGGCAGCACGGCGTCGAGTACTTAAAAACAAACTGATTAGGTAGTTTTTACGGGTAATTGGGACTTGATTTCACGAGGCTTGTGTGTCCTGCGATGTGATGTGACCTGACGTGATGGGGGTTGGTATAAAAGACTGGGACATCCGCCTCCCACGACGGGGAAGTCGTCCACAGCAGATTGGTTTGCTCTTTTGTACCGTTGACCCCGACATTGACGATTCGAAATTGTCTGGGGCGATGGCATCACGAGTTGTGAGGATCTCCAAACAGGGTGAGTCTGACCTCGGCGGTGCAGGGTGCGTGGATAATGACCTGGCATGGGCAGTGGGAATACTTCCAACCCGCTGGATGACGGGGACGAAAACAGCTTTTCAGAGGGTCTCATGCCAGACTTTTGAGTTGTTCTTCGAAGAGATGGATAGAGCGGCCTGCCCACTCGCGCATTGGGGAGATGATCGTTGGGAGCTCTGGCCTGGAAGGACAGGGGGGACCTAGAGGTTTGCCTGTGGGAGGGAGGGGGGGGGGGGGGGGGGGGGGGGGGGGGGGGTGGGGGGGGCAGCGAGCTCGTCCTTTTGCTTCCTTAAGTACTGATTTCCGTCCCCAAACAGACGACATCGCCGCGGCTGGACGTATATATATAACGTCTCGTTGAGATTCTTGTCTGTGTTCCCCAATCTGCGTGTTGGAGGAGCTCCGTTTTCACGGTGTACGCATGGCATGTGATGTGCTAACTGGCCTGAATGTCGCGGAACTACCTACCCGAGGGTATTCGGAACCTCGAGTACGATGGATAACTACGCACAACTCTCCCTTTTCCCTTTGCTTTGTCGTCCGGCGTTTCTGTTTGGGATGTATCTATACAACGTACACCTCGCCGACGACCGACAGACTTTACCATATCCCCTTGACCATCGAGACTGCTTCCTTGTTTACGAGGACCACCACACCCATCTAGAGATAGAACCCGTCCGGGCTCTGCCTTCCTTTGAAAAGAATAATTGTCTCGGCCACAGTCTGGGTGCATTTGCTTTCCACAACTCCATCAAGCGCGGTCTGGTCTTATAACCCGTGACTCGGTTCGAGAAATGGGATTGACCACCCCCCCCCCCCCCCCCCCCCCCCCCCCCCCGTCTGAACGACCCCGGAGATGAATGTTCTTGTTCTTAAAAGGTAGTTCTAGTCGGCGCGGGATCTGATGGACTGAGACCAACAGGGCCATTTGCTCCGATGTCGAAGTCTGGCCGCGACGCCGATCTTCCTTTTCCTTCTTGGGGGCCTGGAATGGAATCGAGTGCTACTGAGATATCTACACAACCAAACCTCTTTCCTTCTTCCCTCCGCCGTCCCTCCTTTCCGCCTGGCACGCATTCGACCTGGGTATACCTCACGGACACCGCGCCACTGTAGTCAGTCTGATCAGTGGGTTTTGTGTTGATTACAAACCGCTGGCTACCACGCACAATCAATTTCGAAGTAACAAGGGTACGACTCGGCACCAATCCGGCCCGGGCTCCTGTTGATAGACTGATCGATCTCGCTGCAAGGCGGCTTTTTATCTACTCCTCCTCTCCCCTAGAGTCACGCAAAATCATCACACATCGGCCGCTGAGACCAAGACTAGAACCGCAAACGTCGTCGCTTAGATTTACGTCCCCAGTCAGAGATGGATTGTAATTAAGCCCATGATATTCAGCCGGTCTCCTCGCCAAGAGGTTGCTCGACCACATTCGTAGGTTGCAACGGCCGTCGACAGCTCTGACGATCATCACTTTGATCTCCCGAGGCGGCGATGGGATCGCCCGCATGAACTCTCAATTCCAGGAAAGACCAGCAGAGAAGATAGAAAAGAAACCACTAAACCCTTCTCTTCTCCGTCGTCCCTCAGCTGCTGCGTATTTTCCTAGGAATACTCGGAAAATATTGTCTGACTACAGGATACTGAGGATCATGTCGTTCCGTCCATTGGGAAAAACCGATGACAGATTTTCTTGGTTATTTCTTACTGCCTGCGGCACGATCTTCGCATCTTGAGAGCGCAGCCTGTCGGTCGCGTGCGGGCACACCCTTTGCCACACTCTCTTCGTCGAGAGCGGCAGCCAGAAGTACCCCTTCGCGGGAGGATGCTCTTCGCCATCCCAGGGCACGTTCATCCCCTGACTGATGGAGGGTTCGCATTGAACCCGGGCCCAGAGAGGCTTTTGTATGAAATGGGAGCATGAAGCGGCGCAAGTCTTCGAGGGCCTTCTTCAACCAAGACACCTCCCGAGCAATTCACCTCAGTCCCGACCCTGAGGTTCATTCTCGTGGTTCGCCGCCTGGCAACCGCCGAGTATAAAACGACACCTCCGGAGCCATCATCGCAGCTCTCTCAACAGCATTTCCCTTCGCGGTCGTCTTGTTTCCCACCGGGAATCCACTCTTCCACGTAGATTGCCGCTTATATAGGGCAACGTCTATCGTCTCCCTGCCAAGTTGCAACTTACTGTGACCGCCACCATCACCAAAAACCCCTTTGTCCTGAACAAGGCCCGGGTGATGGACGACGGGGAACAGCCACCATCGATTACATGGGCGTTTTCCCTCCCTGGCAGAGATGCGGTTCTACGCACGCTGGTGCGTGGCAATCGGTAGTCCAAGACGGCGCTTGAGCTAGACACCTGCTAGAGATGCAAATAACCGCCTAGGCGGGCGACCCTTCGTCTACTGCGGCATGAGGGTCTTTTTATATCTAGGCAAGATCATGAGAGCAGTGGTTTCGCACGACTTGGGTATGCTCTTGGCACCTCGGGCCTTGACCAGCCGTACGTCGGCTCGCGTTTCTTAGCCATGAACTTCTCGTCGAGCATAATCCACCCTCGCCTTTCTCTTGTCCAAATTTGAAGATGCTTGCTGTCTTACTCTCCAAGATAGGGCATTTCCTTCGTCAATTCTGGTGTGTTTCTCCCAACAGCTGGACGGCCGCGCCTTTCCAGCCGAGGGAGCTCCTCGTGACCTGAAAATTTGGAACTTGGTGGTAGGCAGCCCTGTGGCTTGGTTCGGTGGGGATGAGAAGAAAAGTTAACTCTGCCATCGAGATTCAAAATTTTTGCAATCTTGAGGAACTCGGTGGCCACCAAGCACAGGGCTTTTCATACCTCTGCCTCGGACCAAGTTTTCAAAAGGCCCGTCGCACCCCTGGGCCTGGTTTCTCTGTCCTTCGCCGACTTCTCCATCTTTCTACGTCTTCTTCTCCCGTCTTATACACCGAAACAGCAACGATGTCCGGCCTCGGGACTCCGCCAATCCTCAAACTGCCAGTCGAGCTCCTTTGGATGGTCGCCGGCGACCTCGAGCTTCACGATGAGTTTTGGGCGTCCCATTCCTGCAGGGCCATCAGGGCCGTGCTGAAACCGAGGGACTGGCCGCACACCGTGTCCTCGCTCCCCCGATATCGCCAGTTCGAGTTCTGGGTCGGCCTCGCCGAACCCCTGAGCGACTACGTCGTCTGCGCGGCTTGCTGCAAGATGCACAAGGCCGGTAAGGACGACACCCCCGGGTCCTCGCAGGCCCCTGACTGTCAAAAGCACCCCGACTACCTACTCGACTTCTCTTACCGGCTGCGGCACTCGCACGTCCAGACGGCCCTGAAGCTGGCGGCCCGGATGGGAGCGGGGACGGCGACGGACGCTGACCGGGAACGCTTCGAAGGCATCATGGCCCCGTTCGACGTGAGACATCATGCCGAATTACCCGCAACGCTGCATTACTACGCTCAGCCAAGGATGGTCGGCGGCCGGTTTCTCCTCTACGTGGAGCACGTCTTCCGGCCTCACATGATGCCAACGTGGGAGGCTTATGTGGACCGCGGGACGGGGCGCATGTGTCCACACTTAGCGAGCACGCAGCAATCGAACGGGCTTCCGGCTATATATAATCGTGGTCTGGAATACACCACCTGGGCCGCATTTTTTGACCAAAGGCAGGAGGCTCATTGCTACTGCGAGCGCTGCCCGACGGATTACAGCATACAGCAACGTGATACTGAGATGGTGTGCCGCTCTTGGCGTGACCTCGGCTCGTATCAGTCCCCGATGGCCGAAGGATGGATGGTGCATGTAAGGACAGCAGTGAACAACATCAGGTTCGGTCCAACCATACCGCACGAACCCGGCAGTGTTAGAAGGATGTACCTGGAGGGCAAGTAGAGAGAGAGGTGAGGTTTCGAGTGTTTGGTGGTACGAACAAAACCGTCGCCTTCGTTATGGTATTGGCAATGATGTCGAGTCGGACTTCATGTCAAGATGGATAGCATATCCCGTCTACGTCTAATTGGAAGACCTCTGGGCATGCAGCTTTTGACATGCCATCTGTTTTTGTAGCCATCTCCAGTCAGTTGTAGCATCCAGAGGACGCAGACCCTCGACCAGACGCGTTTGGAAAGGGGGCAATGAAATAATACCTTGACGTCCCAGGCTCCCCTTCGAGGTTGGTGGTTTGTGGCCTTTCCAAGGACGAAAGAGTTCGCAAGGCTTGCAGCTATCTCCGACTTCTTGACCCATGACGTGCCCTTTGAAAACCTTGTTCCAGTTTCTACATTGGTTTTTGTTTATAATGCCCTCAGTGCTGTGAAAACCAGTGTCCATCACCGCCTGGCAAGTATTCCACTGGGCGCCTTCCTGTCTTGATTAGCAATATTCAATATTGGCAAGAGCGACCACAACAGCAACAGCACTGGGTATTCACTTGCTCTTCATCTTTGAATCCCATTTTTCTTTGCCGCAAGAGGCAACAGCCCATTGCTCTGCAACCCTCAAGGCACGCAACTTCGCCCACCTTTTTAAGCAACACTCCAAACCAAGCATCACGAACCACCACCACCACCACCACCACCACTGCCGCCGCCACGATGTGCAACTACATCTTCACCGTCCACAGTGACTGCTCCCACAAGCAGTACCAAAACACTTTCAAGTGCCCCGAGGCTCGCGGAAGTGCCCTTTTTCAGTCCTATTCGAACCTCACCCTCAGCCAAACCGTGCACCTGCCTGCCAGCACTCCGAAGCAGTTCCCAGAGCCACTGTGCAGTGGCCGGATCAGGAACGCAGTCAGGCCTGTGACTGGTCTCTGCCGCGCCTGCATTCACGAGGAGAGGGAGAAGCAGCAGAAGCTCGGTAAGTAGGCGGGCCTCCTCCTGCCTGCTCCAGATGGCTGGGCAACACCAAGGGCACCAGGAGAAGGGTCGAAACTGACGATAGGCAGACGCCCAGCGGGCCCAAGAGGAAACCAGCACAGCGACACGTGTTCGGCAGAGCATTCTCGGACTGGAGCAACTCGTGGCGGCTACGAAGCCATTGGACCTTGACGAGTGAGCTTTGGATTTGATCATTCGGTATCGACAGGGCTACAAACTACGATTCAAAGCCCGTCACGAAGAGGAGCGAGTCACAGCAGGAGTCGACGGAGGGGAGTTTTGCAGAGAAAAGCACACTATGCATCGCGAGAAGATGCGGAGGTGACACTGGATATGGAGGAAGTCACGATTGGATTTTACGTTGCAGGTTGGATGTCCAGTGACACAGAGGGACCTACCTACGGATAGGTGACCTCGACAGGGAGAGAACGCGGGGCAGAATGGACCGGTCCAGGGTATGGTTCCACTTTTTGGCATTCGCAGCGCCAACAATCCGGGCGGGCGAGACGGGACCGGGACTGGCACGCTGGATGCCGCCGAGCAGAATTGGTGAGGAATTGGGAAGCCGCATTGGGCAGAGCGACCGGACCGGAGGAAGGAGGGGGATCGACCGGTGGCGGTCCATGCTTCCTGCGCAGCTGCGGTCATTGGTGGCTTCCCAACCACTGGCATTCCGACTGGGCTTCCAGAAGGAAGTTCCTAAGCACCTCCAGCTGTCAGCTTGATTAGAGGCTTACAAACTACGACCTAATGAATCAGACGACACCTTATGACAATTCTTCTAGAAGCAAATACGACGGTGATCCAAGACATACACGCGTAGACAGAGTGTGCCCGGCTCCCAGCGCCATGTTTCCGTGGATTCTTCAGAGGGGACCTAGGGAGGGGTCTGCTGCAGCTTGCCCCGAGCACCTGACACCTGGGGGCGCTAAGGCGACCCGTCTGCGCCATTGCGGTACCTTGCGCGGGTCGTAGGGCGGGCGCTGTCATGCTCTGTTAGGGTGGTTTTGGTTCGCATGATGAAGATTGGCAGCTCCCGTCGTGTTCATCCCGAAGAGATTCATGCCAGCATCGTACCTGTCTTCCTGCGCTAGGTACCTGGCCTTAGTAGTGATATGCGAATCAAAGGGACCAATAGCTGACATGGCGAACTCAATTGCTGGTAATACGGATACTACTGGATGTACAGATACATGGAATCCTGCTATTCCCCAATGGATGGCACCTGCACCAACCTCCATGCACCTGCACCTGCACCGACTGCCCCTGCCTCACCGAACCCACTGGCTCTCCACCATGAGCACCTACCTCCCTAGGTACCCCGACCTCACGTAGCAGCGATGGATCCCCTCCTCCCACACTACGACTTGCGCCCGCCACCAACAACACTACAGTGTAGGTGTGACCTCGCCTTCCTCGCCTGAATACGACCGACGCCTGCCGACACACCTTAGCCTCGCCTACCTACCCCGTCTGCCCGCCCCGTCTTCCCCATCCACCTTCCTCGACTCCAGGTCGACATCATACCCGCCAACTTCATACCCGACATCACCAACATCGCTCCAAGCCCAATTTTGCTCCTCGTTGCTCTGGTTTTGCTCCCGCTAGCATCTGTCTCTTCTTTCGTAGCATTGTCCCCATTGTTGCATGCGTAATCAGTAATTAGACCCCCCCCCCCCCCCCCACACCACGCTACCGCTCGAAATGGCTGCGAAGAAGGCACGCCAGAGGATCAGCTATGGTGAGTCTCTATCCGCCGGCCGTAAACGCTCGCGTGCCCCTTTGCGCCTCGGTCGCATCTCTCGCGCGCTTGGCCGACACCACGACGACGACCCGACCCCGCACGTCCACTCCGACGAGCGCATCGACTCCACGTCTCTGCAATCGCGAGACTACCCGTGGCCTCGTCTACCTCGCCTCGTCCTCATGCTGTGCACCCAAACACACCATGGCAGCTGGTGCTAATCTGTCGTGTCGTGGCAGTCCTCGAGCCCCCCGCAAATTCCCAAGGCGGCGGTCATAGACTCGGCGTAAACGGCCTCGCCGTCGACAAGGACAATGCCATCCTGTAAGATCCTGAGACGCGCACGATCCAGCGGCCCGATCCGCACGCCCACACTCGCTCTCAGCGCCCGGCGCCCAGCTGACATGACGTCTCCGCCTGCAGGTACTCGGGTGGTCGCGATGGCTGCATCTGCGCCTGGAACACCAATCTCCATCTCAAGGGCCGCAGCCCGCCCCCCGACAAAAAGCCCAAGACCACTTTCCACTCCCAGACCCAGGCGCACATGTCCTGGATCAACGACATTGTCCTCGCCGCCAACAACTCCGCCGTCGTAACTGCCTCACAGGACTTGACCGTCAAGCTCTGGCGGCCCCATTCTGAGACGACACACATCCCCGAGAAGATTGGCGAGCACGCAGACTACGTGAAATGTGTGGCCACGCCCCCCGGCGGTTCTGCCAACTGGGTTGCTTCGGGCGGCTTTGACCGAAAGATATATCTATGGGACCTGAACGGAGGCGGAAAGACTCTCGAGGTCGATACCAAGGGGGAAGAGGTCACCGAGAAGGGTTCCATCTACGCCTTGAGCGTCGGCCACAACATCATGGCCAATGGCGGGCCCGAGTCTGTCGTCCGTCTCTGGGACCCTCGCACCGGAAAGAGGGTCACCAAGTGTGTCGGCCACACCAGCAATGTGCGCGGAATCCTCTTGAACGAGGCTGGCGACAAGGTCCTGACTGCCAGCTCCGACCACACCGTCAAGCTCTGGAGTGTGACGGCCGGAGGTCGTTGCATGTACACCTTCAACATGCACGAGGACAGCGTCTGGTCCCTGTTCTCGGACGACCCCGAGCTGGGCACCTTCTACAGCAGTGACCGCTCCGGCTTCGTCGTCAAGACGGATGTGCGCGGAAACCCCGACGAAGGCCTGTCCGTTGCGGTCGCCCACGAGTCCCACTCCATCAGCAAGGTCGTGGCCGCCGGCGACTACATCTGGACCGCGACCAACACTTCGTCCATCAACCGGTGGTCCAACGTCGACATGGGCCCCGATCTGCAGCTTCCCGAGGCTTTCCGCCGACAGAGGGCCGCCTCCACGGCCTCGAGGCCCAGGCAGCCCTCGAACCCGCCGCCGGCCGATGCTCCCAAGAAGAAGGAGATCTCCCCCCGATCCATATTGAGAATCTCCAACACGGCCACCTTCCCAGTCCTGACCAGCCCCGCCCCGGACGCTCCTCCTGCTGAAGTCAATGCGCCCCAAGGCACCGAGCCCATCAACCAGAACCCCGAGGAGACGATCGAGGGCCAGTTCGGTTTGGTCAAGCACAAGCTCTTGAACGATAGGAGAAGAGTCTTGACGCTTGACACGGCAGGCGATGTCCTTCTTTGGGATCTGATCAAGGTATGTTTGGGTGCGCCGCTGGCAAGGACACGTGCTAATGTGCGCAGTGCGAGCCGATTAAAAGCTTTGGCAAGAGGCATTTGGAGGATGTCGAACCAGAAGTGAACACGGTAGAGGCGGTGGCACCATGGTGCTCCATTGACATCAGCAATGGCAGTCTCAAGGTTGCGTTGGAGCCGTTCAGCTGCTTCGACGCCGAGATGTACGCTGATGATTTGGTGTTGGAGGAGCCTATTGAGTTCAGGGAAGACCAGAGAAGTAAGTGGCCCGCCCCCTGGAAGATGCGCGGCCGAAACTGACGTTTCTCAGTCAACCTTGGAAAATGGATGCTGCGCTATCTGTTTGATGGCCTGATCGACGAGGAAATCAAGCGAGACGAGGCGTACCGCAAGGCCCTAAACGAGGTGGTGGAGAGGCGCGTAGCGGCAAGCCGCGCCAACCCGCCCTCGGGCATATCGATCCCGACCGGCACACCTGACTGGGACGAAACCTCGGGCACCCCAAGAGCCAACGGCTCGCAGCACCCGCCGACTCCCGGCATGCCTATCGGTCTTGCCACTCCGGGGCCTGCCAGCAAACTGCACGACGTCCCGGAGGGAACCGCCACCCCGGCCAGCCCTCTGGATAACAGATCATCGCAGTTCAGCCGGCCCTCGACAGAGAGAGAGGACTATTTCACCAGCGCTATTGGCCCCATCGAAGGCGCTTCCAAGTCGACGGCGGCGCCGGCAACCCCCGCGACCGAGCAGCCGCCGGCCACGGCCGACTCCAAGTCCGCCGATACGGGCAAGGACAAGGAGAAAGACAAGGAAAAGGACAAGGACGCTAGCAACGGCAAGTCCCCGAGCACGCCGTTCGGCATGAAGAAGTTCCGCATGGGTAAGGGCATGGGCATGGGCATGGGCATGTCGTTCGGCAGCAAGAAGATTGGGCGATCCGCCTCGACGACTGCGCCGGAGAAGCCTGCTGTCGTCGACGAGAAGGCGGAAGAGTCGGAGGCATCATCGACGCACGAGAAGGAGGTTGACGACAGTTTCTTGGGCGCGATCCAGAAGATTCGCAACGACTATGACAAGTCGTTGACCGAGTTCCCCGACAAGCTCATCGAGACCAAGATCACGCCGAGCCAGGCCAACGACACCCCAGTCCTCAAGCTTCCCCCGGGAACTAAGGTTGTCCTCCAGGAGGAGGTAACTGGTGGTATGGCTAACATTTACCAAGGCACCGTGGAGACTGTCGGTCAGGGCGCAGACGTTTTCGAACAGCGCGGCCCCATGTGGCTGGGCGAGGTGTTGCTTCTGAACCAGATTCCGTTCAAGGAACCTGTCAAGGTCTCGTTTGTGCTGCAGCCGTGGCAGAACAGCCTGCCGGACATTGCGTCGACGGACGGCAACAACCGCTTGAATGCCAACAGGATGCTCCGTGTCAAGAAGATTTTGGCGTACGTCGCGGAACGCATCGAGACACCGACCGAGAACCCGGAGCCAGATGCACTCATGCCGCATGAGTACTTGGAGCTCATCTGCCATGACCAGGTAAGAAGAAGAAGCCCTCTCGGGTGCCTGATGACGAGTCATGGCTGACACCTTCTGCTTTTAGGTGCTGCCCATCACCATGACGCTCGCAACCCTCCGCACGCACATTTGGAAGGGCAGTAGCGATGTCCAGCTGTTCTACAAGGCGAACGGGCGCAAGGAGATTCCCAACCCGCCGCCTCAGCCAGCCGTTTCCGAGCCCGAACCGGCGCCGTCGCAAGGCACCAGCACTCCGCCAGCTGCTGCATGAAGTCGACTAACGTGAGGGCAGGGGCTGACGTTTCTATGATGGTTCTATCAGTGCGGGTATTATAGCGTTTCTAGTAATGTACATGGCGGGAAAACCGTCGAGCACGGATGGACTGTCCGCTTGCGCTTGACGATGGTATTATATAGAGAGCGGGAGGGCGAGACCTCCAATGCATATTATCCTTCTTTTCACCGCTGGGCCTCCCATCCCCCGTGTTTTTTGTGTTGTTTTGTTTCCTCACGACCCTGTTACAGCACGGCGCCCGTGAGTGTGTTCGCCGCGAACTGGTAGCTGCCCAAGAAAATGGCACCCCCGATGCTGATCCACATGACCCTCGGCCCTATGCCCGCGAAAAAGGGCCGGACGCCGTGCTCCCTGTAGATGCTCCTCAAGACGTCGCCGACCTTCTCCTTCTGCTGGCTGAGCATGACCCTCGTCTTGAGCACGTCGAGCGGGGTGGTGATGCCGGCGGCGGCGGCACCGGCGACGCTGCCGTAGAGGGCGCTCTCGACGGCGGAGACCTCGTACTCTGTGTGCGGGGCGTCGGGGCCCTTGGAGTTTTTCCTCTGCTTGCGCTCGCGGCCCCAGCGCTTGAGGCGCTCCCACAGGGGGAACTGGATGATGGTGAAGGGCACCTCGCGCAGGACGGTGATGCTCCAGCCGCGGTACAGCTCCCTCCACACGCCGGCGGCGCCGACGGAGGAGTACTGCGAGATGATGGACCGGAAGGCCGCGGCGGAGGAGCCGCCGTGCTGGCCCGCCTGGGCGCGCTGCTTTACGACCTCTGTGGGCACGCGGACCGCGCAGGCGGCGATCTCGCCGAGGGAGGCTGCTAGCATGTGGCTCAGGGGGTCTGCCCAGGTCGGCTTTGAGGAGGAGGAGGAGGAGAGGCGCGCGGCGATGACGGACTTGGAGGCCTCGTAGGTGCAGAAGAAGAAGGCGGCGCCCGGGGCGGAGCCGACGATGGCGGAGCCGATGCCCCGGTATATGCCGTTGAAGCCGCCCGAGGGGAAGAAGCCGGCCGAGGACTGGAGGCGGGTCTTGAGGGTGTCGAGGGGGAAGAGGGAGAGGTCGACGGTCGTGCCGGCGAGGGCGCCTGCGAGGAGGGCTGTTGTGAAGGGGGGGGTGGTTGAGGACGACATGGTGACTCTCTGTTTTTGTATTTTGTATGGCTCGTCTGGCGGGGGTAGTCGGAGGGCAGCTACGGTTTGAAGGGGAGGGTCAATTGAAAAAGGCCAGAAGGCCTGGTTTGTTGTTATCTTCACTTTCGCGGGGGCATTGGCGCGGGCGGTCGGTCGGTTCGGTGGGATGCGATTTGGCCTATCTGAACTGGAGATATCGGAGGCTCGGAGCTCGATCGGTGCGCCGCGCTTAGAGGAGTTTAGAGGGCGCAAAAAAAAGAAAAGAAAAAAGGTACGGTACCTGAGCCGCGCCGGCAGGGGTCCTTGACGCCGGAGGTGTTCCCGAGGCCTGGACCCTTAGCAGGGAAGTGGGGAGGAGGAGAGGGCGATAAGAAACATCCTGGACGATAAAAGAAGCTGGGGAAATCTTTCCTCCGTGGACCCGAGGTGCCGCGCTTGAGCTTCCCGGTTGCTCCTACTACCTTGGGTAGCTCCAGACTTCTTTCCCCACCGACCTACAATCGACCAACATCACCGGAACATTCCAATTGAGCTCCCATCCTTCTCCCCTTCTCTTCTGCGACGCGATCGACACAGCAAAGAGATGGAATGGGTTCCCTCCCCCGCATCACGCCGGCGCAGGTGCTGCACCCGGTCCCGCGCCCCATAGCAGCGCACGAGTTCTCCGAGGCCGTCCGCGCCGTCACCCCGCCCCGGTTCCCCCGCGCCCGCAGCCCCGGCGTGCCTCGCCGCATCGGCCTCGCCGTCTCGGGCGGCGTCGACTCCATGGCCCTGGCCTTCATGTTCAACCGCCTCCGCGAGATCGAGCCCATGCTGCGCATCGTCGACAACCCCCTGACCAAGATGTCCGCCTTCGTCATCGACCACGGCCTGCGCCCCGAGAGCGCCGACGAGGCCGACGCCGTGGTCCGCGAGCTGAGGAATTATAAGCATGTTGCACCCTCGCTGCACAGGGTGAATTGGAAGAAGGAGGGGTACGACTTCGGCGAGGACGGCGAGGACGGCAAGCACCCCAGCACGGCGCCGAACCTGGAGAGCATCGCGAGGAGGGTGCGGTACCGCCGCCTGGGCGTCATCTGCCGCACGATGCACGTTGAGTCGATGTTCCTCGCCCACCACGCCGACGACCAGCACGAGACGGTCCTCATGCGCCTCCTCGCGGGCCACGGCAGCAGGGGCCTGCGAGGGATGGCCCCGCGGGGGGTCATCCCGGAGTGCTTCGACCTGCACGGCGTCCACGAGAGCGGCCACGTCGACGACCAGGCGTCCGCCGTGCCGAAGGTCAGCTTCCGCCTGCCGAGGCGCGACTGGAAGTACATCCGCCGGGAGCTGCAGCTCGACCTGGACTGGGAGCTGTACAAGGCCGAGCTGCGCGCGGGACTGCCGACGGGCGCGTGGCATGATGGGGTGTACCACATCGACGACGACGCGCTCTTTGCCGCGACGGCGTCGGCGTCTGCGAAGGCGAGGGCCCGCCGCGACGCTGCTGCCGCCGCTGCTTCGCGGAACCTGGCGCGGATCGAGACCGAGGACGCGGGGGTCATGATCTACCGCCCGCTGTTGGGCTTCGGCAAGGACCGGCTTATTGCGACCTGTGAGGCGAACAAGGTCCGCTGGTTCGAGGACGCGACCAACGCCGACCAAACCCTCACGCTTCGCAACGCCGTGCGCCACATGGTTCGCGAGCACGCGCTCCCCGAGGCATTGCAAAGGGACAGCGTGCTGAGGCTAGCAGCCCGCTGCGACGCGCGTGTCGCCGCGCAGGAGGGCGAGGCCGAGCGCTGGATCCTCCGCTCCGGGGCCGCCGTCTCCTTCGAGCCCAACGCCGGCACCCTCGTCGTCGCGCTCCCGAGCATGGCCGTGCCTCCCCCCGACCGGCCGCGGTCCGCATTCGCGAGGAAGCGACGGGAGCTCCGGCTCGCGCATAGGCGACTCATCGCCGCGCTCGTCATCCGCCGCCTCATCGGATTTGTCTCCCCGGAGAAGCAGCACGCGCAGATCGCGTCGCTGATGACCATCATAGGCCGCCTCTTCCCGGACCTCGCCGAACCCGGCGCCACGAACAACGTACCCCGGAAGCCGTTCAACCTCGCCTCGGTTTTGTTCTTACCGCTCGACGGCGCGCCGAACAGGTGGTACTTAGTCCGCGAACCCTACCCGTCACTACAACCTCTGCCAAAAGCGACGTACACAACCGCCAACCGCGCCATTCACAAATTCCACCCCCAATTCCCCCCTCAACCGCGTCCCAAGCGCGACGAGAACGGCCACTTCATCGTCTCGGACGAAAACACCACCGACAGCGGCAGCGGCATAAGCAACATGGAACGTCTCCAACAACTCCACCGCCAACCTTTACCCCTCCCCTCCCCGCAGTCTATCGACTGGCACACCTGGCGCCGCTTCCAGATCTGGGACGGCCGGTTCTGGATCCGCGTGCGCAGCAGGGTCAACGCCGTGTTCAGGGTTGCGCCGTTCTCGCAGCAGCATGCCAAGGCGTTCCGCGAGGGACTAGCTCAATCTGATGCTGCCGCTGATGCTGCCGCTGGAGCTGCGACCGAAAACCCGGAAGACGTGCTCGCGCGCAATCTCAGACCGAGTTTATACGCCGCCAATAAAGCTAAACTCGACAGCGCACGAGAAGCAGCCGAAGACCCCCATGTGAGACTCGAAGGCCTGTTGAAGAGGTTTGCACCGGGGAAGGTTAGGTATACGCTGCCTGCGCTGTATGCCGTGAATATGGACGAGGACACGGGCGCCGAGGTGCTGAGGATGCTGGCGCTGCCTACGTTGGGGGTGCAGTTGCCCGGCCTGGAGCGCTGGGTTAGGTACGAGGTTAGGTATCGGAAAGTTGATTGGGATTTGCTGGAGCATGACGGCCAGGACCGGACGAGGGGGAGAGAGAAGCGTGGAGGGAAGCTGAAGAGAAAGACGACTACGGCTGCAAAGGTTGGGAAGAAAAATAGTAGGAGGGAGGTTGGTGGGAGCGAGCGAGCGCGAGATACCCCTGTACAACTAAACGCTCTTCCAAAAACCACATCAAAAGAATTGTATGAATAGATGGCGTATTATGTATAAAACTGCTTATGATTCTTGTATCTTGAACTGGAAAAGGAAAGAAAAAAGAAAAAAGACTCGAGGGCGCGTTTGCCTCGGTCGGTATTCCGCACCCCCAAACTCGGTTGTTCCCCTTGCTAGGCCTGTACCCAAACGCCAAATTCACCCTAGCCATGATCTCGTAACGACAGGTATATCCATCCATCCGTAGTACCTTTCCTCCCTGTTTCTCACCTCCACTTACTCCTCCTCTCCAACGATGAGCGTCTCGTCCCCAGACACGGTCTTGAGTTTCGCCTCGCAGCTCCAGGCCTTGCCCTTGACGGCGCGCGCGTCCCGGGGCCACCTGTTGCTCTTGTGCGTCACCTTGACGCCCTTGCCGGCGAGCTTGATGTCGCCGCTCACCGACTCGGCGTAGATGGTGCCCTCCCAGGAGGCCGGGTAGTGGATTTTGAGGGAGCCGCTGATGGTGGTGTGGGAGGACTTGAGGGAGCGCATCGGCGGCTGGTCCTGCGCTGCGAGGCTGTCGGTCGAAGCAACGGCGGCGTCCTTGGGCACGAGGTCGCTCCAGCGACGGCGGCCGGGGAGGTAGCGGTACGGGTCGCGGGCGCCGATGGGGACGATGGGGATGTTGGGGATCCTTGGGATGTTGGGGATTGCGGGCACCGGGAGGGGGTTCGTGGGGATGTCGACGGGCTCGTCGGGGTTCGCCTTGGGCGTCTTGGAGCTGTCGCCCCGCGAGAGGGTGCCGCCAATCTCAACCCACATGGGCTCGAGGAGGTCGAGGTTCACCGTGCCGCTCTTTGTGTTGGTGTGGAGCTCGGGCGTGCGGACGCTCTGGAGCAGGCTGACGTTGTAGACGGGCAGGATCGAGGTGGTGATGTCGCCGCTGATGGTCTCTATGGTGGCGGAGGAGCTGAAGGCAACCAACGCGTCAATCTTGCCCGACTTGGAGTCGATCTTGGTGACGTAGTCGCGGGGCGGGATGACCGTGTCGGGCTTGTCGCTCTCCTTGAGCTTGTTGAGGGGCTTCTTGACGTAGATGTCGCCGGACTCGGTGACGACCTCGAGGACGGCGGGCAGCGGCTTGGACTCGAGAACCGGCTGCGGCTCGACGCCGGCGGTGATGTCGCCAGAGGTGGAGACGATCTTCAGGTTGTCGTACAGCGGCCAGGAGCCGGCAATATCTCCCGAGATGGTCTGGACGACGATGTTGCGCGCATTAAGACGGTAGGAGGCGTGCAGGCCGGTGGGAGAGTAGACGTCTCCGGAATACGTGCGAATCTCGACGTCGTCCGTCACAGTCACGGCAAGGTCATCGATGAGTCTGACGCCGAGGTGGATGGCGGCAAGCTTTAGGCTCCTGATGTCGGCGTTCTCGGGGACCCAGACGGTGGCGCGGATAGTCATGCAAGGTCGGGCGTTCTGGTCCCATTCGATCTTCTGGGGAGTCTTGATCTTGAGCTGCTGCAGGCTCTCCTCCCACTCGATCTCGACTTCGAGGCGTTTGTCGTTGGCGATGACCTCGAGCTCGATGGACGCGCCGGGAGAGTTGGTGAGCTGTCGGCGTACGACGATGTCACCCGTCACGTGCGGCTGATAACCACTCGAAGGCTTGTTGGTCTCGACGGTCTGGAGCACGCTCAGGGTCCTGTCGGGCTTGAACGAGAGGCCGTAGACCTTGGTCTCGAAGCGATGCTCGGTCTTGGCGCAGATGTTCTGGGGCTTCCAGGGGAGAGGTCTGTCGGGCAGTCCAGGGTCGGTGGGCGAAGTAGGGGCCGACGGATCGTTGGGAGCTTCGGGGCCGTCCTTGATGGGCAGGCCGGTGACGGGGTCGAAGCCCTTGGAAGGGGTCTTGCCAGGCTGTGGAGGTGTTAGCCGGAATGGTCCATTGGACACTCTTGGCAGGAGGTGAGACTTACACTGTGAGAGACGGTAGTGCCCAGCATGCTCAGGAAGCCGACGAAAATAGAAAACATGAGGACGACGAAGAGCACCATCTTGAGGGTGCGCCTCGACGCCCACGGGTACTTCTTAAGGGCCCTGTCCTTCCACGAGGGAAGAGGCCTCGGGTCCTCGTCGTAGGGCTCGTCGCCCATGCTCTCGGGGTCGCGGCCCAGCAGGTGCCGCTCTTCCTCGGGCGCCCCCATTCTGGAAGACGAGAAGGTCTGGTAGTTGTTCCTGAACTCTGTCGGGGATGACGACAGCGGGGAGGTGGGCGAGGGCGTGTAAGCCGGCGGTGCCTCTCTCGGGATGCTGAAGAGCGAGGCGGGCTGCGAGTACAGATTCCTCCTCGAGTGAGTCTGGGGGGTGCGCAGAGGAGCGTCAGTGGAGGGGGAGTAGGGCGTATAAGACAACGAGCTGCGGGCGTGGGAGGTGTAGGTCGTGTGAGAGGGGGTAGCCTCGCTATCGGCAACGGTGGATGCGCCGTCGTAGAAGTCGTCGTTGATGGATGAGGTAGAGGTAGCCTGTGGAGCGGGAGAGGTGTTTAACCTCGTCTCTTCCCTGGCCTCGCGGTCCTTGGAGGTCTTCTGCAGCGAGGGGTCCTGGACGAGGACGTTGGGCACATGCGGGACGCCGGCGGACGTTGGAAGCGTCGCGTCGGTGACGTTGCCTATGGATCGGGACTCGTGGTCGTGATCCTGCTGCGGGGGGTAGAGATTACCTGCTGACGACGATGTGCTCTGGAAGTAGCCGTCTGTGGGAGAGAGGTGGCTATCGAGTTCGTTGTCCGAGCCTTCCAGGTCGGAGTCGTCGACGGCGGAGTACAGGTTGTCGGAATACGGGGCCGGCATAGCGACAGCGGGCGGTCGATGGGCGACGGGCGACGTCTGCTTGACTTTTTTCTAGTCTTCTATTTCGGTATCCTTGGTGGGAGGTACCGTTTTGTTTCCGTCCGAATTGTTTCTTAATGCTGGGCCGCTATTGTTTGAGCTTTGCCCCTTGAGCAAAGCAACACAGGCATACAACACGACACACAACACACAAAAGCTCGACACACGGACGTCCTCTGACCGGTTTGGACGGTTTTGACACTGACAAGACTGACAGAGGGCGCGACGGCAACTGAATCGTGACGGGACGGGTGGGCTTGGCTGATACGCGCAGCGTCGAGGACGGGTAAAACGGATGCCAAGAATCGACGTCAAACAGTTGGGGTGACGGCTCTGCTTCCCCGGAGTATGCTGCCCGAAAGTTTACAGCCTTACGAAGGCCTATGCAAAAAGGGATTTGTGTAAAGATGTGTAGGGATGAAAAAATTGGAAGGCACGTCGTAAGACGATGATATTTTTTTCGCGGTTGGGTCGTGAGGAAGACGACTGAGAGTACGTGTTGCGCTTGTGTAAGACAGGAAGGAGGGGAAGATGGGCAAGATACCAGCGGGATAGCAGAAAATTGAAATGAGTCTTCGCTTTCGCGGCTTACGGATACAGCATCTGTACAGAGTACAGAGTACAGACGTCGGCAGGTCGGGTCACCCCCCAACCACCATGTGGAATTGCTCGCTCGTAGAGACGAAGAAATGGGGGACCCCCCGGTTCGGTCAAAATTGGTCGGATCGCCAAAGACGAATCGCTGCGCAGTCCTTTCGCAATGGCAAGGGTTTGAAGAGGCGAGAAGCAAAGAGACTTGCGCGTGCCGGCGCCCGTACCCGATTACGGCCAGAGGATTCGATATCGCAAAAGGCCAAAGAGGGCGGGGGCGACTCGTCAGCATTCGCAGATCACGTAGATATGAGACCGCGTACCGGCACACCGGCGGAGACGGCAATTCCTCTCAGCGGCCGACGCGGAGCGGTACATTGGCGAGTAACGACCGCAACTGTGGTGTCATTCTGAGAGTGACTGACACGCGCTTGCGCGACCAAACGAAACAGGAAGCTGGTTAGCAGTCACCAGTCTAGCAGAGCAAAAAAGACATGGGATCGGGAAGAAAAAAAGCCAGGCCCTGGGTTGCGGTACGAACGATGCAGTGACCACCGGCGAACTCAATTGGGCGGTCGTTGTGGTGTGGAGCCCGACGCCCGACGGGGATTCGATGCCTACGGCCAGTGGCCAGCCAGGGCAGGCACAGAAGACATGGAAGGTGCTGGGTTGACGACTTGTTGAGGTGACAGTGACATCCTAACTCCCCCATCTCTCATAGGGAATCAGGTACTTCCCTACAAATTAGTCACTACCTACTGGCAATACTCATTTCTCAGGAAGGCGCGAGTTTGAGGGCAATACAGAATTAAAGAGGGAAAGAGAGACGGCATCGCGCCTTCCGCACAATACCTAGCTACGGACCGTCTTCAGACCGATATTACGGAAACCACGCCGACAAAAGTCCCCCAGGCTGCGAATTGGCTCACCTGCGTATTCCCAAGTTTCTCCACCGTTGCTCCACGTCCGCCCGGCCTCGGCTATCGCTCCGGATCCACCTTTTTCTCTCTCTCTCTCATTCCAGTGTCCAGTCCAGTGCAACGCCGAAATTCCAGTGCTTTTTAATCATGTATCCAGGCGACCTTCACTGGTGAGGTACTAGTACCTATACGTACACTGTTAGCACTACGAATCACAAACGTCGCTCTGCATCTGCGATGGATCCCCACTCATCTATCAAGCTTCCTTTGGGGGGATTGAGGGTGACGACGATCGCGACGTAAGCTTGTCGATAGCGTCGGGTTCTCCGCAGGGCCTTCGTTGGGCCAGCAGCTACCAGTCCACGACGACTACGACGCTCCTGTCCGAGTCCACGTCACCCATCTACCCCTCCATGCCATCTGAAAATTTTGGAGGCCGGGAAAGAAAAAGAAAAAAGAAAAGGAACGTAAAAGGGAGAGGAAGAAAAAAAACTGAGACATTGACTGCTACCCCGCCGCGGGGTTGACTTGGCTGGTTCATCCACTCGTCTCACTCAGAGCACCACTATATAAGAGACACACCCGTCCGTTCGTCGCGATATCTTAATCCCATCAAGCTTCTCTGGTCCCACGTGGGCGGCAGCCACTGGACAAAGCCCGATCCCCGGGAGCTAGAAAACAAAGTACCGAGATGGGGGCGCAGTAGCCAAGAGAAATGCATCCATCAATATCTACTGTACCGCCAGCCTGGTTCCCGCCTCTACTGGTCTACTGGAGCAATGCTACTGAAGCAAGATACTGGAGCAAATATGCAGGAGCAATAAACATGTCTTCTGGTATCTCCCGCCCGCGTCTTCCAAACGCCTCGGCGCAACGCGGGCCATGTAACAAGTAATGTGTAAGGATAATGATGCCGCCCTCAATGCGGCCACAAGGCTGTCCTCCTCCGACGCCATCCAAGTCTTCCCCCACGCAACCTCTCTTGTTGGAGCCAATGCTGGGCCATTTTGGCCTCTGGAATGATAAAATGGGGCCTCTCTTTGTTGTAAGCAACTCGGCCCTTGCCTGCTATTCCAATCCTTGCTTCCTTTTCATCTTTCTTTTGTACTCACTCCAGTCCTAGGAGCTTCTTTGTGTTCTCATACACAACCCAAGTGATGCTCAGTGCTGGAGCAACCTTGAGGAGGTTAGGTGTGAGGCCCTTGTACATGCCCCGCACACCCTCATTCTTCATCGTCTTGTGCGCGACATCCCAGATACCTGTATATGTGGCGGGGTGCATGACGGTGCCTTGCGTCTGCAGTCGGGTCCGCAGGACGTTGAGCGGGTACACTACCGAGGCGCCAAAGGCACCACTGGTGGCTCCAATGATGCCTGTCATGATGTTGCCGGGCTGGACATCCTCCTCGTGGATGCCACGGTGCTTTGACATGTACCTCTTGTACGACGTCTTGAGCAGCTCAAAGGTGCCCATGTCAATGGCGCTGTAGGGGAACATGCCCATCAAGCCCATGGTGACACCCCGGTACGCACTACGCATGCCGCCTGCCTGCCACATCTTCTTGGCTGTGTCCAGGACAAGCGCATTACCGGTGAGGCCACCTTGGACAGTCGATGTCTGGAGGCGGAACTTGAGTGTATCCAGGGGGTACACGCAAAATCTGGATGTGGTTAGTGAGTCCAGCAGAGACAGGTATAGCTGTAAACATACTGGGCAACCATGCCGGCAACACCACCCGAGACAAACTTGGAGTATCCATTGATCTGTTTTGGGTCGTTGTGTCCCTCGAGCTTAGCGAGGGTGCGTTTTGCGGCCTCGTAGGATCCAAATTTGATCGCACTCTCGGGCATGATTTTAATGACATTGAGTCCGTTGCCTGGGCCCAGTCAGAAACACGCAAACCAACAGATCAACTCTCATCTCATCTGGAAGACCCCATCCTGTTACAAGGGGGCCGGGTGAGATGGTTGCAACCAGAAGCATACCTGCAAAAAGACTCCGCATGCCGCCCGCCTGCCACAGATCCTTCAAGGCATCTGTAAACGGCCTGACAGCGTTGCCAAGGGCCACTAATGGGCGTCCCTGTCTGAGGGCGGCAGCGGCAGTCTCCGTGGTGGCCCTCGTGTTGACCAGGAGATACACCTTGAGACGGTCGAGAGGAGCTGTAGCAGTTCGCGAGAGTCCACCGGCGACGGCACCCGCAATAAAGTAACCTGGATCAGGGGCGAAGTCAGTCAGTCTCTTGGTCTTGCGTTCAACAGTCGCATCTGAGCTGGAGCCTTGCTCGGACCCTGTGACCGGTTTTGCTTGGGAGGTGCCGACGCCGGGGAGTTTTCGGACGGTGCTGACGATGACTGCGCGCTTCTCGTCGACTGCGGCTGCGGTGGTCTGGAGCGCGGCTGCCTCCATCTTGGCGGCGCCGCTGACGTCCGGTTGTTTTGATGCTGGTAATGATGCTGCCGCGGCGGGTATTTGTGTGGGATCTGTAAAGCTGCTGGGTGAAGTCTGCTGTGCGGGTTTTGACGACGTAGGAATTTGCGCAATACCAGTAAGGGATGCTTCTTCCCGAGAAGACACTTCGGATTGGTCGTCCTTGTCGGTGAGGGGCTCGGCGCCAGTCTCACGATCCGGAGGGGACGCGATCCTCAAAATGGATCCAAAGAGAGTTTGCAGAAGGAAGCCGGTCGTACCTAAGCCTTCGAGTGTCTCCTCCGACACCATCGAGTCTCCTTCTGCAGTGAGGGTCACAATGGACGAGTAGAAATCCAGCACCGCCTTGAGGTGCGAGTGACCGTTTGTATGCATCGGCATGAATAAGAGAAAGTCCCTGGCAGAGAATACCGTGTCAGTGAATGTCTTTCCTGATCCAAACGAGACCGAGGCAGCTATGGCTCTGGTGCTTCTCGGGGTGGTCTCCACTGCAGACCGGGCCACACCGAGAGCATCGCAGCCCCTGAGGCCCCGCCGTCACATGGGACCGAAATTTGACCCCTTTAAATGCAGAGGCGGCATCTCCTCGAAGTGAACCCAAGGACCCGTGACAGAGATGGTTCTTACCTCCATTCTTCGAAGCTGATGAAGCCGTCGTTGTTCATATCGATGTCGCCAAAGAAGGCGCTGAGCTTGCGCATCGGCACGACCAGCCCAGCCCGCCTGAAGGCCTGCTGCAGCTCCGTCTTATCGAGTCGTCCATTGTTGTCCTTGTCTATCGATTGGAACAGAATCATAAGCTGCTTCTCGGTCTGCTCGACGAAGGTGCGGAATTCTGAATGCGCATGCGTCGTTAGCAAACCCGGTGCTGCCCAATAGACAGGGGAACCCAGCCGGCGGCAGGAGCTCCCAGCCTCAGCTGGACCTCAAACGCGAGCTCACCTTCGTATTGAATCTTGCCGTCGGCGTTGGTGTCGACGACGGACATAATTTTCCTCAGCATGTCCTCCGCATTTTTCATAGCTGCAGCGCATCGTTAGCTTTCCCATCTCCACGGGATCGCCGGGACAAGGACTTGGTGCTGACGGTGATCGATGCGGTTCAGGCCCTTTTGCAGCCCCTTAAAGTCCAGGTAGCCGGTCTTCTGGACGTCCAGCTGCCTCCATAGGTCCTCGACGCGCTTATCGCGCTGGTTCTGCGACTCCTTGACGTCCATCTCGAGCTCGGTAACCCATTCTGTCACCCCCATGGCGGCGGCGGCATCAGGACGCAGGGCAGTAGGGTCGAGGTTTCGGTTTCGACGCGGGATTCATGGGGCGACGGCGCCGAAAATTCCGATTCGGAAGGTGGATCGCGAAGGGAGGGGTCTCGTATGTATTGCCGTGTCTCATGAAGACATGGCGGATCGAAGTAGGCGTTGTCGCGAAACTCGCATGCTGCAAGTCACAAGGACTGACGTAGGAGGGATCGTGAGGTGCGTCGAACCAAGAAAAAGTAGAGCCCTCCTGCCGCAAGTGGTTCGCGCGCGAAAGCCACAGCGTCAAAAGCTCGGCAACAAGGGGGCCCCGCCGGGGTTCCACCGGGCGAGACAAGCGAGGCAATCAGCTGCCACCAATTAGCACTCAGCATCTGCTTCTTCGGAAGCTTTCAGGGCTCCAGAGCTTCTGGATTGGTTCTTTCCATCTGGCGCTGCGTCCCGTCCGTCCGCCTGTCCCGGCAGTCTTCGGTCTTATCGTTATCGCGCATTAGCCACAATGGATCTCGGGATTGTGCACCAGCCTCGCAGCCACTGGTCATGCAATCGGGCCAGGGGCCCGGACGGGCTTCATCAGCCTCGTTCGTTCGTCCTCCGCTCCGGCTCGACCTACTCCCCGCGCGCCAAATTGGACCAACATCACCAATGCAAGCCATGTCATAGATCCCGTCGGAACAATCGCCAGGTCGACATGGCTGCCAATTACTGGGAGTCGACCCAGCGTCGCTACTGGCTCTTCTCCAAAGACGAGCTCGGCGCGGTGCGGCAGAAGCTCGAAGACGACAATGCGGATCTGGTCCAGATGTTTCCCCTGCCGCAGCAGCGGCACCTGGGCATTTACTTCAACCAGCGTTTGTCTCGCTGACCCATCTCCCTCTGTTCCTGCCGGCTAACTCGTGTTCCCAGAGGTCAACCGCCTCGGCAAGCGCATGGTCGTCCGCCAGCAGGCCATGGCCACTGCACAGGTCTACATCAAGCGCTTCTACACCAAGGTCGAGATCCGCCGAACGAACCCCTATCTCGTCGTCGCGACCGCCCTCTACCTCGCCTGCAAGATGGAAGAGTGCCCGCAGCACATCCGCCTGATCGTCAGCGAGGCCCGCTCGCTGTGGCCCGACTTCCTCGGCCTCGACACCTCGAAGCTCGGCGAGTGCGAGTTCTTCATGATATCGGAGATGAGCTCCCAGCTCATCGTCTACCAGCCGTACCGCACCCTGAACGGCTACCAGCAGGAGCTCAACCTGACCCAGGAGGACATCGCCCTGGGCTGGTCCATCATCAACGACCACTACATGACGGACCTGCCGCTGCTGTACCCCCCGCACACGATCGCCCTGACTGCGATTCTGCTCGTGGTGGTCATTCGGCCCACCGCGAGCATGACGGGGCAGACACAGGCGACGGCGGCGGGCATCACTGCTGCTGCAAGTGCGGCGCTGGCTCAGGTCCAGGGTAGGGCACCAGGACTGCCGCCGACGCCCGGCACGCCGAACCCCGCCGACAAGGACAAGCAGCCGGCCCAGAGATTCGGCCGCATGCAGCAGTACGGCGCTTGGCTGGCCGAGAGCAATGTTGACATCGCCGCCATGGTCGACTGCACGCAGGAGCTTATTTCCTTTTACGAATGTCATGAGCAGTACAACGACAAGCTCACTCGCGAGCAGATCAACCGCTTCGTCAAGGCACGTGGGCTGGACAAGTGATCTCGGAGAGGGAATGACTTGATTCAATGCCTGACCCTTCAGACTCGCCTGGCCGTTGGCCTTCTGCCCGCGGTCCGCCATCGGCGGTCATGCAGCGACTCGGCCGCGCCGGCAATGCAACTGGCAAGAAGCATTCCGGCGCTCTTGGACTGTGTCACCACGCATTTGACGTACCCTATGCCCTGGGAAGTTGGCCCAGATTGGGCTGGAACACGATCGAGCCTCGCAGTATTGGAAATTGCAGGTTTGATGGTGACCTCAACTGCTCCCATCGCTGGGTGGTGAGCACGGGTCCAGACTGATGAAGAGGTGGCTGAACACAACAATGATACATACAAGACGATATGACGAGGTACGAACTAGAATTTATTGGTTTTATTGAAATATACATCGTTTCAATCGTTCAATCTTGTGTTTCTGTCGTTATCCCAAAGATGAAGGTCATCCTCCATTTCTTCTCGAGAGCTGAAAGACCTGGGCCATGTGTGAGAGCATACCTGTGTTACCTACCCGAAAGCGCCTACGCGTATCTACCGCAAGGGAATGCGACCTGCTGGATTATGCACTTTCTGCTTATCTAGGCTGACCTGGGCCAGGCCGGACCAGTCAGCTGCTGGAGTGCTTTCCTCAATATCGGAGGAGGAGGAAACGGCAAGCGCCAGCCTTGTGCGGGGCATTCTTGGCGGGTGTGGTTGCCTCATGGGGGCCAAAAGGAGGAAGGAGCCTTCACATGTTGCGATGTCGTGACCGTGGCTTACTTTGCTGCTTCCAACCCTTACTCTTCTCTCTTGATCATCGGTATTCTCTGCGATATTGCCGTCCTTGATCGTCATCGTACTGTTGTCCCTCATCCGATGGCGGCTGGCACCAGGCCCCGAGTCCTCTGCCTCGATGGCGGTGGCATACGCGGGTTATCCGAGATCCTAATCCTCAAGGAGCTTATGCTGCAGGTTAGGATTCACAGCCACCTTGATCGTACCCGGAGCCATACGAATGCTTCGATTTCATATGCGGCACAAGCACTGGCGTCCTACTTGCGGTCTTAATAGGTCGTCTCGGCAAGACCTTGAACGAATGCGAGGCCCTCTTTAGGACCCTAGGATCCAAAATCTTCGAGGGGGGAAATCTCAAGCAGACCCTGAGGATGCTATCGACAGGATCGAAACATACGAGCAAGGGGCTTGCCGAAGTTATTAGGGGGCAAGCGGGCAACGAGACCATGCATGATGCGGACGCTGTGGCAAGCGGCAAAGTACCCGTGAGTACCTGACTACCGACATTCAACGGTCCCCGTTGCCACTTGACTGCATGCTAATGTCTGCATATGCACAGGTCGCTGTGGTTACCGTCTCCAAGACCACACACGACGACTACCTGTTTCGTACGTACGGCGTTCGAGCAGGCGACGAAGCCTGCCCAATCGTCGATGCCTGCCTCGCTACTTCCGCTGCCACCACATTCTTCCCCTCCATCACGATCAACGGCATCGAATACGTCGACGGTGCCTTCAGAAAGAATAACCCCAGCAGCGCTGCCTTATCGGAGCTGGAGTCAAAAGAGTGGCCCTTGCCACTGCCAGACGCTGTGACCGGAGTCGAATGCCTCGTCTCTGTTAGAACTGGAAGACCAACATTCAAGTGCGCAAGCTCTTCAGCCCTGTTGAAGGTCTTCCCAGGAGTGGGATCTCTCAAAGACGCAGCCACTTTATGTATAAAAATCGCGACTGACTGCGAAGAAGCACACCGTGCGGTGGAAGATCGGTAAGTTAGACCTTTCCTTTCACCCTTTTCACCTCTTTAAATAATGTCGTCCTAAGCGGCGACTGCCTTGTTATTCTTGTACCACTGCTCTTACTGAGTGAGGATTTATTTTTGTCTTCGGAGACCATGCGCTGTACCGAGGCCATGAACCCCTCTTCGTCCCCCAAGTCCTCTTTCGCATTCGCTCGTTCTCTCTGCTCCGTCAGCCCAGAGTTACCTTCAGTTTGGAGCGTTTCCGGCTCCTCAGATCTGGGGCGACGTCACTGTCCGTCACTATTGTAATGCCTTGAAAATTACCTGTGCAACTAATATTGCCTCTAGATTTAGAAAAGCTAATATGACCGACTCCTACTACCGATTCGACGTTGATCGAGGACTGGAGGCAGTGGAGCTGAATGAGAGTGACAATGAGGCCCTGCAGATGATCTCGGCAGTCGCGAAATCATATCTCAAGGGCCGCCAGACCAAGGTGGAGCGATGCGCGCGTTCTTTGAAACCCAGGAGTAATGAGTAGGCTTTTCCCATGTAATCTAGCGATAGGTCAAATCTAATCATGTCGTGTCGAAGTGGCCGAGTCTCCCGAATCAGCCGAACAGCCTCCGGGCATTGTCTTTTCCGGTCTTCCTGAGAGCACTGTTTCCTTTTTGGGTCGCAAGGGAGAGCTTAGTGAATTACGTCAAGCCCTGGACCCTTCGCTCACAGGTCGAAAGTGCTCGCTCCTTCTGGGGATTGGTGGCTCCGGGAAAACTCAGCTGGCACTTCGCCACATCAAGGAAGAGGGCCGTCGGTACTCGGCTGTCATTTGGGTCAACGCATCCACCGCAGAATATGCCGCACACGATTTCCAGGAGGCTGCATTTGAGATTTCGAGAAGCTCACCACGATACATGCCAGTACCACAGAGCCAAGATATTGATGCCTTGTCCAGGGTGAAAGCCCACCTGAGGAGCACTGCGCATCGTAACTGGCTTTTGGTCATCGACAGTTCCGAGGATACCGAGCAGAATGAGTTGGCAAGATACGTCCCAGAGTGTGCACACGGGTCAGTTCTGGTCACAAGCACGAAATTACGGGCCTTTAAGGGGTTTCGGCCCAAAACCCCCGTCCATGTGGAAGGTCTAGATCACGAGAGTGCCTGTTCTCTACTCTTTCATTGTGCACAGAGAACCGCATATGAAGAAGGTCAGTTAATCGGAATTTGGGAAAGCCAATTCTAACGCAGTGTCAAGATTTGGTCTCCGCCAACACAATTGTCAGAGAGCTAAGTGGCATTCCCCTTGTCATTGAGCAAGCTGGCGGCCTCATACTTAACGGAGAGTTTTCATTCTCCGAGTTTCATGCTACATACAAAGAAAACTACAGAGGTCTCATGGATAACCCCCCGGACGAGGCGCTGTGGTCGTACGAAAAGAACCGTGTCATTATCACGATCCTCGACATGGTCTATCGCTCTCTCAAACACAGGCCAGAGGATGCTGCACTTTTCAATTTGCTTATCATCATGGGATCGTGGCAAGTTTCCACATCACCTTTGGACGAATTCCACTTGTTCGACTCCGTGGCTCAAGACTTGAATGAAACAGAACACCAAATCAATACGCTCCGAAATTTGTTTCGAAAACCGCAGGATTTGCGACTGGCCCTCCGCCATCTTGCCAGCTTTTGCCTAGTCCGTCATACGGAAGACAACAACCACATAGTGAGCCTCGTTATACACAGAATTCTTTGCCAATGGAGCGTACAGAACCAAACCACACTTCAGCGAACGCAATACGTCATGCAGGCTGCTCATGGACTGGCAGGAGCAGTCTACCGACCCAGGCGTCAGACCGCCATGCTCAACACACTTGGCCTGGACGGTCAGAAATCAGCAGGCATTCAGCGAGACTACGTTACCCCTTTCAAGCACGCCATGTCTCTTATTTCAGAACACATCGAAACTAGTGATTTGGATCCCTACAACGGACGGTTCCGTGTCCCGTACGCTTTCATACTCCGTCAAGCGGCCGGGGTACATCTCGTACAAGGCTTCCTGCGTGAATCCATGAAGCACTTTGAGTCGACGATCAATTACGAAACCATAAAAGCCAGTGAGGCTGGTCTTCACTGGCCGCGCGACGAAGATTCTGTCCAGATTATGTGCGAGTTCTCAAGTGCGTGTCACAAATCAGGGGAATTGGATCGAGCCATTGAGATTCTTGAGCCGGTTCTCCCGCTCTCTGAAAAGCTGCTTGGCCACGAGAATGAGACCACCATGAGCATCGTGACTCGCCTTAAGGAACTCTACATGAGGCGGGATACAATTCAAGGTCACCATAAAACTGCTCTTGTCGGTTCTTTAACAGAGATAGAGACCCGGGGGATGACGAAATCCCGTCATTCAGAGTCGCTAGAAGCGCGTCAGAATGTCCCAGAGGATGAAGAAGCATCGGCAAACCAACAAGAGTTGATCAATGCGGCTCGATCAGGCGATACTCACACGGTACAGCTAAAACGAAAATTGCCAACAATCAGAGTTAACAAAAACATCGACGGATGGACGCCTTTGGGTATCGCTGCCAGGGAAGGTCACGTCGATGTGGTCAAACACCTACTTGAAGCAGGCGCCAATATCGAGCAGAGCAATGTATTCGGTTCAACGCCACTTTTCATAGCTTCTGATTGGGGCAAAGACGCCATTGTTCGTCTGTTGCTCCAAAAAGGTGCTGATGTTGAGGCCAAGTCGGATATTCATGGCAGGTGTACCCCGCTGTTGTGCGCAGCAGCACGTGGTCACATCAAATGTATCAAGGTGCTCATCGATCATGGCGCTGACATACGCGCCGTGAACGACCGCGGAAGCACAGCTCTCATGCTGGCATCAGAACATGATCACAAGGAGGCCGTAAAGCAGCTGATGAAGTGCGGTCTGGATACTACTGCCCGAGATTTTCGGGGGCGAACGCTACTGCATTGTGCGGCTAGAGGCTCGATGGGGCTTGCGCTGGAGTTTTTGCTGGAAAAAAGACGGAAGACCGATATCAACGCCCAGGGAAGTAATGGAGATACACCTCTGCACGAAGCGTGCAGGGGTAACCACTCCAGAGCCGTTGAGCTGCTAGTGGCTGCAGGAGCACGATGCGATATCAGAAGCTCGGACGGAAGAACTCCTTGCGAAATTGCCCACATTATGGGCTTCGAACATACGGATGATGCCTTTTGGCAGACCGAGACCTACAAAAAAGATGTTTTCATTGGCCTTAAGAAGACTTTCATCGAAGTCGTGCTCTCGGAATCATTGGATGTTCTGCGGGAAAGGGCTCAGGAAGCGACAGCCGAAGAATTGAACACTCCATCCGACGTATGGCACACCACATCTTTGCTCGGCGCTTTCAAGCAAGGACTGGAATATGCCAATGTCTTGCTGGAGGCAGGCGCGAATCCAGACGGAGCTGATTGTTGGAATCAAGCCCCGATGCATAAGGCGATTGACAGGGACGATTATGCCATGGCCAGAGTCCTGGCACAGTATGGAGCCGAGGTGGAGACATCGCCATACCCGCCTTTAACTCTGTGGGAGTATGCATGGAAAAGGAGAAGCAACATTGCCTCCCTTCTTCTTCGGAGAGGCGTGTCCATTAAAGAGGGCTCTGTGTTCATGCAAGAAGTGTTGTACTCGGCCGCAGCCCACAACGACAAGATCGTCGCCAAACGCCTTGTCGAGGCGGGGGCGTTGATTACTTTGAGATTAGACGGAAGGAGTGCAGTAGACATCGCCTTCCTGAAAAAGTCGAATAAGATCCTCGATTGCTTTGCGAGCTTGGATGATGACTTGGGATTCCCCGGAGCGGCGAGTTCTGCAGGGCCTTCGGGTGGCGCGTGAGCGGCACGGAAACGGGCGTTGACTGTTGTTTTTTGCGGCCTTTATTCCACACACCTTAGTTGAGTAATATCTCACATCCCTCTAGAAATTGTAGCCCGCTGCTTATTAGTTATTGTTATTATCATTACTATCGTCCGTCACTTTCGGTGTTGTCTGTCATTATCACTTCTGTTCGTTATCGTAGTCAGTCATCGTCACTGCTGCCCGTCATTATTACTGCTTGTGGGAGGTTAAATACTCAGCTTGGGCGTGAAATAATACTTCGCTAGTTTTTGCACATCTCTATAATCTTCTTTCAATCAGACCAAGTGCTGATGTGCTCCAATCTACGAAGCATGACTAGGTATCTGGGCTGAAGTCCCTCCGGGCGACCCGTTCCGTTGAGTTGAGACAAGTACGCTGGACTGAGACAGCATCTTCAGTTCTCATGATACCGGCATACCAAACCGTGTGATTCTTCTACCGGAAACCCACTATAGACCATCTAATGCTAAGTCTCACACGCCTCTAATTTATAGCCCAAACTCCTCCTCTATCTCTGGTTTCTCTACCAACAACCTCAAAGTCTAACACCTCGCCTCCCACCGCGCAACGACCTCGTCGACAATCTCCCTCCCTTTGGTGACGGCAACCTCGTGCCCGGCCTTGAGCACCAGTACCTCGACGGCGTCCTCGCCCAGCACCCTCCGCGCGTCCCAGACCGTCTCCCCGGGGACCACGATCTCATCCCTCTCCCCGAGCACGAACAGCACCTGCCCTTTCCTCAGCCCGGGTAACCCAGCCCCAGCTTCTGCCCTCCTCGCCTCCAACACGTCCCCAAGGACCTTCCACTCCATGTCCCCGCGGTCGTATATGGGCGCATTAGCGATGGTCGACATGTAACTCCTCACGTACCCTGGGTGCTTCGCCAACTGCCACCCAACAACAGCCCCAATCGTCCCCGCCCCCGGGAGCCGGAGGTCATCCCACCCCACCTCGGCATCGTCCACCGCCTCCGCCTCGGGAACATCACCCCTGCCGGTAGTCCTCGAGGGAGCGAGCCTGCGTCTCACGACCCAGCGGCGCCAGGACTCCGGGAGCGCGGTGCAGTTGTACAGAAGCCTGCTGCGCCAGCCGACGTGCGCGGCGGAGCGGATCAGGCCCCCCGGAACGACGAGGGTGAGCGACTTGAGCAGGTGCGGGTGCGAGGAGGCGAAGGCGGCGGCCACGGCGCCGCCGAGGGAGTAGCCCAGCAGGTGGAAGGCGTCGTTGCCGGTCCAGCCGCGGAGGGGGGAGGAGGCGAGGGCGAGGAGGATTTGGGTTGCGTAGAGGCGGGAGTCGTAGGGGAGGTCTGTTGGAGCGTCTGAGTAGCCGCGGCCGAAGAAGTCTGTAGGCTGTGTTAGAAGGCTTGAAGATGAAAGATAGGGGATGAGATCTCACCAAAGGTCATGACCCTCCACCCCCTCCCCTCAAACTCCCGCGTCATGCCGCTGAGGGCGACGCATGGCGTGCCGATGCCGTGCAGCAGCAGCACCCTCTCGCCGTCCTCAGGCCCCCACTCGTAGACACGCAGGTTTCCGTACGGCGTGTCGACATCGCGGCCTCCGGGGAGGGCATCCGGCGGGTAAGGCAGTGCGTCCCGGGCGAGTGTCGACAGCGTCGGCAGCAAGGTCCATTTCGGGGACGGGGCTGTCTTGCGGCGGTCCTTCCCGGGTATCGGCGCCACGGGGCCGGAGCGGGGGAGGAAGAGGTACGCCGTGGAGGCGACGGCGGCGCAGGCGGCGAGGCAGAGGCCTATGCGAGGGAGATGTGTCTCTAGCAGACGATCCTGCGCCATTTTTTGCACTTTTGTGTATGTATGTACGTTATGTGGCGCCTGGCCTGCCTATCCCGACGCCGTGTAACGTCTTGGTCGCTATGCAAGGGAGAGTGGAAGGTTGGCGGGAATAATTCGACGTTGGGTGGGATGAGGTCTAGAGCCGGGGCGGTTTGTGGGACGGTGATGCCGGCGTCCGGCGCACGGAGGCCCGGGATCCCCAGGTGGTTCCTGCCTCGGCACTCTACGGGCCCTAAACTGGCAGGTGCGGCAGGTGCGCACCTGCCTACTCTCTACGAACCTACGAACACCTACTCCAGGCAGGTGCTAGTAAAGAATTCCACTGCTAAAACATTTTCACAACGATCAAACCACGCACATCATCAGCAGGTCGGAACAGAACAATCTACAAGAGACCGGTCGGGACGACTTCTTCCTAGCCTCGTCGGCGTCGCCGTTAAACGAGAAACCCCCCGGCTTCCGAGGTGTGACGTCGTTCCATCCCGGGGGCCTGGGCTGTTGACCCCTTGCAGACGGACGACCAACCCCTCGAACGATGCAAGCCTTCGACGTCTGCCGGCAGCAGGAGCACATTTTGCACATTGCAGAGCGAGCAGAAAAAGCAGAAGAAGGGACAAGCTGAAGGAGGAGAAGGGACGTTGGGTAGTCTGCCTGCCCAGTGACTGGCAGCCAGGACGTTTCCGAAATAGCACACAGCGCCATGCATGCGCATACATCGTACACTACCCGTACCTAAACTAACTCACGCACAGAGAACGAAGGCAAGCCAAGAGGACACCGCCCGCGAACCGCTGCAAGTCGCAACGGCACCACCGCGCTCCGGAAGACGCATCTGTATCGGATGGGAAAGCAGACATCACGCAGGACACACACCCGATTCGCAGCCATCCATCCAGCCACACACCTGCGGGATATCATCCGGACCGCGAACAATGGCAGACAGGAGTGGGAGCTGCTTTTGCTCAATGACAAGCAAGCAAGCCGGCAAGCAGGCAGGCAGGCCTGACCGCCAAGGAGGCAGCACTGTGCAGTTGGCAGGTCGCGCCCCTCACCACCATCGCTAGCTAGGCAGGCATGGCTGCCACATGCGCTGCTGCCGGCATGCTAGATGCGTCTGGGGAGGAGGAAGAAGGAAGGAAGGCGGGCACCTCGCCGGGCAGGCAGGCTGGGCCGGGCTGCTGCTGCGCTTCCTGGCGGTGCGAACCGAGAAAGAGACAGATGTTCGCATTCCTCCGCAGTTGCTGCTTGTTGCTTGCTCTCTTTGCTTCTTCCATCGACCTAAGCTCTCCCCGGCGCCTCGGCAGGTGCGCCCAGCTGCCTAGAAGCTAGCAGTGGCCAGCCTCAGCTCTAGCTTACGGCAGTAGCTCGAAGCATGTTGTCTCGACCCTCGCAGAAGAAAACGACGGAGGGAAGTCGAGGCGAGGCGAACAGCGGCAATGACAACGGCGGCGGCGGCGAAGGAATCGAAGCTTCCCTCCTCCCCGCTAAACAAGAGTCACGACGGACGGCAGAGGGTGGTCCCCGGGGCGAAAAAGTGGTGAGACAGGACCGGAGGACGAAATAACCCCATCCGCCGCAACAAGCGATAGATGGCCCTCCAGGTCTGATGCCAATGGAAATAGCGGTGTGGCAGTGAATGGCAGCATCTCGAGAAAGCCCGCCCCGCGAAGCACCTTGTTGGTCTGGCTTGTGGCTTTCAATCATGCCCTCTTCCCTGTGCTGTGCCCCTCTGCCCCTCCCCCCCTTTAACCGGTGACCACCAGCCCGGCTGGGATGGTTGGGGATCTGATGCATGGGAAATGGGCAGACGATACTCCGTGCTCCGTATGTGTACTACCTATACTATACCAGGTTACCGAATGGATCATCCACGAGATCTCGTGGGGTGAGGGTGAGAGACCCCGGCCATTGTCTCTGTGCTCTCTCGTCCGTGGAGGGGAGACGGAGGAGGGGTGACAGTCAGTCGCTCCCGCACGTTCTGCCACCCACCCGGACACAACCTCGCTATCGCCCACCGCCCAGCCCGCCCGCACGCCGTACGTAGGTGGTTTCACGCGGGCGTCCCATGGCGTCCCGGTACCGTGCAAGCTTGTTGGTGTTCTGGTGCTGGGCACGGCCGCCGGAGGAGCTTACACTACGCTAGAAGGCTGGACTTGGGCTGGGTGGGTGGTGGTGGCGGCTCTCCCCAGAGGCTGGGCTGGAAACAAAAGAAGGTTACCCGACGTTGTCATCGTGTGCCTCGCACGAGGTGTAGTAAGCGGAAGCTCGAGCTCTTCGTGGTGTAGGGCGTTGAGAGGGGATTGGGCAAACTCTCTCTTTCCCACCTCCCACCTTCCTTGTTTACGACGTACGAGGGGAACCGTGAGCAGTGCGATAACGAACCTCGGTTTCCTAGAGGCAGAGAGAGAGAGAGGCGTCGGAAACTAAATGGGTTGTTGATGAATGGGCGGGTGGTTTTTGGGTAATCCCCACCCACACACACCAACTTTCTTTTTTTTTCTTTTCTGTTTTTTGGTCCTGTCCAGTCCAGACCCTGCAAGACGACGGCTGGCATTCTGGCTTTAGCTTCTGTCTGTAGGTTGGCTTCTGCAAGGCTTGCCTTGCTGGTCTGCAGAAGCTGTGGAATGGCGTGGCATCGCCTCCCTCCGCGATCCAAGAATTCAACACCAAGAAGAGGGAATTCGAACCGGACGACAATCCTTCCTCGATATGGAAGGGGAACCGGCGCCCGCCATCTGCTGGAAGGGTCCTCCGGCCAGAGAAACCCAGGCACGGGAACAGGAACAGGAACCCTTGATCGAAAAGACACCCGGGTGACAACTGTGTTCCAAGGGCTGGATCAGTGGATTAGCACAACTTGGCACCGCCGTAGCACTGAGCCGACGGTGGCACCAAAATAGCACCAGCCCCCCCTCCGTCCGTCGGCCGTTCCATGGGAACCCATTGACGAATAGCATGAAAACGGTCTGGAAACGGAGCCGGACGCAGTGTACGTTACGTCGCTTGGGCGAGAACGCAGACGCCGACCCCGAAGACAGACGCACGGGGGAGGGATAAGCGGTAAGGCAAGAGGCGAACGGCGACACGGACGGGACGACGGGTGAGACGTTGGAAATCGCAAGAGGCGCGGGATGACGGTGCGTGGGGTAACGAGGCGGACGAAGATAGAGAGAATGAGAGCGAGAGAGAGAGAGATCACGAAGGTCATCGTCTGTCTCAAGATGGTTTCCCATCTTCATGCCCCAGCCGTGCCCTGCCTTGACCCTGGACGTTGGCCCTCAGCAGCAGGGGCATACCACGGAGAGCAGGGCCACGCCGCCCTCTCACAGCCGTCTGGCGGAACAGGGAGGAACATGCTGTGCCACCACAGTGGGAGAGGGAGAGAAGCCAAGTGGGAGAGAGAGAGAGAGAGAGAGAGAGAGAGAGAGAGAGAGATGTCAAGGGTGTCCCTCCCCGGACGGGTGGCCGCTGGGCGCGGTCGCCCAGGAGGCCCGTCCGCTTCATGCAGCTCAAGTTCGATGCGATGGAGGGACGGCGGTGCCACCGGCGGCGCATCGCACGTCTCCTCGTGGAATGGGACGTTCCTTGGGGAAAGTCTAGAAGATCTTGGGAGATGTCGATGATGGTGGGGGCAAGCAGTGGCATCATTTGAGTTGCAGCGTCGAGGCACTGGCATGTCGAGGTTAACTCTGTGCCACGGACAAAGTTGCCCTTCTTCTCAATTCAATCATAGCTTGGTCAATCGTTGCTGCATCTTCGCATCGAGCGGCTGCCGGACATCTGGCATGATGGATGCCGAGAATGGAAACGGGGAGGGATGGATCGATTAACAGGCCCCGGACTTTCATCGTGGCATATTCATCAGTTGGCCACTGACGAACAATGCGGTGACATGGTGAGGTCTCCGGAGGAGGGTATGATGAATGAGAGGAAAGGAGGACGGGGATGGGGGAGGAGGAGAGGGAGGGGGAGGGGCAGTGCGGCGATGGGCGGGCGGGTTTGCGAGTGACGATGACGGGGCGGGAAACCTAGAGTGAGATCTGCGTGAGTGATGTGATCCATGAGAGTGAGTTGAGAGTGAGAGCCAGTGAGTGGGTGAGAGTGAGAGAGTGTGTGAGAGAGACGAGTGACAGAGTTGCAGGCAGAGTGACATCGCGACCGTTGCTCCGCTGTTAGTACCGGCAGCCCCAAGGCTTGTGGCCAGACCCGGTAACGTGCCAGCAAGGTGCCCGGGATTCGGTACGTACTCCAGGCGGCGTTCCGTTGCGGCTTCCTCGTCGGGCGGGCTGCAGGTGGCAAGCGCGCACTGTCGGCACTGTACTCCCAGAAGGTGAAGCCAGTTTTGATGCCTGACAGCTAAGGCTGACGGACGTCAGCCAGTCGAGGACCGGGCCTGTCGCTTGAGGCAGGCGTGCCAGCCGCCACGTTTCCGAATCCAGACCGAACTGGCCAAGGGCAGCAGGGGTGGAGGGACCAGGTCATTTCTCGATGGGCATGTTGTTTTTTTTCTCTCCCCCTCCCCCTTCTCTTTCCTGCAGTGTCTCTCTCTTTTGCAAGGGTCTTACGGCCAGTCATAGCGGCCTTGGGACCCACCCAGTGCCTGGCTGTCAGTGGCCTCACAGCCCTCCGTATCGCTAGGGTTGGCCACTGCCTCGCTGTCCTTCATGCAGCCCCAGGCTCTGATCAGTGAAGGTACCTGACCACCTGCAGCAAGCGCAGCAGGCACATATGTGTACGTACCCGACGGAGGGTCAGTATTGTGGAGACCGAGACAGTGTCGATTGCCGTCAGCCAACGTGCTGCTTGCTGCGAACGATGGACGCCCACCACTTCTCTTCAATCTTTACCGCCGTGCCGCCGTGCGCCGTTCCAGCTGCAAGCCCTCCCAAGCTTGCCTAGATTGTGCTCTCCCGCCAATGTTGTTTTTCCCTTTTCCGCTGCTCCCCCTCCATCCATCCCCTGCTCATCCATCGTCAGCCTGGCCCTGCCTGGCCCCGTTCCCCAAAGGTTGGGATCCGACGGACAAGGGCCACCCAGGCGAGAGGGTCGCGATGGTTTCAACTGAAGCAGCACACACTGTGGGCGGACGACATGAAGCCAGCCGAGTATGAAGGCCCGGGCAGAGACTCGGCCCAGCATGGAATGGGAAACACTAGGCTGCGTTTCTGTGTTTCCGAACATCAGATTGCGCCAGTTTAATGCCCTTGGGTAGCAGCGGCGGCGGCAGCAGCAGCAGCCGCAGGAGCAACAACAACAACAAGCGAGCGGCGGCTTCAGAGGGGAGAGACAGAGAGGAGAAGGGCGATTAGTGGCCGCCGTGCGCTTGCGCTTCGCTGCGCTGTGCCGCACCACACAAGTAATCCGACGCCAAAGCAGAAGCACCGAACAAGTTTGCCGAACTTCGACTGTGGAACAAAAACAAAAACAACAACAAAGCCCCCGAGCCCCCCTCTTTCGGGCACTTCCAGGGTTCTTTAGCGCCCGCCTGAATACCGGAGAGTGTGGCTCGGGGGCTTCCAGTACAGAGGTACGGCAGGCTCCTCCAGCATTCATTCGTTCCGCGGTTGACTCCCACGCAGCCCCGAAGAGCACCCGTACCCGTCAAGTTCGAGGCAGAGAAGACACAAAAAGGCTTCGCACAAGCAAGGGACGTCGAAGCGGAAGGCGGAAGACTGGACAAGGGCAAGACATCCGTTGGTCGGACCACACACGAGACCCAGACCAGAAAGCGCATGGTCAGTTGACCACTAAGGAGAGACATTTCGATGAGAGCGGGATGAGAAGGGAAAGGGCTGAGGCCAGGCTGAAGGCGAGGTGGGGGGAAGACATCGGGAGGAGGTGGTGGGCGGAGAGGGAACCAGAGGCGCTGAGGAGGCTTCTAGAGGTACCTCTACAGGCGGATACTAATACACTGGACGGATAGTACTATTCCCAGCGCTGGGAACATCAACGGGAGGGAAGATGGAACAGGACGACAGTAACAAGGAATAGGCCCGGTGGAATAATGGACGGCGGACGGTGGAGGACGAGCTCGAGTGAGGCGCTGCGCCCTCGGCGCCGTGCCTCTCGTCTCGCGCGTTACCACTCTCGCCCCTTCTCGTACGGCACATTACCATCATTTGGTTTCCCCATCGTCGTGGCTCACACTGGGGTTCTGGAATGACTGGTGTGGGCAGCCAATTTCTGGCCGACCGCAACCAGCGATGGAAGACCTCCAGGGCTGGCCTGGTCCTGCTGCCGGGTGGCAGCAACTTCGCTAGCAATGGAGCACTGTGAAGAAGAATAACAACACGAAGGCCCACAGTGCGTCGCCTGCAGGCAGACTCAGTACCTGCATGCCACGCCTCAGCCTGCCCTGCATCGATGTTCCGACCTGGCCGGGTGCCTGGAGCCTGAAGCCTGAAGGTGAGGGAGTTGGGAGGTGGGAGGTGGGAGGGTCTTGCCTCCTGACGAGAGGTCCTTCACTTCCCGAACCTCAGCAGGTCACTTTCTCTGCCAGGCACCCAGTCGCCCAGTGCGTCTGCCGCCTCCACTACTTCCCCAAGCTGCCTGCAGGTGTGTGCAGCTGAGGTACCTTTGGCTCGCCAGGCACTCCCAGGCGGGCCAGGGGAGGACACGCAAGTCACTGCTTCCCTCACCCACCATCATGGCACCTACCTGTTCACCTCACCACCACTGAGGTGCTGGATGCCACCTCCTCCTGCCACTACTGCTGCTGCGCATTCACCGTCCAGGCCTCCATCCATCCACCCAGGAGGCCTGCCCAGGCCCCACCCACACTGTTCGTCGCACTGGCTGGTAGGGTTGACGGCAGAAGACGCCACGCCCCAAATTTACACCAGCGCAGTAGGCCGCGCTAGTCCTGGGCGGCTCTAGCTCGTGATCTACCGGCCAATGGAAACAGGGTGGCGAAATCGCATATAGCGTCAAGCAGCGGGGTCACAGTGCTTACCGCCGTGGCACTGTCCTCTGATCATCTCCCATTGGGCACGGTGGGCCCACTGCCGCCGCCCCCCATCCCTCCTTCCCAGTGTCCTCTGCTTGCCCTCCCCGGCTCCGTGCCCTCCTCGCTCCTCTCGCCTGCCCGCTCACCTGTCCACCGTCTTCCCACCCTTCCCACTGCCCACTCGATCCAACAAAACCATCGCTTATTCCGGATTCCTCCCCCCGATACTTTTCGACATCTTCCTTCCCCCTCCATTCACACGTACCTCACCTCTTTTTCACGCACAACTAACATTCACCAACACGACACCCAAAAAAAAAAAAAAAGAAAAGAAGAAAAGAAAAGCACTGCTTGCAACTATACCACGATCCCCTCTCGACTTTTTCCAACGCACAAATATACATTTGTCCCTCTTCGCACAACGTCGTCGACTCGGCAGGTTCCATTGTTTGTGTCTCAAAGCTGCAATAATACCGCAAAGCTCTCACATAAGACCACTCCGCCACCACACCTCAACCCGCGCACACTGCCACCCAACCAACACAACCGCACGCCTACTACTCGACCATCCGACAACGACACCTCTGCGACTCCGCCGTACACCCCGACAGACTCATAGATAATGTCTTCATACTACCAGTTCAACCACCAGGCGCATCCCACTCCCGCCCTGCCCGGCGCTTCCCACAACCACCATGGCGGCCGGAATCGCAGGGCGCCCAGACTCTCCGTCTCCCAGAACTCGCACAAGCAGTTCCGCGGTGTCCGTAGCATGAAGGAGTTGACCGAGTCTGCCTCCCTGAACGCCTTCCGCAACAAGTTCGAGGCTGGCCGCTCGTTCGATCTGGAAGACGACATGGAGTTCTGCCCCGGCCTGTTGACCGACAGCGACGTAAGTGACACGGAGCCTTGGGAACTCGGCCTCGCGACCCAGTGACTAATCCTCGTCGCCGACTGCAGATGAACTCCATCCACAGCGCATCTGAACGCTCTTCGTTGGCGAGCAACTCCCCGGAGTCGTCGCCCACCCAGCAGCCCCAGACTGTCGCTCCTGGTTTCTCTCTCAACTCGTCCTCTCCCGCCTTCATCCCTCCCGCCTACCAGACCCAGCCGCCGACCATGAAGATCCACCAGCCCGCGGCCACCCGCGCCCGCAACGCCATCCCCATCGTCAACCCTGCCACGGGCATCACCATGTCGAGCCCGCCGCCTTCGGTTTCCCCCGCCAGGATGCAGCAGGGCATGGGCCGCAGGTGGTAAGGGGGTCGTCTTCCCGCTCTCGTGACAGAGAGCCGGGATTGGCACTCCCTGCCGCGTGCGCCGATGCAAGCTGATGTGTAAAACTGCTCATTCGGCTTATTTTGGCCGATCATTTTGGCGGGCACCGAACGAAACAAAATGGCATCGATGGTTTCTCTTGCGGGCTGGGCACCTCAAGGTTTGGCCGGACCTCTGGCATGGTCCGGTCTGTTGGCTCAAACGACCTCTCTTTGTACAAACAACCTCACTCGACATACCCCCTTGTTTAAACCGACGAATTCCCTTCGAGGCTTTTAACCGGCGCGGCACGAGAAGTTATCGATACCATTTTCCTTTTTTGGATCATTCGACTAAAAAAACTCGACAAAAATCATTTCGGTGTTCCGACCTCGCAAGATGAGGCTGGACTTTGCACGAATGGCGTTACCTGGTTTTGCATTTCAACGACATTGCATCGGTGTCCGACGGCACCACGGCGGAGTTCTCGGATATAATTAATTCTCGGCATCTTTTCACGGCAGCGGGACGACTCTTTTCTTGATTTTCCAAGATGATTGAAAAAAATCAGTTGCTCATCACGGTGCTCGACGGGTCACGAAGTCATTCCGAAAAAGATTATCTCGACATTATAGAATGAGTGTCTTTTGCAGCAACTTATTCGGAGCGGGGGGCAACGGGTGTTTCTGTTATGGGCTCACACATTGGGAAATATCAAACGGGCGGTGGCGGGCAAAGACATGCGTTGCTATTGTTTTGCGGTAAATCTCCAAAGCTTGGAAACGGGGTCCGGGAAATACCTTTGGGAAAGGTGGAGTTGGTCATGAATTTTGTTGGTCCTGGGTCTGCCGGCGGATGCACCTTGTCAGGCGAGTAGGATCGGGCAGATCACTTGTTTTCTTGTGCCTCTTTTCTCTCACTATTTCATTATTCGAAGATGGACCATTCTTACTATTACTCGGTGCTCTTGGGAGGAGCTTTCTGTTTGTCACTGGGCTGCATCTCAGGACACCTGGGGAAATGTTTGATGGTGGAATCACCTTGTCTGGGAGCACTTTTCGCGAGCATCTTGGGGCGAGAGTCAAGGGTGTTTTACGGAGGCGCGCGACATGACACGATGAATGGCTCTTGTTGGTTTCTTGGGACTTGGAGAAGTAAAGGGGGGATACCCTTCTGGGGTTTTGGGTTGTACAGGAAATGCTCAAGACGTGAAAGGTGTTCAAGGGGATCGGACTCGACTCTAGAGCTATCCGATCCTGTGGCGCGAAGCCACCAAGGCGCAATGCAATATACGATACGTTCATCTCAAGTTCGGTCTTTTTAGGGCCCAGATCTCTCGCAATGTGATTGTGCATGCTGAGTGGCAACGCTGATGCAGAGGTGAGGAATGCGTTGTAGGGGTGAATCTGGAACTTTGCTATCGCCGGACTCGGACCCGACAACGTTCGCTGACTGAGGGACGCCGTTGATCGGACGGACGAGATGCCAGAGGACACAGGTAGGCAAAATGTTCCTTTACGAAGTAATAGAGACGCAAGGTATGAAAGGTGTTCGGAGAGAAGTTCCAACCACGGACGTGTTAAGATTGAGCACCCCGCGGCCCCGCGCTTAGCACCATGTGAGTAAGACTGTAAATATCCGCCCACCCCCTGGAATCCCGACGCTTGCTTCCCGTTCTTATTCGATGCAATGCAAGATGCCCGCTGGTTATATAAGACGTTTAATATCAGCTGGCCTTTGCTGCGACCCCTTTTTATGATTGAGGCTGTGTTGTATGCAACGGTAAGATAGGTATAGTTAGCTCGATGCTCCCGTCGTTGAGCAAGTAATACCGAGGCAAAGCAGAAGAGCTCGAGATTTAAGGAACGCAGAGTCATGAACCGCCCGAATCGGGTGGTAGCCGCCGTGATGAGACACGGGAAAGGGCAGCGGTTACTTTCGGCGGCCCTGGCTCTTCGGTTGTTCCCTCCCCCCAAAAGGGAGGACCTCATCAATCTCGTTGCCGCTCGCCTGCGCTGCAAGTTGCCGACAGGGGCGGGGAGTGGGAGAGATATTCAATAAAGTCAGGGGCAAAGGAGTCATCATTAAAGGTGCTCGGGCCCTGTTGGGGAAAGGGGTGTTTGGACTCACGTGACATTATGACGATTGGAGTGTTGAAGAATGAGCCCCGCCTTCTCCATGTTGACGGGAGTCTGACTTTTCTTCTGCCAGCTGGAATCAGCTGCGCACAGCTGTAGTAGCGTATTGACCAGGCCTTTCCAATCCCTCGCAAGCAGTTGGTCCACCGTCAGGGCGAACTGAGGTCCCCACAGAAAAAAGATTGGGACCTCTTTCCCGCATCCGGACGCTCACGCAGCAGTGAGAGCTCGGAGCGCTGTGGATGTCACTCGGCAGCCAAAGTGACGACCACAAGCTGGAAGCAAGCGACGATGGTGACGTCACTGCCCTCCGGTAGGCCGTAGCACCGCAACACACGTCCTAACGGCAAAGCTGAGCTTGGTAGGCAGGTAGGTAGGTAGGTACGGGTAGCTCCATCCTCGGTTCGTCAGATCATCGTCAAGGTACATTTTTGTCTCCCTTTATAATTCCCTCAGCCTCTTTGTGTTCTCTTCTTTTCGTTCCAAACACATACAATTGGCACTTCCAATCGAAACAAGCTTCGACAACCATCTCAACCACAACAGAAATCGCCTGCACGTAAACGAAAAAGATAGCAGATCACAATGGCATCTCGCGTCCTCTTTTCCTCCGTCCCCATTGCCCGTGGCGCCTTCGTCACCGGACGTCAGACTGCTGCCGCTACCATCGGCAGGGGCTTCGGCATTTCGACGACGAGAATGAACGGATTGAAGGAGTCTGCTGCGCGTAAGTGCTTTTTCTATCGTTGGTATCCATCAATCCCTTCCGTCGTCGACAGCTGTAGCTGCTTCGAACATGCACCATCCCGGGCAGCTCCCCCAAACTTGTTCATCGTTGTCCCCTCTCCTGTGATAACATTCGTCCCCAATTGCTCGACACCCCCTTCACCGCGACCAATTCCCACCGAGATCGCACTCGCCATTGGAACCAATGCCCTCGAAGACAACGTAACTAACACCGAATCAAGACACGGACGAGCATGTCCATGAGAAGCACAAGCAGGACTCCCTCTCCAAGCAAAAGCAGGGCAAGGGCCACTGGAAGCCCGAGCTCGCCTCCGACTCGGAGGAGGCTGTCAAGGCCGACCGCACCGAGCACACCGATCCCAAGACACTCCAGGAGCGGACCAAGCATGCCGCCGAGGAGACAAGCAAGGCCGGTACGAGCACGAAAGACGGGTTGTAAAGGGGGACGACCCCACATGCACACAGAGCTCTTGTTTGCTTATACTTTGTTGTTTTTTGAACCCCAGGTTAAACCATGCGCGCTGCTTTAATGCTTGATTCGCGTCAATAGAGGGGACTTGTCCTCGACTTGCGCTGCCGAGACTCGTTGTACGGGGAAGAAGGGATTGGGGGTCTTGGAAGGGAGCGAAACGAACGGCGCATCGGAGAACAGAACGAACGGAACGCATCGACACATGTTTACACACCGAGTCACGACATGATGGAGTTTTGTTCGGGCTTTGGCAGATCATATGCGGGAGGATCGGGACGGGATTCCGGATGATTGTATCCTATGCATGATAGCTTGGGGTTAAGGAATATCGGTTCAACCAGTTGTGCGTCGTTATGACATCGTTTGAAGGATTTTAGAAACTGGCGTAGCGACGAAGGCAAAGCTGACAACTCAACATCTAGTTACCTATACCGAATTCACGGTTTTGAGTCTTCTTACCAACTCTGGGGAAGATGAGCTCGGGAATGGACGCGACGATCATTCTTCTTACGCCCTCGATCAGAAAGCGAAGCTCAGTGTAGCTCACGACGAAAGCTTGTTGCTCTCCAGCCACAGACTTCAAGAGACTCCCCTTTTGGGAGACGAAAGGCGACTTATCGTATCTGAGACCAGGGGAAACACATAATAGCAGCGTGAGGTTTTTTTTCCGGCAGATATAGACTCCTGGAGAATCCACGCTCGCGTGTACCAACGATCTTTTGCGAGTGTCTCCAGCAGGTCGAGTACCTCGTGACAAGCATCCCTGGATGCCTGCTCGCGGGTCTTTCTCGGGACGTGTGCATCGAGCACGCCCCAAGGGAGCTCGTCTTGTATCATGATACCGGGTGGCCTCGAGTGAATGTTCCACCAGGTTTGGTCTGGGACCTCTCCGAAAGTGCGATAGGTCTCGCCCCACGCGAGGAGCATGCCCACATACGAGAGTGTTGCCTGGCGTGTGATTTTGATTTCGAGAATTGCGGCCGTTCGCGCGGCCCTTTGATACACCAGATCCATGGATTGTATTCCGACCTGGTGGATCCTGCTCTTGTCTTGCGGGAGACAGGACCGGTCGATCCAGATGCAGCGCAGTCCCTCATGTGCTGCGTACTCTACTGCACGGTCTAGGACTTCATCTGGCGGTATTCTGCCTCCTTCTGCCGTCAGATAGATGTTCTCTTCTTTCCTCTTTTATTTGGCGCTTTCTGTAGATCATGGAGTGTTTTTTCGGGCCCCCGTTCAGTCGCGGATCCGGCAGTTCTGCGTATCACTGAACGCCGACCAGCACCAGGAGGCGGCCACGAAGTGGTCGCAAGTCTCCAATCCCTCTTCCATCTCGAGGCATTCCCAAGGCTCAACAAGACGGAAGTGCCGAGTCTTCTTCTTCTTCGAAAATCGGGGGAAAACGTTGCAGCTCGGGCAACTCGCATCTTGTCAGTGAAACCCATCTGATGGACTGGCTGGTTTTGGATCCCTGGGCGGTGCCTGGCTCTCCTCTTCTCCTCTTGCAACAACAGCTTAATGGAAAATTTCTCCATATCCTCTGGATCGTTTGGGTCGTACGGCAGATGATTTTCGTCGTTGCCGTCGCCGCCGTCGTCGTCATCGTCGTCATCGTCGTCATCGTCATCGTCTTCGTCAGACACCAACATCTGGAGGCGATGCCTCACCCAGTGTCGTCCTTCATTACGGTGGATTTTTGACTTGGAAATTTCGGAAAGCTCTGCTCTCACCCTGTCTTCGTCGAAGTCGTCGACTGGGCCAAGAGTGTCGTCAATCATCCCGACCGAAGCAGGCGATTTGGATGCCGAAGATGAAGCCATGGTGCGTTTACTGTGGCCACACATCACAAAAGAATCTAAGGTGATTCGGGCGCAGAGTGTTGGTGTCTTATGGAAATCAAGTTCGATCGCCCAGCCTCACGGAGGCCAACCACTATTGCATGGCGGTACAGCATCCTGTCATCTCGAAGTGCTACCTACTCCTCGTTTCTTCTTTCCAGGCACTTGTGTGGTGTCAAACCTTCGGACGCCTCGTCGTTCAAAATCCTCTTCGGCCGCTGCCAAATAGGCATCTGAAACGCCCAGAAGTTTGTTCGCGTGAGAGCTTACAAGTAGTCGAGCCACCAAGGAAAAGGCCTTGAACGAGGCAACAGCGCCTGTACAAGCCAACAAAGATTAAGCTGCTATGGTGAACTAGACAAAGTTCTAGCGCGCACGAGTTGTCACGACCTTCTCGTCCGCCAAAAAGAAAAGATTTCGAGGGAGGGAAAGACAGCTGGGTGAATCAAATCAACACCGCCACACTTGGCATCTACAGTAGTTGCTGCGTCTTCATTCGCTATCATTGTGATTCGGGAACACAGACAAATTCCAAACTTGACGAATATTGAGGCAGGCGAAATGCACAGCTCACCATGCTCTCTACACTCACCCAGGTTGTGCGACTCTAAGACTGCGCTGGGTGACCTAAACTCACCTGGTAGGATATCATCTTCACTCGCACAGCCCGCGTTTGCTACATGAACCATCACCAACATGCGCTCCTGATCTACAGTACTACTCTTCATTGCGCAACACCGCCAGCACACCGTCAACACCCGAGTCCTTCTCCATTTCCTGCCATAGTCGAGGCTCCCAGTCCTTGAAACCTTCGCGTACTCCGCCTCCTCGCCTCTCGGTCCTACTCTCGGACGACCAGCACCGCGATAACCACGCCCGCAAGACGTGGCTCTGCTTGAGTGCCTTGGAGCCCATCTCCATCAGGCTCAGGAAGCCCAGCACCACGACCAAGGTGCACCACCAGGCGGGATCCTTGCCGAAACCACCGATCAGCCCGCCCTTGACAGAGTATGGGCCTGAATTGGGGCTGGCCACGACTGCCATGATGAGTCCATAGACCCATATGCCAGCGACGCTGCCGAGGACCGACCAGAAGGCCAACTTGGTCTTGTGATGTAGCTCGACAATCCTGTTGCTTCGTTAGCGAGATATGTCCAATGTCAAGCAGGGAGAGGAGAATGCCTTACAAGAGCTTGGCGTTGATCCAAATAACACACGCGACAAAAGTCAGAAAGCCTTGTGCATAGAGCCCGTCGTCGTCAATCATCTCAGAGTCGGCGTATCCACCCCAGCATCCGGCATACGCAACGATCCCAGCGATCAGGGCATTGCCAACCCATCCGAGGTAGACCGCCATGTTCAAACCCTCGCCGTCCTGTCCATACCTAAACAGCTCAGGCACCACCGCCAGCGTCCGCGCCTTCAGGTCCTGCTCCCACGTGCCCACGACGACAATACACGCCGCCGTGAAGAAGCTGACGAAGGTGAGACTCCCCGGCTCGTACAGGCTCGTGCCCGTCGCGCCCGTCTGCACCTGGAACAGCGCCTGCGGGAAGTAGATGAACGTCTCCTTCCAGAACGTCGCGAGGATGAAGCGCGTCGTGCGGTGGTAGTTCCACCGCCCGTGGACGAGCACCAGCTTAGAGAGGTACCGGAACTGCGCGATGCTGAAGTCCGCGACCCGGGCGGCCTGCTGCCCCTCGCGGCCGGCGATGCCGACGCCGACGTTGGCCGCGGAGATCATGGCCAGGTCGTTGGCACCGTCACCAATGGCGAGGGTCAGGGGCTTTTTGGGCCTGGGTCTGAGCCAGGAGAGGATGCCGGATGAGGGACGGGGAGGGCCTTGACGGATGATGGTGACTAGGAGAGCCTTTTGCGCGGGCGAGGCGCGGCAGCATATGACCGAGTCGACCTCCGTCATGAGCGAGACGAAAAGACTGCGAAGTCGCGCGGAAGAAGGGTCCTCGATCAAGGTTAGAGTCTCGCCGTCGATGACCACGGCGGCGTGCGTGCGGGACGGGTCCGGGTACACCGGCCCCAGGCGGAACTTGACGGCGTCCGCGACGCTCGTGAGCTGCAGCTCGAGGTCTCCTTCGGCGGCGTCGAGGACGAAGAGCGATGTCTCCGGGTCGCAGATCCGCGTCGAGTGCGCGATGTTGATCGCCGTCTCGCGCTTGTCCCCCGTAAGCATCCAGATCTTGATCCGCGCCTGCCGGAGCTTCTCGATGGTTTCTGGCACCCCTTTTTGCAGCTTGTCCTCCACGGCGGACGCGCCGAGCAGGTCGAGGGACTGCTCCAGCAGGTCGCTTACTTGTTCGACCCGCTGTTGGCGGTTCTCCAGGCTGGTCTCGGCTTCGTGGTGGAGGTGCTTCCATTCGCGATGATCCTCGGCGTCTAGGAATCTGTCGGCGTAGACGAGCGTTCTGAGGCCCTCGGTGGCGTAGTCGTCGATGCGCGCGAAGCATTGGCGGATGTTATCCACGTCGTCCGAGACTTCGAGGCGTTCCAGGAACGAGAAACGCGTTTGGTCCGGCGTGGCGGCATGTGCTCTCGCATCGGCCCGCGCCGGTTGGGACTGGAGATGGATCCAGGAGTCTCCGTTGTTGGCCGAGGGCTGGCTGTAGAAAGAACGATCGTCCGAGTCTCCCATCTCGAAGACGGTCTCTCCCGCCTGTCGGTGCGGATGCATGCTCCAACGAGACGAGACTCTCCGCGCACCCTTGAAGCCATCTCCCGTACTGTTCTGTACGCCCCTCATATCAGCAGGGGCGCTTCGAAGACGAGGTAGGAGGATCGTATCAGCGCCCTTGCAGATGAGCCACAGCCTCCCGTCCGGGCAGCGGACAACGATCGACATGCGCTTTCGCTTGCTGCTGAACTCGATCACGTCGAGAATCTCAAAGACCGTCTGGGAGAAGGAGCCGTCCGCGTGCGGCATCTGGACGGTGACCGACCGAGACGACCGCTGAACGACCACGAAGCCCATGTCCCGAGCGCCCCGGAGCAGGGCGAGCTCATCCGGAGAAGAGGCCTGGAAGTCCACCTCACCGTTCTCGTCCCGCTCGGGCAGGCAGGTGTGGCAGAGGGCCATGGCGAGCAGATAGCGCACCGCCTTGACGGAGAACGGGGCGTTGGGCCGGGAGCGGATGTACTCCAGCATGTCCTCGGTCCTGAGCTCCGACCCGGAGGTTGGAAACCCTGCCGGGTCGTCCGGGATGTCCATCCTGTGCAGCCAGCTGGTGCCGGCGATGTTGATCCGGCGGAGCTTCATGATGTTCTCCGTCACCGTCCCGGTCTTGTCGCTGAAGACGTAGCTGATCTGCCCGAGGTCGTCCAGGTTGTTGGTGTTGTTGACCCCGGCGGGGGTGTCGGTGTCCCTGTGGTACATCTCCACGTCGTTGCCGATGAGCGTCATCTGGCCCAGCTTGATGGCCTCGAGGCCCACGTAGAGGGACAGCGGGATCACGTTGTTGAACATGATGATGAAGCCGACGAAGATGTCCGCGAAGGGGATCGTCGTGTCTTCCAGGTACCAGGCGAAACGTTCTTGCTTGTCCTTCCAGACGACGTAGCCGACGGTCGTGGCTGCTGAACTGACCAGGACGTACGTCATGAGGAAGAGCACGATCTTGTTTGTCATCCGTTCGAGGGCTGGCCGCTTGGGCTTCGCCTCCTGCTTGGCGTTCATCCTGATCTTGCACTCTTCCCCGGTGTTTACGACGACTCCGATGGCCTGCGGGGTATTCCGGATCGTGCTCCCGCGGTAGATGACTTCGTTTATCGTCAAAGGTCGTGTGATGCCGTCCGCTGTCAGCTTGCTGTCGAAACGGTAGAGGTCGGCGTTGGGGTTCTCTGCAACGAGTTCGGCCTGGCATGCTGCTATGTGCTCTATGGAGCTGCAATCGGGCAGGCTCGAGGGCCTCTGCTTGGTCTTCAGGTTGGTCTCTCCGTCGAGGGCCATCGTGTCGACGTAGGCAAAGCCATTCTCCCCGTCGGCGTGGAGAAGAACGAAGTCGGCTGGGACCTCATCGTCCCTCGACAGAGAGACGATATCGCCGACCTTGACGTCTTTCCATGCTGTCTGCATCCACTGGAACCCGGTCGCGTTCGATCCGCGATAGTACTGCGGGCCGAGAGGCGTCGAACCCTTGGCTCCGGTTGCAGCGTTGCGAAGGACCACCGCTTGTCGGTTGTTCTCGGCCACGTCTTGACGATGCCTCTTGAAGTCGTAGTAGCCCTCCTTTGAGATGATGAGAGCCATGAAGATAACGAGTGGAATGAGGGTGGTGAAGTTTCCGGTGGTGCTGAAGCCGGGAATCATCTGCAGGATGGAGATGGCCAACATGTAGGCGTTGGCAAGCCTTGAAAACTGGTACAGAAGTTGGCGTGGTAAGAAGTCGAGGATGTTATACTTGGAGGTCTTGATGGCGTTTGAGATGTATGGTTTGCCGCGGCGAGCATCTCGAAGCTGTGCGGCAGCGCCTAGACGAATGGGTATGTGACGTCCATCTTGAGAAGAAGACGATGGAGACCTTTGGAGCAATGATTTAAGTGACCAGCTCCCTGTCGTGGTCTTGAAGGGCATGGCGGAGGTGCTTGAAACTATGCACCGAGTAACAGAAAAAATGATATCGAAAAGTTTCTTAACGTGGATAATAGATATTTTGCAACTAAAGTGTGATGAATGAATGATAACTGACGACCATGAGCAACTCCTCACAACACCACATGGCGATGGTCGGAGTTGATATGTCAAAATATGTCACTCTACAGGCGAGCTTCCAGTGACGTTCGTCCCGCATCTTTCTTTCTGGATGGCTCGGCATGGAGAAAACCAGACGCGTGTCGTTCAAGCTCAGCCAAGCTTTCCTACGGCCGCGAGATGGCATCGCCTCAACACGTCAAACTGAAGTTTGAATACGGTTGCGATGTGAACCCCTGCAAGGGCGGCGCAACACCAGCCGCTGGCCCGAGTTTTCTCGACTGAGAAAACGAGAACGAAAACGAGAACGAGGTTCTTGGCATCACCAACAGCTCCCTGATCAGTGATCAGATGTAGATATAAGACAAAAATAATAATAACTCCGCAAATCTCTGGGCGGACCAACAGTTGCCTAGGGTTTTTAATCACAAACACGCGTCGGGTCGATCACAACGTTTGGCACTGCCACTTGCTTATTCCCAGGTTCCACAATGGATGCTTCGGAACCGACGTCGGCGTTGGACGACACTGCCAAAATATCGATGTCTTTATCATTGTACTAGACTGACTCGCTTGTAGTTCCAAATCCCCGTCGATACGGGCGTGGCTTATTTTTTTAAGTTTCAAACTGTTTACGTAGGTGCCGCTAGAGAGACGGACAATTCTGGACTTCTAGAGAGCGTTTCTTTTGATAGTATCATCTTCTAGGGTCACCTTCCGGCTTCCAGCGATAGATGAGACACCAATCGAGCAAACCATTTGATGATCTCAAGCGTACCAACGCAATACTCTCGTCACTTATGTGTTGCTGCTTTGAATAGATAGGTGTCCTCGCTTCCTCCTTGACCTCTCTTGAGAACACCAACAACCGTTCGACAACATTCAGCCGGACCAATCCGACAAATTGTCGGACGAGCTTTCTTCAATCTTTTTTAGCAGAATCCTCTAATCAAGCAAGGTTGTGTGGAGATGGCGCGTCTACGCCTGAAAAAGGAGTCACAGAGCGAGGAAAAATCAAGACGGCCAAAGGAAACGCCGTTTAAGCAACAGCAGTTGAAGGCATGGGAGTAAGTTGCACTATTGTCCCTTGTGCATAGTCGACCGGTAATAATCGTCAATAGGCCAATCCTAACGCCGAAAGCCTCCCTGAAGATCTTCCTCCTCATCGGGGGAGTCCTGCTCGCCATTGGCGTCTTCTGGCTTGCCGAGAACGATGATGTTCGTATATTAGTGCCCCCAAGAACTCATCATTCTTTTTTCGCTAACATGGATTTGAACACAAGGTAAGGGAACTTCGTATCGACTATACCAAATGCCACGAGATCGAATCCTACGACCAGCTCGAGGTGATGCCACCCGATAACGTCCAGAAGAAGTTCAAGGCATCGTCCGCCGGCCAGCCAGTGGACCAGTGGAAGAGAACAAACCAGTCGCTGTCGTTCGACGGCGTCACCAAGAACTACACCCTCTGCACGGTAGAGTTCTTCCTCCCCGAAGACCTGCAACCGCCGGTGTTGTACTACTACCACCTCGAGAACTTCCATCAAAACCACCGTCAGTACATCAACTCGCGCCACAAAGAACAACTGGCGGGCAAGAATGTCAGCTTGAATACCATCTCAAAGTCTGACTGCGGACCGCTCAAGACCCGGAAGGCCGTCGGCGGTGACGGTTCGGAAAAGATCATCTACCCCTGTGGCATGATTGCAAACTCCTACTTCAACGACACCTTCCACAATCCGCTCCGCCTTCCGAACGCAAGTGGCTCGAATCTCACCCAGGCATACAATATGAGCAGAGCAGGCATTGCAAAGCCTATCGACAGGGCGATCTATCGACCGAGTGCTTACCAGATACCCACGGAAGCCGGAGGTAACGACACGGCCATCGTGCCTCCTACCGCCTGGGCTGAGCGGTTCCCCAACGGATACCATTCCGGCAACATGTTCGACCCTTCCAGAGACGAGTCATTCATGGTATGGATGCGGACGTCAGCTGGCTCGACGTTTGCCAAGATTGCCATGCGCAACGACGAAGAAGCCATGGAGAGGGGCATGTACAGACTTGAAGTCTTCTCCCGTAAGCCAAGACCCCATGATCGATGAAAAGGAACCTACCTTTGCTCACACACCCTCAGACTTCCCTATTTACAAGAATCGTGGCAAAAAGTCCATCATTATTTCCACGAATTCGATTGTTGGGCGACATAATCAGATTGTAGGAAGGGCCTACATTGCTCTTGGGGCTTGCGGCCTTTTTGCGGCGTTCCTTTCGGCTGCCACGCTGCGGTATAAGCCCCGGAGGCTCTCGGACCATGACTACCTTCATCGGAGCCATGTACTGCTTCGAAACAGAAGCGCCAGTCTGTGATGGTTTGCTGGAGTGTTTTGTATCCAGGTCATGTCGTCGATGACTGGTTGATCCAGTAAAGAACGCGTTGTGGTAGTTAGATGTGATTCTGAGACATGTAAATCACTTTTTCTTTTTTCATTCGTTGGCATACCAACAACAAAACTACTCCAATAGTCTAAGCGTTTTAGGTATCTATATTATGGTGTTCCTAGCACGGCGTGACTTTGATTTCCCTCTTTCCTTCGTTTATTGGTGTCCGTAGGTCTTTTGACTGTAAAGAAGTGAAGCTGCATTCAGTGAACGAGAAGCTGCGTGAAGGTCACAGGCTATTGACACTACATGAAAATCCGGCGTTCCTCACGGCGCATAGTTCAGCCAGAACACAGTCAAGTAGTCAAGTCTCATTATCGAATATCAAACTTTGGTCAGAGAACAGGAACACCATAGTTGGCCCCAAGTTTATTAGGTAGAGGAAAGCTGCATTCTATCTGAATATTTTCTATCTGAATATTTATCATCGGCATGGGCCTTCTTCTAGAATTTTGGACCAACCAGACCCCGAAAATAAGAGCCAGTAGACTGCATTGAGCTGCAGAGATAGAACTTGTCAAAGAACAGGATCGAATCTTTGCCGCAGCCTCTGGCCATAGAAGCACAGCAAAACCGGAACGGGAACCAGGGTCAGACACATGAATGCCATAAGGCTATTTCCCCATCCCAGACCCAAAGCATCATACATCTTAAGTCCACCAAGCGGCAACAGTGCCCCGATTAGTGATCTGAGGAGCATGACCGCCGCCGACCCCGACGCGGCGTATCTCGGGTACGAGTCCATCTGATAGTTTTGAACACACATCTGCAGGAATGTTAGCTGACTACTCTGATTTGTGCGAGTAGGGTTGAACTTGCCGTGGCCCCGGTCAAACCGGTCGAGAAAATGACCACGCCGATCATGGGTACGATCCAGTGAACCTTGTAGTACGTCGTCCATCCGTAAATGAAGAGACCGATTGGCAGAGTGATTCCTGTGGGAATCGTAACCCATGGTGTCAGTTTCACCTCGGGCTTGTATTTATCTCCTGGCTGCATGTTCTTCTTGGCGTGGTGTACCAAGTAATCCTGCAGGTGCCCGAATGAGAGCACCCCGATCATCATGCCCACCCCCGCGGGAAGAAACGAGAGCCCAGTTGTCCCCTCGCCGAAGTTGTATTGGTCGGCATACACAAAAGAAAAGGTGGTGATGAGAAGGTACATGATCCCGTACAGAATGCCAACGTAAACAGCAATCGTAGTAACCAGGGGCGTTGCGAGGAGGAATTGGAGAGGCCGAACGATGCCCATGCGGATCTTGTTGCTGCCGTGCGTGTCGAGCTTGCTGTGGAGAATGTGGTTGCCGGTTATCTTGCGCAGCCTCTGCGTCTTCCGCTCCAAAAGGACAGGCGCATACGTTTCGCGCATGATCAAGAGTGCCAGAATACTGAAGACTCCGCCCTGACTTGGTCAGTTCCAGCGCCAGCTCAAAGAGCAGCAGATCACTCACCATGATAGCAAGCAGCCAGTACACCCACCTCCATCCGACGCGCTCTATGAGGTAGCCGCCTGCAACGGGCCCGATACAAGGCCCGAGGAGAGGACCCAAAGCCCACATCGAGATGGCTCTCCCTCGTTTCTCGAGAGACATGACGTCGACGATGCTTCCCACGCCTATTGTGGTAGGTACCGAACCGACGACACCCATGATGAACCGGAAAGCCATAAGCATTTCCATGTTGACGCTCAACGCAGCCCCAATACTGAATATGGTGAATGCGAAATTGCCGACGTGATACACGTAGACTCGGCCGTAAATCTCACTCAAGGGCGCGACGACAAGCGGTCCAAAAGCAAAGCCGAGGAAGTAGATCGATACTACGAACGTGGCGACCAAGGAGGAGTTGTTGTTGAACTCCACCAGTATTTTTGCGACTCCAGGTGCGAACATCGACGAGCCCTAGAGAAAGTCAGCCGTCGTACTTGGTGCTATTATGGCATCAGAGTGTTTGATATCATACCAATGGGCTATAGAGTGTTAGCATCAAGAAAGAACCGGAAGAAAGCAGCGCTTTACTCACGAAATTATTGTCAAAACTGACATGAGCGCCAAGTTGACCCATTTCCGTGATTCGGGCCAGTTCATTGGGTTTTCAGGGTCATCTGGACCATCCCAATCGACGACTTCAAAGTCTTCCCGATTGGCTTCGACATTTGGTGCCATATCATCAACCTCTGAGAGACGTTCAATGTCCATAGGAACTGAAGTTTCGCCCTCGGCTGTAGTCGCGCGGACCGCTTTCTCGTTCACAGGTACGTCTGCCATTGGTGTTTTGTTGAAGTTGCTGATGAATACTCTGCTGGGTTTATCATACATGGAAGAGGCGAAGGCAAAGCATTTCAACCCAACACAACGAACCTCAGTTACCGCATCTCGGCATTCCGTTTGAATCTGTTCACGTATCATCGGGATTCATACTTGTTGTGTGAACCGACCCGCTCCAAAGCCGGTCGTAGCTAGAACTCCTCGAGAGATTTGTTTGAATTTGCCCTCTGGCGCAGACGGCACCAAGAGCTCGGCCCGCTTTCGGCAAGCATACTCCGGAGAGTTCACGACTGGGGGCCGGTTTGCAAAGAACCCCGACGCCTGTTGACATTATCTCCGTCTCCTCTGAGATGATGGCCCCCCGGTAACGATACGACAACGAAAACGAGATCCCTGCCCATATGTTAGTGACTCCAAGGCGATGTGGAGGAGAACTGCGCCTCTGCAAAACGCAATCGCCTGAATACGCCTGTTATACGCCCTACTCGCCCCTTAGCGCCCTGCGCATACGAGGCATGTAAGATCGTCAAACCCGCCGCCAATGAATGTCCCCTTCGACAATCCATGCAGCCAGGGCGTGCTTGCTAGTAAGCATGCCCTTGCAAAACGTAGGAGCTCTCCCGCAACTTTGATTAAGTCCCTTGGCCTCCGCAGCGACGTCCTTTGGTTACGACGAGATTAGAATGTTCCTAAGGGCTCATCGGATGGCAACTGGTACTTGTGGGTGATGATGATGCTGCGCATTTGCTGTCACCCGAACACTCCAAGCCACAATTCGCGATAACGAGCTGTTAGCGTTCTGATGATGTCGTCCCATCGGGAGAGGCTTGGGTCATCCAACCAGGTTCGCCTGATGTACCCGGAGCTGGTCCGAACCTCGTTCTCGTGTACATCTGGCTTGTGCCTCGTTTTCGCATAGCCCTTCAAGTGATTCGCCAATACCGCCCTACCCAAGATTTCGCCCATCAGGATCACCAATCTCAGACCGCAGTAAATGCGCAGCGCCGGGCTAGGTAGATGGCCACATCCGTTTTGATGAGATAGGTGACAATGCGATGAGATTCTGTGTCATCACCCCTTGGCTCTTGACGTTGGCCTCTCATTCCCGCGGTTACGTTGGTGTCGGTCGGGTTCGCGACCCAAGTTGTGCTCCGGAATCCGTTGTTCAACAGTGCGATGCGATCCTGATTTAAAGAGACTCTTTACGGCCATCAAGGTTGACTCGGGAGGCAGTTTCTTGCTACTTCGTATTGCTTTCTCTACTCGGAAGACTCTGGCAAGATGACTTTTCACGTCGATGTATTCGCAAGCGTTTTGGCTTGCTTTGGGCTCGTGAGTTGGCAACCGTTTGACCTGAAATCAGCGCATCTAACAAAATGTTGACAGGCAGTTGTCTACGTCCTCGGTTCGGTCTTTTACAATCTTTTCCTTCATCCCCTCCGGAGCTTCCCCGGACCCCTGCTCATGAGGGCCACGAGAATCGCATACAGCTACAATTTCAACACAGGCGTTCTCCCGTTCGAGGTTCTCAAGCTTCACGAGAAATATGGCGACGTTGTACGAGTAGCTCCCGATGAACTGGCGTTTAACAATGTGAGCACCTGGAAGGATATCATGGGCCATAGAACGCAAGGCGCGGCCGAGTTCGAGAAAGACCCCAAGTTTTACAGCTCTGTGCCGGGCATGCCCCGGACGATTGTCAACTCCAGAGGCCCAGAGCACGCAATGCTACGACGCCAAATGTCCCACGGTTTCAGCGAGCGCAGCCTTCGGGAGCAGGAGCCGCTGATAATGAAGTACATCGACTTCTTCATCTTACGCCTGCACCAGAACTACACCAACGAAGAGCCCATCGACATTGCAGCTTGGTACAACTTCACCACCTTTGACATCATCGGCGACCTTGCGTTTGGGGAGCCGTTTGGATGCTTGGAGAACTCCGACTGGCACCCGTGGATTCGCTCCATCTTCGCCTCTGCGCGCCTGGGCACAGCGGTGCAAACGGCAAACCGCTTTCCCTTCCTCAAGATGGTGCTTTTTAAACTTCTCTCCAGCAAGAAGGCGCGGGAAAGCAGGGCAAGGAACCAGAGCATGGCCAAGGCAAAGCTTGAGAAGCGGATCGAGATGGGTCGCCAAGGCGGCCGGCCTGATCTCATCGAGGGTCTCTTGAGAAAGAAGGACGAGCTCGTGAGTTTTCTTGTCGAACGTTTGAATCCGATCTTCTCCGCTGACGCTCAGAATATTAGAATCTCTCCTTCCCGCAGCTTGTGGCCAACAGCAATACCCTCGTCATCGGAGGGTCCGAAACCACAGCCACGCTGCTTTCTGGGGTTACGTACTTCCTTCTAACCAACAAGCATATCTTGACCAAACTGGTCGACGAAGTTCGGACGGCCTTTCAGAGCGAGAAAGACATCACCATCGTTTCAGTTGGCAAGCTACGCTTCATGCTCGCCTGTCTCGATGAGGCACTCCGGATGTACCCGCCAATTGCCATAGGGCTCCCTAGAGTGACCCCGGAGGCCGGTGCCACCGTTTGCGGGCGTTTCGTGCCCGGGAATGCAAGTCCAACAGCTCTTTTGAGTGATTTGAATATGAAATACTAACCAGTCTCTCAAAGACAACCGTTGCCGTACACCAATGGGCAATCCACCACAACGAGGCCTACTTCAGGGATCCCTTCAGCTTCCGCCCCGAGAGATTCCTCGCCGATCCCGAGTTTGCCTCTGATAATAGGGAAGCGTTCCAGCCTTTCCATCTAGGACCACGCAACTGCTTAGGACGAAAGTAAGCCTCGGACCCCCTACTCATGTGTCTGTGATGGTGTCACTGACTACGACAGCCTTGCGTATGTTGAGATGAGACTGATTCTCGCCCGCCTGATCTGGAGCTTCGACCTGGAACTAGCTGAAGAGAGTCGGGACTGGGTGGCGAGACAGAAGATCTTCATTCTCTGGGATAAAGGTCCGCTGAAGGTCCGCTTGACACCGGTTCAGAGGGATTCGAGTGTGGAAATCAGACCAGAATAACCACTTGTCAACAACTCCAGACTCAATGCGAAGTAAGAGATGTAGAATAATTGCAGCTCGGGTGACTAGAAGTTCCGTCTAGCAAACCACAGCCGGTATATATAAATGAAACACTCCCAGCATCTTTGTCCCTTTCTTTCACCGCAGTTCCCATCCAAAACGCTCCTCGGTCGAGGTGGGGGGCGGGAGCGGACTGTCGTGCACCTTGACAGTTCATTCATACACTCACTATTTATACCCACAAGAGAGATTTTAGGTAGTAGGAACCACAAAGAATGCCATCAGAGTAACGTAGGCATACCCCTATCCGTCAACTCCCAGCTTGTGAAATAGATTAGGTTTGCTGCTGTGTGTTTCACTTAAGAGGACTTGATTTTTCAACTAGACACTAGCCATGGGACAGCTGACCCAATGATGGGATACATTGCTAAAGGAGAAAAGGGGGGCCGGCTGGACGAAATTGTTTGAAATAGACAACAGTGTTGATCGATAAATCCGCAGCTGGCCAACTTGATTTGAATCCTCTCCTTTTGAGGTGGACAACCTGAAGCTCTGCAGCCTGACCCAGTCTAAATCTCTATTGGCGCATGTTGATAGTCTCAACATGCACTCATAAACATCATCAACTAACTCCCCATCTCCCTCAAACCCCAAATCAAATCCTCACGACAATCGGCTCCCTCACCAACCGGTCCCCAATCCCCCCAACAACAGCCGCATTAACAACCACCGTCTCCCCAACCCCCCTCCTCCCGCCCCTCCACCAAACACCAACCCAAGCCTTCACGACCCTCCCCAGCGTTCTCAGTTTCGCCCATGACACCCGTCCCCCCTTGAGCTTCTCCACAGCCTCCTCAAGAACGACGTCCTCATACGCTCCCTGCAGCGCATCAAACCCAACAGCCTCCCGCCCGTGGCCGCAGTGCACGTGTCCAAAGACGTGCAGCCTCGGCCTCGCGCGCCACAGCTCCGCGGAGAGCATCTCGCACCCCCAGTTCCCGCGCGGGTCGTCCATGTGGCCCTTGGGCGGCGCGTGCGTGATCAGCACGTCGGTCCCGTCCGGCACGCTTCCCGCCCAGGGGTCCTGCGCGGCCTGGGAGCGCGGGTACTGGAACGCCCAGTCGTCGTGCTTGGGCGTTTAGGGACTTCCGTATACCCTCACGTTGCGGGTCTTTGCCGTCCCGCCGGGAGACGAAGACACGGGGACTTGGAGGGTCGCCGACGAGCGGTTGAGGTAGATCACGTCGCCCCAGTCCACCGCCTCTTCTTCTTCCCCCTTTTCGAGGTTTTCATCTAGGCAGAGGTCGTGGTTCCCCGCCACAACGACCTTGTGCCGGTGCGGCTGCTTCTTGATCCACTCCACCGTTGCCCGGAGCTCCGCTGCTGTCCCGGAGGCCGTGAGATCGCCCGCGTGGACGAGGATGTCGCCCGGCGGCAGGCGCGGCTGCGTGTTGTGTGTGTCGGAGATGCATACAACCGTCACGGCGTCGCTGGCCTCGGCGATGGGAAATGACACCGGGAAGGAGTCGTGGAGGAGCCTTGCGATCGTCGTCAGGGGTGAGGCGAGCAGGCGGTCCCATAGTGTTTCTGTTGGGCGATTGAGGATGGCTTCAAGGCCCGTATTCGATCTGCCGAAGAGTCGCATGTTGTCTTGCTTGATGATATCTGTGAAAACAAAAGGAGAAGTCTCCTGCTGTGTGTCGTTACTTTTGAGTCTATTATTGTGGCGTCCAAGTCGACAAGAAATTTATCTGCAAGTATATTGTAGAGGCCATTTGATCATCAACGAGATGGGTGGTATTAGTAGACGAGATGTGGCCTTTGAAGCCTGCGCACCTTGTGACAGAACAACCTGTCAACCGGAGTTGGGTACAGTCAGACCAAGTCCCTGCTTCGGACACAACCGTCCTTGACGTACAAGCCAGCTCATCGCGAGACTGTGGCTGTGTGTGGACGGGCTTCTCAGCGTCAATAGCTGGTGACTGTCCTGTTGTGCTGATATAAAGCTATTTTCGAGAAGGAAATGTGACCAAATCTGTTTTTTACCAAGTGGTGCGAGTGAATTGGCGATGAGGTGATTGCGATCTTACAACATGATTGTGATAAATCGTCAGATTTTCGGGCTTGGAAGCTGGGGCATGAGTGGCCATGTCCGAAGGCCAAGCAGGCCCAAGAAGGGATATCAAAACAGGAATTAAGTGTCAGGTTTTACTGGGCAATTGAATGCCTCTGTTCCTTGGAGGTTGCAGGGAACCACATTCGCCGACAAAGGTCGTTGTTCGCAGCCGAGGAACACAGCGGGCGGGACTCAACTGCATCTCCGAGGCTAAACTTTTCTGGTGGCTCAATCAACCTTGCCCCTCAATGCACCCAAAAAAGGCATGTCAACTTAAACCTTACTCCCAATTCACCAAAAGAAATCGTCGGGGGAACAAAACGATGGAGGTATTAAGAGTTCAAATGCGCAAAATAGAAGGTCCATCCAGGATTCGAACCTGGGCTTACGGAAGATCTGGGTGTGAATCAGAATCCGACGTCCTAACCAACTAGACTAATAGACCAGTAGATCTCGTTGTTGAAAAAAAACTGAAAATCATGATAAATGTACCCTTGTTTTGCTCTCCCCGCCACAACACAGGCCCGAACTCGCTACCGCACGCCCAATGTGATTCGAGCGACGAATCGCGCGCAAGAGAAGAGCTACGCGCTGGCATGTTCACCATCCCAGCCGCCCAAATGCACGGAGCAGGCAAGCAGAAAAGGATGGGAGAGTTCCCTCGGGCTGCATAAAGGCCCGGCCCAAATTCTTTCTTCCGCCGAGCGACGGGATATGGAAACCAGAACGAAGAGGTTCACTTCAGTCAACTTAAAACAAAATGACGATTGCGAGGCTCTCTGGGCTTCGAATAGCGAAGGATTCTAAACAAGATGCAACTCCCCGAACGCCGAACCATGCTATACGCCCCCCAAGAAGAAAAAAAAAGACATGAAGAAAAGGGAGAAAAGAAAAGTCGGTGATGACCGTTATAAATCGCCCGCGTGATATTGCAAGCGGGGATAGGAGAAATTCGCTGCCACCGTGCCCGTCCGCCATTGCGTTTCCTACTCCTCTGCTTCTCTCTTCCACACTCTCTCTTTCCCGCCTCGCATCCGCTCTTATTTCAGAATAGCAATCAGCAGAATCAAGATGATGATCAGCACAATGATGGCAATCATCTGCTTGCTGTCCCCTGCGTCCCTGGAGATCTTGCCCAGCTGCCTGCGCGCGCGGTCCAGGCGGCCCTGGTGCCGGTCCACGACGCCGTCCACCTCGTCGAGCATAGCAACGTGCGAATCCAGCTCGTCCCCGATCTGCATGCTCAGCTCGCGCTGGCGGCCGATGGATTCGCCCAGGCGGTCGAGGTGGTCGTCCTGGTCGCGCAGGATCTGCGAGTGGTACGCGTGGATCTGCTGGTTGTCCATGCCCTCGGCGGCGTCGCGGTAGCCCGCCGTGTCGGCCGGGTCATCGCGGTACCGGCCCGGGCCGAACAGCGCGGCCGCCGAGGCGTCGTCGTCGACCGCCGCCGCGGGGGAGTCGGTGAAGCGGACCGTCTTGCTTGCGGCGGAGCCCGGGAGGCCGCGGAGGGATCCCTTGAGGGGCTTGGTGGACTGCGCGGCGTCGAAGTCGTCGGACAGGGCCGGGTCGTTCGGGGTGGTCGTGGTCGAGGAGCTCGTGGGGTTGGAGAAACCGTGGAACTGGGAGGTGAGGTCCGAGAACTGCTTCTGCAGGGCGGGAAGGGAGTCGGTGATGTTCTGGGCGGCGCTGTGGTGGCGAGACATGCGTTAGGACTTTGGTGTTGTTCGCTGGGCAATTGACTCGATGTTTCGAGTTTGGGGGACGTCCGGCATGACGTCGACAGACGATCGACTAGGACGGAGGTCTTGGGAAGGGAAGTTCGCCTACCTCTCATCGCCAGCACCCTGGAGACGCTTGGCCTCGGCGTCTAGAGCTTCCAATCCATCGCGAAACTGGTCGAGTGACCTCGAGATGTGGCCGTCCTGCGTGTCGGCGTCGAGGTTCAGGGACTGGGCCCGCTGGCGCTCAAGGAGAGAGAGCTTGATGTGGTCGGCAAGGAGATAGAGCTGGTTCAGGGTGGACATGGTGGGGAGCACGCTGTGCAGAGTCGGACGGCGGATGGGTGTTTCTATTGTCTATCGGTTCTTTCAATTGCATGCGAATCTTCGATTTGAACAAAGCGGAATCGGTGCGATCTGGGGGCGACAACGTTGAAGACTGCACGGAGCGACGTGGATGGCCCGGAAGGTTGAAGATTCGGGGTTTTGGAGGTGTTCATGCGCCGCAGCGACAGCGACGGGGATGAGACAAGCGCTGAGTGGCCATGTGGAGGGTGCCCAGGGGGGGTGGATAGGTTACGTTTGCAGCAGCGCGATTGCTCTTACATACAGGGATTAGGCGGCCTGCCCGTGGGCGGTATTTTCGGGTGCCTGCCCGGGCTCTGGGGTAGCGCTTCCGGTGGGTTGGGGCCGCTGGAGGGGCCGTAGAACAGGCTCCCGCTCTGTCACCGCTGATGGATGCATCCTGACCAACAGCAGCATTCCATCACATTGAGATGACGAGGCCAGTTTACAAAGTCGACTTCTGTGCCTTCTCTTCCCAATCAGAACACATCGCTGGAGTATCTGACGAGTTTCGCCAGCTTCGTACCTGAGTACGTTTCAGCCATGGCGTCGCCATGATTCTACCCGGATCTCGCCTTGACTTTCTGCTTGTGCCCCAGCTCGTGGCCATCAACCTCGAATGTTTCGTCTCGAACAACCTGGACCATCCCAAAGAACTGAGCGAGTGAGAGGTATATAATTGCCTGGTCTCTGTGTGACCGCGTGTACGCATCGGTCAAGGCTGAACCTCACACCCTTGGCAAGTCGTCAACATGAGTAGAAGCTTTAGGTAGTGCATCGTATCATTCTGCTATGGAACTACTCTTCTCTTTGCAACCTCGAGGTCCTCACAGGTGCTAGCGAATGACGCCCCCCTCTTTTTCGATCCCATCGAGACCCTCGAGGATATCGCTGCCTCCTAACATGCCAACACCGCCAATCTTCAGTGTCGGCCAGCCCCCCCAAACCTCGTGGAACTTGATGCCCCCGTCGTTTGCCGCCACGATGATCGTTCCCTCCTTCGCCGTGCGGCTTTCGGGATGAACATCGTCCGGCGCTCCAGGGTACGGGACGGCGTATAGCGCACGTGACCCATTCTCCTAGGCAACGGCCCCAACCTGCTTGCAAGATGGCCATCGGAACACTGCAATCCGGTATGGATGATCCGGTGCTGCGTAACCGAAGGTTGCTGCGATTTCGGGGCGCGTCTTGGACCAGATCAACGACGTGACCTGCGACCATACTGCGATCGTGGCCAACAGTGCGCCTGTGCTGGCGTGCCAGAAGTTGATGCATTTGTCGCTGGAACCGCCGCCCGTTGCGACGAGATTCTCTTGCCACGGACAGAAGGCGACTGCCTTGACCGCGGCGGAGTGTCTCTAGCACTGTTTCTGTGTTCCGGGGGTGAACTTCAAGGCGTCCTCCTCTGACGGCCGAAACAGACCAGGAGTAAACTCCTGATCGGACACCTCCGCCAACACACGACCGAGGCAATCGTCGTAGATTGAATCCGGGGTTTCGTTTCGCTGTCCCCGTTGACCGGGCACCGAATCGCTGTTCGATCTTGCCCTTCTGCGGACTGTTTCGGTCGATGAAGCGCTGAAGCTCCTCTGTCGTTGTTTCAGCATCCTGTCAATTTCGAAGAAGCACGCAGTGTTGTCATTGGAGCCCGAGACAAAGCTGAGTCCGTTCGGGGACCAAGCAAGAGCGCATATCTGTTGGGATTGGGCGGCAATGTTGGCTATTAGCGTCATTGTGCCGTACCATCCGTCATCCCTGACTTCCCAAAGTGCGGGCCACTCAATACTGTAATAGTAGATGTTGCCCTGATCATCGCCAACGATGAGGTCTTCGGTCGCAGCGACATCACCGGGCCTGAAGGGGTTTTTGGACGGTCTCCTGGCTACTGTTGGCCGCTAGCTAGCACAGGTGATGGAGCGTCTGTGTTTGGTTCGAAATCGTGCCATAGGCTCGTTGAGGCATCGGAGGTTGAGTCCGCCGCCGGCCCGGCCTACGGCAAGAATCGCTTTTCCACCTTCGGTAGAAGAAAAGGAAACCGAAGATACGTATGTCTTATTGTCATTGGGAGGATCTTCGACAAGACTTGCGCCGGCGTATTCTGACCATCTCCACACATAGTTGCCCAGCCCAACAGCCAGGGTGTTGCAAATTGGAGAATACGCTAGAACAGAGCAGTAGAAATCGTCACGGAGGCCTGGTGCGTCAAGAATTTTATATGCCGTGTGTGGGAGGTTGTGTTCCACTGACGGTGAAACTAGGGGGGCGAGAAGTCAGCTCTCGAAGAGTTCTTTTGATGTTAGGGAGGCGACCAACCTTGAGGCTTCCCTGGGCTCACCCACTGTGATCCATTCCACGATGTTTTCAAAGGAAGCGGCGATTGTTGTCCAGCTTGGCGAGGCATCTGCACTTGTGCTGCATACTGCCGAAAATCCAGAATCCTCGAAGTCTGGTCAATTCTCAAGGCATCGGCAAGCATCCCCTGGTGTCGTTCGAAGTCTTCTTTCATCTTGTTACGGGCAGTGGAGAAATTGGCAGTGAAAATTGGAGCGGTTGTGCCACTGCGGAAATAGTGGCCACGGCCGTCTTCAACGGCGGCACGGTACGGGGGAGCCGTCCCCCCAACAGTCCAAACCGCGCCGTAACTGGGATTTCGATTTGCACCGAGGTTTTGCGAAACAGCAGACAGGACTGTCGGGTCTAGCAATGTTAGTACCACAACTGAAAGACACAACTTGCCACTCACATGGAAGCCATGAATTCGAAACAGAGCGGACGCCGGAGGCTAACGGAACGGGCTCCTGGCGGGGTCTGTTGAAGAAATCTGGCGCAGCACTATGGTGCCTCAGCAATCTTTCTGTGGGCGACAAGTCGTCGATGTTCTTGGTGACGCGGATTTTGGCTGAAATTGGTGTATCGGGGTCTCGATTGGGCACGAAACGATCCGCATGGCGAACTGATCCAGAGCTTGAAAGGGTTGAGGTAATAGGCGCGGCTTTTGCTCGCCCTATCGGTGCAGCCTGGGAAGTCGAAGTGGACTTGGTGAAGGACAAGGTCGACTTCGAAGACGGCTTGTGCTGAAGTGGCGGGATGGAATGTTTCTCGTCGGTCAAACTGTTGTAATCCCCAGCACCTGAGCCGTCCAAGAAGAGGTAGTAGTTGGAAGCGTTCAGGGGCTGCGCACGCATAGAAGTTTCATTTTGGACCTGCCGCAGAAAGCCCATAGATGAGGATGAATCATGGGATTGGTACCCTGAATCTCGCGGGGTACGGGCATTTCCGGCTGATCTGAAAGACACATGGGATTCCTGGTAACGACCCATGGTTGGGAAACGATTTCTTTCCGGGCGAGCAGTACCACTTGCGAAGGCGGCCGGCCGAGAGAAGTGTCGACTGATGGAATAGTGAGCGTTTCGGTGGTGGGCGGGGGATAAGATGCAAGTGAGGAGCCGAGAGCAGCAAAATAGAATGGGGATAATAAAACAAAGTATGTGTATTGCCTTAGCCAGCTGCTCGTCTCAGACGGCGACGCCAAAGCTATGTATGCAGTCGACGGATAACTGTTGAGTTAGTGATACCGTCAAGTCGGCGACGCAACTTAGGAAGAGAACAGTTCTAGGGGCGGGAATGAAGAGAAGAGACGAGAAGAAAGAGGTCAGCGAGCAAAAAGTAAGAACTGGGGGCTGTCCCTTAGCGTGTTTCTAAGGCTTCCTGCCGTTATCTTCGTTTCAAGCAAGGAAAGAGTCACTGTCGTCAAGGACATGATCGTACTTTCCAAAGGTGGCAGGATACCTTACCCATGGCCACTCTATCAACGAAATCTTACATAAGTAGTGACTAAGCATGGTAGCTCAAAGCCGTCCCAAAGAAGGGCATTCAAGTGCAATTACTGTACCTAAGCGGCGATGCATAAAGATCCGTAACAACCTACGGTCAAGCAAACCAGGATAAAAGTTGAGACACTTTCTCCTAACATCTTCTCAATGAACAAAAGAACTTCATCGGGTATGCTCTCTAGTATGAAGCCGATTTCCTGGCTCTCATACCTAAGACTTGGGGGGTATATGCCATTGACGGCTCTTTGGAGATGATGCTATTCAGAAACTGGAGGTTGCAGCTGATGGGACGGAGTTGATGACGCGAAAGCCGCCTGAGACCGCGTCTTCTGGGAGCTCGGGCCACTCTGGCTAAATGACGTGCCTAAAGGGCAGCATCAGCACCGCCCGGGGCGGCAGGTGCCAGTGGGGTGTGCTTTAAGGGACCGTCCCGCCTGCTGAGTGGTGGGGAATCCCTGCCGCTGTGGTGCATCAGGTCAGCGGTGCTTCATCCCACACGCCCAGAGCTTTCAGCCGTTTCTTCAACCGGCAAACGTCCCCGAGCTCTTGCATCTATCTCTCCGTCTCCCTTGTCGTCCTTGTTGCCCCCAAGCCAATCCCGCTCTTCCCGGAGGGCCCCCTATATCTCCCCATGGATAATGTAAGACCAAATCTCCCGGATCTTCCTCTCCCTTTCTTCCATCTCCCCAACGCTGTCTCCTGCCCCGAATCACCCCTCCACGACGACCTCACTGACAACAACCCCAGCACGGCGTCGCCCGCACAGCCCGGAAGCCGCGGACCGAAGCCCAGCTCCAAGCCGACCTCGCCAAGATCGCGACGCTGCGCTCCCTCGAGGACGCCCTCCTCCGCGCCGGCCCCTCCCCCTCCGACCCGGAGACCTTCGCCCTGACGACGAAGCTCCTGCGCCTCAACCCGGAGCACTACACGGCATGGAACATCCGCAGGCGCTGCCTAACCTGTGGCTCATTGTCAGGACCCTCGTCTGGGCCGTCGCCGTCGGCGCCGCCCGCGAGTTCATTAGCGGCATGCACTCAGCCTCCGTCCTCCGCCGCATCGTTGCCCTCTTCGTCGACCACGACCCCTCCCGCCCCCGCGTCCCAAACAGCCCCAGAGAGTGGGAGGAGTGGTACAACAGCTGATGCTGCCCTGGAGGATGATGCTGCCGCCGCGGAACGGACCGAGGAGACGGCGAAGAAGGGCCCCGCGACAGAAGAGATAGTCGCAACTCTCAAGAACGAACTCACATTCACCATACCCCTGCTGCTCGAGTTCCCCAAGAGCTACTGGATCTGGAAGTACCGCTCGTGGCTCCTCCAGCAGGCCATCGACCTGCTGCCCAAGCCGCTGGCGCGACGCGTGTGGGAGGAGGAGCTCGGCCTCGTGTCCAAGATGCTGACCAAGGACCGCCGCAACTTCCACGCCTGGGGCTACCGCCGGGAGGTCGTCGCCACGCTGGAGAGCCCGAGGCTCGACGGGAAGAGCATGGTGGAGCCCGAGTTCGAGTACACGACCAAGATGATCAACGTCGACCTGTCCAACTTTTCCGCATGGCACAACCGCACCAACCTGATACCCCGCCTGCTGGACGAGCGCAACGCCGACGACGGAGCAAGGCAGAAGTTTCTGGATGATGGTGAGACACCTCCAAGTGATCTTGCCGTGAATTGCCAGGCGCTGATCCATGACAGAAATTAATCTCGTCCGCGAGGCGTTGAATGTCGGCCCAGAAGACCAGTCCCTCTGGTACTACCACCAGTTTCTCATTTCGAACTTGACGGAACCAGACGGCCGACCAGAGATCGCCCCGAGCCTCACCAAAGAGGAAAGGATTGAGTACGTGAAGCGCGAGATCGAAGACATTAGAGAATTGTTAGAAGACTACGACGACGTGCCCGGCATCTACAAGGCTCTCCTGAGTTACGTCAGGATCCTGCCCAAGCTCGAGGAGCGGCCACTGAGCGACGGAGAGGCACATGACCTGAAGGCGTGGATGGCGCAGGTGCGGCGGCTGGATCCCATGCGCTCGGGTCGTTGGAGCGACCTCGAGAAGGGGTGCGGGCTGGTATAGCCGCGCAGGATACGAGTGAAAGTTCAGCGCGCAGGCAGGCAGGCGATTGTTGACCAAATACCATTATGATTACAGTCACGAAGTAGATGTCAAGATACAAAGTGTAGTAGTTACCGCATGCAGGGATAGCAATCCCGTCATACAGCCACAGTTCATCGACTCATATGCGTTTCCTTGCTTCCTCACGCGCTGCACTTGCCCTTGACCAGGCTGGCGTTCTCCCCAACAAGCCCGTCAAAGTACGCCAGCAGCGTCTCGACGGGGATCATGTCCATGACGCCCAGCGACGGGTTCGACGACTTGAACACCTGGCCACTCCAGAGCACTCTCACATACCACCCGCTCTCGCTCCTGGCCTTCACACCCTCGCCCGGCGCCTCAGCCTTCTTCTTCTTCTCGTAGAGCTCAAAGACCACCTCAGACCCCATCCCGGGCCAGACCATGTGGTCCAGCTGCAAAATCGACAACAACCGCGACACGGACCCGTCGTGCGCGACGTTGTGCACGTAAATCGCCTCGCTCTCCCCCTTAACAGCAGCGCGCAGGTGCGCCGCCAGCTCCGCGACCCAGACGCCCCAGCTCGCGACGCTGGCGGCCAGCGAGTCGGGCGCGTCGCGGTACATCTGCGAGTACTCCCAGTTCCCCAGGCGGTACACCGCCTCCGCGAGGTCCTGCGTCACGCAGGTCGTCGAGTTGGCGCCGTCGACGAGCTTGCACGGCAGCGGCTTGCCGTGGCAATGCCGCGCGGACAGGTTGTCGTAGTAATGGTCCAGCGAGGCGTGGAACCCGGAGTCGTCGGCGGGGACGCCCGATATGTCGTCGAGCGTCGCGTACAGCGGTCGCGCGGCGTCGAGGTGCTGCGCCCAGGGGGCGTTGGCGGAGGACTTAATCCGGGAGAAGAGAGCTGCGCCCGCGGGGCAGGAGTACTGCGGCTCGAGCGAGTCGACGCCCGCGGCCTGGATCGTGAGTCCCGTTGGTTCGGTGGTTCCCCACATGCCGTTGACGAGCATCCCCGCGACCTGGCTCGTGATCTGGTTGTTGGTGACGCGGTAGCGGACCTTGCGCAGCCAGTCGGGGGAGTTGACCGCCTCCTTGGCGGGGAGGAAGCCGAGGAGGTCGTGGTAGACGCCGAAGAGGTCCGCGCCGTGGACCCACGAGTCGTCGAGACCGCCGGCGGTGATCTGCGGGAACTGGCAGGTGCCGATCCAGCCCGCGGGGACGAAGGGGTTGACGGGGGAGATGTAGACCTTCCAGTACGTCTTGGCCGGCTTGTTGCGGCTGGCGAAGGGCTCGCCGTAGTAGAAGAGCCCTTGCTCGTCGCAGTTCCACTGGTACGATTCCACGGGGAAGGCGTTGGAGGCGTAGGGGGTGCGCTTGTGGTGGCGGTGGATCTGGGATTGTGAGTATGTTGGGAACTGATCATCAATATCGAAGGGGTTTGCTTACCAGCTCCACGTATTTGAGCTCGTACTCCTCGGACGGCTTCACGTACTCCGTCTTGCGCACGTGCGGCATGTTGCACCAGTTGTACTGCCCGTACTTCTCCTCGGGCGTCTCGGAGGTGTCGTAGATGAAGCCCCAGACGCCCTTGCCGTTGATGACGGCGTTCAGGTCGTTCACCTCCGTCGCGGCCGGCTTGTGCCAGCTCAGGTCCACGCCGCCGGGGCCGGTCGTGTTCGTGAAGGCACCAGCACCGGCGGCGGCCCCGCCGCCAAAGACGGCGAGCGCGGCAAGCAGCGATGAACCGGACGTGGGCGCCATGGTCTGCGAGAGGGTGTACTCGGCAAAGATGATGAAGCTAGCGACGAGGACGAGCGACTTGATCCAGGCGGCCGGCGACCCCAACGGCCTTCTCGGGAAGCAGGTCGGGGAAGCCATCCATTCTATTTATCTATGTATTTTTCTTTTCTTGGCTTCGCGACTGACGACTCGCGTCCCACGTGGGAGCGTACGCCGGGATGCGACGAGGAGACGCGGGATGCCGGAATGCACACTATCGCGCGCCTTCAGGGATTACGAGCGTGGATTCGCTGTGGGGGCCGAGAAATTAGGCACACGCAGGTTTGTCAGTACCTGCCTGTAGTCAACAAGCTCGCCTAGAGGTTGGGATATGGTGGTCGATAAGTGACCGCGAATTGAGGGTGAGAGAGAGAGGGCGTTGAAGGCTTCAGTGGAGAGGAACGTGCAGCACGTGCGGCAGGAGACGCGCCGACTGGATGCGCAGCTCCAGGGGGGATCGGACAGGGGGGCAACTCGTCCGGTCCACTGTTTGCTAGGCATTTCGGCGCCCAGACCGAACCTAATTCTAATGGTCTGAGGAGGAAGTCCGTAGAGAAGACGATGTCTCGAGGGAAATTAATTTCTTGATCGTGGATTTGTCACCAAGGCCCTTCCTGAAGGTATCCAATCCACCGGCGTAGGTAGTGTACCTACCCAGGTAGTAAGGTACTAGTAATCGCCCCACTAGCGCCCCGACGCCACCGGTCTGCCTACGGTGCTTGAAGTCCGCCTCGATCCACTTCCTCCACTCCGCACCGGCTTCGTTTCAGTGTTCCTCCGCACCGATGGCCCACTTTTCCCGGCCTCCTACCCGTGCCACGCCCAGTTCCCTAAAGTCACAGGTCGAAGACATCATCTTGGAAATGGTCCCAGAAGGCATCTTGCTCCTTCTTCTCCACAGCCACGTAGTGAGAGCCGCGCGACTCACTGATCATCTTGGCGACGTAGGCCCAGGTGTCGTCGTCGTCGGGCGACAGCATGGCGTTCCCAGACCCTCCGTCGCCGAGGGTCCACCGCACGGTAAACGTGGTGTTCTCCCTCAGTTTGGCCTTGAGGGCCTCCGTGCTCCGCGCGTCCCAGCTCCGCTTTCCCGCGAAGGTGACTTTGGCGAGCTGCGCAGCCCGGTCGAAGGCGTTGTTCATGAAATGGTTGATTGAAATGATGGATTCATCTTCTGTTGTAATGCGCACGGGTGCTGTGTTGTTCCTCTCAGAGAGGAAGTCGAAGTAGACGAGGACTGTTGTGTTGCCCATGTTTTCGGTGGGTTTTAGTTGCTATTTTCGGAGAGAGTATTGAAGAGCAGTTGGTACTGGTTGCCTAGTACTGGATCTGATGACTTACTGCTGTGGTCTGCTGGCTTGTGTCCCTGAGTGAGGAAAGGCCTAGAAGTACTTATACTTGGAAAACCTTCGCAGTGAGTAGGGTATGTCTAGAGAGATGATTTCAATGGTCGCGATCAGCAACCTAGAAACTGGAGACGAGGTCCTTCCCAGTCAAACAAGGATCTTCTGTTTGTATCTTTCGATCCTTGTCTCTTGGGTAACCATGATATGCACAAAGAAGCAGGCAGTTTGCACAACCGTTTTCAGGCAGCTGTGTAACTATGTCTGATATTCAGGATAAGGTCTTTCTGGTCTGTAAAAGGGTTTAAAGGATCCAAAACTGGAAACTTCTATGTACGGACTACGCATGCGGTCATCAGAATCATTCAATAATGAAAAGAATTAGCCTGCCTACAACCAGCAACCCAGTGCAGACAGAAGGACCCAGACTACTCTTAGAAGCAAACAGGACCACCCCCCAATACTCGTCCACTAAACTGCCTATGCCTTTCTACGGAGGGAAGCTTCGTAACGAGAAATTAGCGTCGCGAAGCCACTCCCAGAAGTGGTCAACCACAACACCCGGCTTCTCGACAATCACGCAGTGCATCCCGCGCGAGTCGGCGAGCATCCTGACCGTCTCCCTCCACGCCTCGAGGTTCTCCGCGTCCTCGCGCAGCAGCAGCTCACTGTGTCCAACCTCGCCGTTGCCCAGGTCCCACCGCACCTTGGCCGTGACCCCGTCCTTGAGCAGGTTCTTCACGGTCTCCCTCATCTCCGCGTCCCACTTCTGTGAGGACTCGGAGCTGAGGCTGGCTCGGACGAGCCAGGCTGCCCTGTCGAAGGCGCTGATCAGGAAGTCGCCCAAGCGAATAGGATGTCCGTCGTTCGTGAGGATAGGCACGGATATCGTGTTGATTTCTGGGCGGAGGAAGGTGAATTTGACGAGGATGAAGGTGCACTGTTGGATTGGGGGTTGCGCCGGGATCGTCTTGATGTTGTAGGCCTGTTCTTGGCTGTTCATGTTGTTAAGGATGTTTGGATGT